>OY288260.1:31666407-32032958 GCA_958450325.1 Agrostemma githago | reverse complement strand
ACCCACCGGGTGAAATTTCGCTTGATGGAGAAACCGAGCCGAAAACGCAAAAAAATGAAGAAAATCTCACTAGGCGAAATTTCACCCGGTGGGATTAGTTCATCAAGCCGCGGGGCAAAGTTTCACCCCATGAAGATGCAAAGGATGATGGTCTAGCTAAAATGAAGAGAAATTGGATTTGGGCCTTGAAATTTGTGTAACCCATTAAAACTAGTATAAATACTCATCCTAGGGTTTTGTGCCACCCTTGTGCCTTAAATGTGAGCCTTTAGGAGTATGAGTAGTTTTAGAGGATTCTTAGTAGTAGTAGATAGTAGAAAACTCTCTAGTAAAAATCTCTACAAACACTTAGTAAATCTACTTAGTATTAGATTAATTCTACTCATAATTAGTAATCAAGCTTCCATCTTTGTTGAAGATTGTGTTTTTATGTTGAAGATTTAAGGGTTTTGCAAGGGTTTATGTGACAAGATTCTTGTATTATCTCTTGAAGATTTATATTTCTTTTATTGAAGATTGAAGAATTTTGCATGGATTGGTGACAAATTCTTGCATTATTTCTACCAAGATTCAATCTTTTATGTTAATCTTCATTTTCCTCCTTAGTCTTCTCCATAATTGGTAGTTTTTTTCCTCTCTCTTTCTCCATTAGTTAGTTTATGTTTTTCTATCTCCTTTGTTAATTTCTCTTTAGTTTGTGTGTTAGTTTATTCTCTCTTTAGTGTAATTTGTTAGTGTAGTTATTATGCATGCTTTAGACAATCTCTCTTTTATTAGTGTTTTGTTGTTATTCTTCATGACTAGTGAGTAGATTTCTGGCCTTGTTGGGGAATTAGGGATGAGGATTTGGATTATTTGATTTAAGGGATGTTGGTGGGTTGTTTACTTGTTGAATTATCAAGTTTAAGGTTTTTGTGTCTTTGTTGACCTAGACTGCAGCTAGATTGACCTTGACTCGTTCTTATCAATATGGGGAAACTCGGGGTAGGAACAACCTTAACATGAGACTTACCCTTTCGTCGCGAAAGCGGGTACAGGTAGGTTGGGTGAAGAAACCGAAAGGTGGCATTCTCCCTTCTTGACGTTGTAAATAAAACTCGATCCCGAGACTCTTAGACCCCATTTCCGAATCCCGACTCTCCCCAACACCTCTCTCATTATTGTCCCTAGCTTTAGTTGTGTAGTTCGCTAGCTCTTGTTCTACTCCTCTCGTCCCAAAACCCCCCATCTTAATCCCAAACGCGACTAAACTCTAGACTTGACCAAGCATACGGATCGATCCCGACCTACCACTACTACATTAGTTAGGTTAGTTGGTGTTAAAAAAATATTGTTTGACTATACGGGTCGCGACGCCCGCGCATCAAAATGGCGCCGTTGCCGGGGACACGGTGATTAGTTAATTGATTAAGTCTTTGTTTTATTGTGTTTGGATAATTGTTTTCTTTCCTTCTTCCCTAGTACCGCTCGGTGCTAGGAGTCTCATCGTTGAATTGAGTTGTGTTTAGGAACAATCATATTTGGCATTGCTTATTCCATATCGGTGCAAGCGAGGCGATATTATTATTTCGGATTTCAAATCAACAAAAGTGAAACCTCATCCATATCTTACATCAACTTTTCACCCATCCAACATTCTCAAAACTCCTACAAAATTCCCTTTCCCTCTTCTCTCTTCAAAAATTACCTCTTCAAAAAAACATGCCTACTTTGAGATCTCACTCCCAACCCATCAATGAAGAAACTTCTTCTCCCGTCGCATATGGAAACATACCCGATAATTTTGAGCTCAAGATTTCTTCAATTGCCATAGTCCAACAAGACACTTATCATGGACTTCCACAAGAAAATGCTCTAGAACACATAGCGACGTTTAAAGAGAAACTAGTTGGAATGAAATTAAATGGACTTACTTCATGTCAATTCCATAGGCTTTTGTTCCCCAAAACCCTTCGTGATGATGCTAGGAGATGGCTACAAAGCCACCATGATGATACCTTCCAAACTTGGAATCAGCTAGCCAATGCATTTCTAGAAAAACACTATCCTCCTTCCAAGACCAATCAATATCGAATGGAGATTCAAACCTTCCGACAAGGTGATAATGAGAGCATAAGTGAAGCTTGGGATTGATTCCAAAATCTACAAAGGAATTGCCCACACCATGGTATCCCTCATTGGCTTTTGCTCCAAACGTTTTTCAATTCTTTATTCGCCGATGCAAGGGACATTCTTAACGCGACCGCAAAGGGCGACTTTTTCTTACTTAACGAGAATGAATCCCATGAGCTTCTTGACAAGATAGCCAAAAGTGGCATATGTGCTAAGAAAATGCAAGAGGGTGAATCAAATGGAGACTCAAAATCGTCAAAAGACATGGAGGCCACTCTTGAAGCACAAATCGCTCAACTAGTTGGGAGATTTGACGCGTTGGTTCACTACAACAAATCATCACTTGCGCCACGGAAAATTTGTTGCCACGGCCACTTGCGCCACGGAAAATTTACCGTGGCAAATAGTCTAGCCACGGGAATTTGACACTTGCGCCACGAAAATAAACGTGGCTAGGGCGCAAGTGTCCAATTCCCGTGGCTAGACTATTTGCCACGGTAAATTTTCCGTGGCGCAAGTGGCCGTGGCAACAAAATTTCCGTGGCGCAAGTGATGATTTGTTGTAGTGGTTGCTAAGGACACCTTCCAACCCGAAAAGAGGCCCCACCAAGAAGAGTCACCCCACCTAGGCGAACGTCCATCTCGCCTCCAATGCCATATAGAGTAGATATCCCATGTGATCACTGTGGAGAATATGATCACGACACCAACTTTTGTGTAAGGAAGGAGAACTTTAATCGAGTCAACACTCATGGAACATATGAAGAATCTTACATGCATAACCCTAACTTGGGGACCGGATTTTATTCCACGCCGACTCAAGGATCATATCCTTTTCCAAGAGTCCCCAATCAAAGGGTTTACCCCAATTCATATGAGCCCCACTATCAACCGAGACCTCCTCACACCAATCAATTCAATCAAGGCTATTTCTATCCTCAAGGACCACCTCGACCAAACTATGGTCCCCCTTTTGGAACCTATCCTCCATTTAATCAAGGTCCTCCAAGGCACTTTCAAGGTAACTCCCAACCTTTAGATGACATTCAACAAACGATCAATTTTCTATTGAAAGAAAATGCGTCAAATCGAGCTAGACTTGAAGCTCTAGAAGCACGTGCCGCATCGCAAGCTCGAACTCCTCAAGAGCCGACCAATTCCTTCAATCAAGCTTCCGTGAATGCCATTAAGGTGATGAGCAAAAAGAAACCAGTAAAATCTTTTGATCCACAAACTCTTGCATCTCATCCCTCAATCAATGAACTCGACGAGAAAGTGGTCAAGGATGTAACCGAAAAACCAAGAAGAGATCCATCAAAGTATCTTGTGGGAGACCTTGCGTTTGTTATTGAACAAATTCCAATAGAGGACACAAATCTAGTCTCTAGGATTGAAGTACCTCCTTTGAATGACAAGCCACCAATCCCTTTCAATGATCAAGCTTTGGGCATGATAACCTTCACCGATCTTATCGAGAACATTGCCACAAGCCCTTCTATGCCTAACCCGTTGGAATATATTCGAGACATCATTTCAAAACCCACCGAGAGAGAAAGAGCTCCCGCTTCCCCAAGAACTAACCCTAAAGCTACAATTCCTATCTAGTTAGGTGATCAGGGTAGTTTTGATATACCATGCTCCATCGACCATGTTTTGATAGACCGAGCCTTGTGTGACCTTGGTGCCGACATTAGTTTAATGCCATTAGCTATTGCTCGTACCATTTATATCAAGGAATTGGACTACTTCCCCGTTAATGTACAAATGGCCAACGGAACAACAAAGGATCCCTATGGACTTGCCCGTAACCTCATGGTCAACGTGGGGAATTTTTATATACCCACCGACTTCGTCATTCTCGACATGCCAATTGAGGAGCGGAATCCTATCCTTTTAGGACGGCCTTTCTTAGCTACCGGTGGGGTGATTATCGATGTGAAGCGAGGGCGATTATCTTTCAATATCGCTAATGACACGGTTCAACTTGTGCTTCCAGCGTTTCTTCCTGAGGATTCTCCTAACATTGTGTTTTGGAATCAAATGGTAGAATTTCCTTCCCATGAAGAACCCTCAACCGAAGATCTTGAGTATGAGAACGAAGAGGATGACGGTGCCTTATTTATACTTGGTTCTACCTTCGATGAAGACATTCCCGACGAATTCGCAATGCTTCCCGAGGTAGCACGACTTTTAGGCTCGCCGGAATTCAGAATAGAACTCAAGATCGACAATATTGAATCCAAAGCTAATGATCAAGACCCTCCGGGTTACTTTTCAAGCAACCCCGTTTAAACTCAAAAATTCAATTGAGTTTGGTGGTGTCCATAATAACCACCTTTGTAAATACTTGTATATTCTCATCTTTTTTATTTTCCCTCGAACAATAGATTTTAGATTTTTCCTTTTAGGAGTTTGTTTTCTTTATGGCACCTGCAGGAATCGTGGAGATTTCTTATGGTGTTTTTGGGTTGCGCTACAAATGGTTACAAGAGTTTCCCTCCGTGTTACTATTAGATGGACCGAGAGGATTGATATTATCGAAGAACTAAGGATGTTTGGTCCAAGTCAAAGAAAATTTTTCGCAGCAGGAAGCTTATTCGGAGTGGAGGATCTCACCGGGCGACATATCGCTGATGCGCATCGAATTGTCTTCTATCCAACGCGGTCAAACAATATTTGTAAACCCCAGAATACTACTACGTAGTAGCGGCAAGTCGGGGATCGATCCACAGGGACGGTCGAGGGGTAGTCGGTCAAGTCAAAGTCTAGGAGTGATTGGGTCGAGAAGAGGGGTTTTGGGTCGAGAGAGGTCGAGAGAGGTCAAGAGAGGTCGAGAAAGGTCAAGAGAGGTCGAGAGAGGTCAAGAAGTAGGAAAGGTGTTGGGGAGAGTCGGGATTCGGAAATGGGGTCTAATAGTCTCGGGATCGAGTTTTTGTTACAACGTTAAAAAGGAGAGTGCCACCTTTCGGTTTCCTCACCCAACCTACCTAAACCCGCTTTCGCGACGAAAGGGTAAGTCTCAGTTTAAGGTAATTTCTACCCCGAGTTTCCCCATATTGGTAGAAATGAGTCAAGGACGGCCTAGTCACGATTCTAAGTCAACAAAAACACAAAAACCTTAACATCGATAATTAACAAGTAAACAACCCACCAACATCCCTTGAATAAAATAATCCAAATCCTCCTCCCTAATTCCCCAACAAAGAAGTCTACTCATAATTCATCATGGAAATCATTTCAACATGCATATTAATCAGATCTAAACAAGATAATGATGAGAAAACAACATAAAAACTAAATTAGAGATTAGGGAGTGGAAGAGAATTATACCAACTATGTAGATCTATAGGAAATAAAAGGATTGCATAAGTAAAGATTGAATCTTTGATGAATAAAGTGAAGAACTTGTCACTAATCCTTCATTAAACCCAACAAATCTTCAAATAAAACTTGAATAATCTTCTTACAAACTTGAGATCTAGATAATTGTTGATGGAAATTATGTAGATCTACTATTAATTACTATGTAAACTACTAGAATTTTGGAGGATTTCTACTAGAATACTACTAAGCTACTACTAATGGATGGTGTAATAGGATGGTGGAGTGGTGTAATGTCTTCCCTTCTTAGCACAATGGAGAGGTGACTTGGGCAATAAACTAGGGTAACATATATATAGTAATCTCTTAATGGGCATTTAACCTAAAGCCCATAATCTAATCCTTGCCCATTAGTGAGACTTTGTCCTTTGAGATGCAACTTTGCCCAATGAGTCTTCATAGGGTGAAGTTTTGCCCTGCGGTTGACGACATTAGCACCACCGGGTGAAATTTCACCCGGTGAGATTTTCTTCTCGAATCGCCATTTTTGGCGCTTTTCTCCATCGGGCGAATTTCACCAGGTGGGCGAAATTTCGCCTGGTCGTTTCGCTCGGTCATCTCATAGGGTGAAATTTCACCCTATGAACTTTTCGTCCAAAATGGCAATCTGGGGAGGAACACCGTCGGGCTAAATTTCGCCCGGTCAAATTCTCATCGGGTGAAATTTCGCCTTGTGACTTCAGAGGGCCATAACTCTCTCGTTTGATCTCCTATTGGGGCGTGTGATATGTCGTTGGAAAGCTAAGAAGATAAGCTTTTCACCTTCAACTGGAATCGCTTTGATCCGAGGTCTAGAACTCTAGATATATCCATTTGAAGTTCGACCTCTCCGGTGAAGATGCACAATGGACTATACTTTTTCCTTTTTGCTCAAGGTTTCACCTCTTGGGTTTGGACTTTGGATTTTAAGTTGTGTGCTTTGCTTTTCAGACGATCTCCCTTTCTCTCTCATGCTCATAGGAGCTCGGACACGTTTTTGGTCGAAAATCCTATCAAAATAGACAGAAAACTACCAAAAACACATAAAATGCAAAACAGAGACGCTAATGCGGGAATTACTCAAAATACGGCGATAATCGCACTTTATTCTCGCAAAACGAAGGAAAAACGGGTCTAAATGGGAGGAAAAACGGTCCAAATTTGGCACACAACAATCGCCCGGTGGAATTGTGGCCCGAGGTCCGTCGGATGAAACTTCACCCGGTGGCAACCTTGCTCAAAATTAAGGAATTGACGGAAAATCCGCCGGGCAAAATTTCACCCGGTGGAATCTTACCGGGTGAAATTTCGCCCTGCGGTAAAAATATTTTGCGACTTGGAATTGACGGAAACCCGACCGGGTGAAATTTCACCTGGTGGAACCTCACCGGGCGAAATTTCGCCCGGTGGTGAAATCGCGAGCAAATGACGGGAAATGGTCCGAAGATTGTCGGGTGAAATTTCGCCCGATGATGACCACCGGGCGAAATATCACCCCGCGACACCTACAACAGCCAAACCCCACTTACCATCTTCATAATTCAGTTTTCCTCTCTCTCTCTCCTAAATCAAACCTCAAAAACCCCAAACAAACGCCAAATCCACCACCTTAAACCACCTCTAATCCCTCCATTCCTTCACAAAAATTCAATTAAATTATATATTTCTCATCCTTATCACATTCCTAACATCTTCTTGGAGTTTGTTTCGAGAAATTGATCTGATTCCGACAAACCCTAAACCGAGACTGTTAACACATAATCATTAAATTCAAGCAACGAGGATGAGGAGGGTAAAACAAATGGCACGGAAAAGTATATCCTAAATGCTTAATCGCAATTCGGGTTCAACTTCATCTTCAAGGTCCGAGGAGCAGGCCGAGGCTCGGGACGAATCTGTCCTGATGCCCGTTAAAACACAAACTCTATTCCGCGTGAACAACCTGTTCCGCTTGAGGTATGTTACCCGAAAATCCGTCGTAATTTCCGTGAACCTCTGTCTGGTATCTATTTCGCTAAGAAAGCCCATCTTGATAAATGTAAGAAATTATGGGTCTGTCGTCTCGAGCCAACTCGTTGGGCGGCTCGAGATGTACTTGTTCATATGGGTATAGAAACGCAGGTACGAACAATGTGCCAAAACCTTGGTCTCATCAAATTTTATGCCTCCGAGGAGGATACTTTTCAAAAGTTGACGTGTGAGTTTTTCGCAACTTTTGAGCTGAGTGGTGACGATAATACCACTGTTAGTTTCAGCTGCGAGAAACTCTATACGTCCTCAATTTGAGGGATTTTGGTGCATTGCTTGGTTTACCTTCTTCTGTCCTTGGAAGGCCTAGGGCGGGGCAGAGTCGAGATGACAAGTTCGCCCGTGATCGATTTTGGTTTAAAATTGTCCGCCAAAAGACCTTCAAGGGAGGGAAGATGCGTTCTTTTTCTGTCTGAAACCCTATCCTCCGGTATGTGGCGCGTATTATAGCTAATTCATTCTTGTCAAGCTATGATATGCACCACAACTGTAGTGCTATAGCTGTGCAGCTATTAGAGGATGCGGTTTTGGAGAGAGGCCCGTCGATCGATACGTCCGAGGCTTTAATTACTCACTTTGCCCAGATTGCGAAGGGCGGCCGCAAGAGAATTTCTTGTGGTGTGGCTGTAACGATGCTAGCTAGAGCCTTAGGCGTCGATTTTAGCGATTTGACACCAGTTGCGGGGGCGGGAATTTATATAGATGAGGTTTATTGTCCTTTCCTTGTGTGGCCCCAGAAAGGGGATTATGACAGTTTGTTTTTAAATAAGATTACTGAGCTAAGAGCTATTGCAATGCCTAACCCCGAATGGGTAAGGCTAGATGTGGAAGAGAACTTCGGCATGCCGAAGAGGTCCGGGAGTACATTCGGGGTAGCACCCGAGGTAAGTTTTATCAGATTGAATACCCCGAGGGACGTGTCGGAGGAGGAAACGGAGGTTGAAACCTCTCAGGATGAGGGTCGTAGGACATTACCGTCATCATCACACGGACCCTCTTCCTCCCACCAACCTGAACCCCAGACCTCGCAATATTTCACCCCCAACTTCTCACACTTTGAACCACACAGACACTCCACGTTCACCCAGTCTACCCCAGATTTTCAGGAGGACATTAACATGAGTCCTCCACGACACTCTTCGTTCTTCGGATCGTAGGACTTTTATAACCAATGGGGGGAAGTCTATAACCAATCACGTCAGACTTATGAGAACTCGACCACCTCACTGAACCAAGCCCAGGATGCCTACAATGTGGCCCGGGATGCGCGCGATACTGCGCATGGCTCGTACGCGTACTCTAGGGATGATTTTGAATACGCCCGAACCAGTTTTGAGATGGCTAGGGACGCTGCTAAGGATGCCCAAGCAGCGAGGTTAGCGGCGGAGGAGAACTAGAGGTTGTTGCTACAGCAGCAACACTATTTTGATCGATTTTTCGGTATGCCTCCGCCAGGGTCTTACTACCCACCACCTCGTCCCCCAGGTCCTATGTGAGTGGTCAAGTGTCGTAGGTGTTAGTGTGGGGGTGTTAGATGTCGGTTGTCAGTTGTCAGTAATCTGTTCTCTTGTCTCAGTAATCTCTGTTTGTCCTTGCAGCGCCAATTTTTGGTAATTAGTAATTACGGTTGTTGGTTTATTTGTAATTGGTTATTTTGTTGGTTTGAGAAATTGTCAGCTCCTCCGTGACCCTACTTGGGTCGTTACACACGTGAGGTTTATTGCAGGTGCCTTAGAGAAGAACGACCTGATTGTTGTTCTCGGTCTTCGGTGACTTGATCGCACCAAGACCATTTGAAAAATCCAAAATTTCCTTTTTCTTTTAATTATCCCGATTTGTGCAGAATCCGGGCGAGGTGACGTGATTACACCTACACCCTTTCTCCACTTATCGATTTTTCTTCTTTTTCAATTTTTATTTCATTTTCTTTTCTTATTTTTCGATTTTTCTCTTAGGCTAGGGTCTAGGTGACGTGATTACACCTAGGCCCACCACTTCATTTTCTTTATTTTATCTTTTATATTTTCTTTTTCTCTGTTTTCATTTCTTTTCTTTTTATTCCCTTAATTTTTGAAAAATCCAAAAACATTTGAAAAATCATCAAAAATCCAAAAACATTTGAAAAACCATAAAAATTCAAAAATATTTTCCGTTCTTTTCTCTTTTTCTTTTTCAATTCTTTTCCTATTCGTGCATTGAGGACAATGCACAGTTTTAATGTGGGAGAGGGATCTAATACTATCATTTTCTTCATTTTCTTTTTCATTTTTCCTTTAAAAACCAAAAATCCAAAAAATTTCATTTTTACTCTTTTTAGTTTCCTTTCCTTTATTTTTGTTTTTGTGTCACTTGTATTGTCTTGCATTCTCCTTCTTGTAGGTACACCGCCAACCATTTAGCATGGATACGTAAGGTAGCGGAAATGAAATGAAGACCGCGCGGTAATACTTTCTACCTTCGTTTTGTCCCTTTCTCTTATGCATGGAGTTTGGGCATATATGCTATTTGGAGGTTCACTTGGTGAACATTTTGGAATTGGTGGTTGTGGATTGTGTTGACTTAATGGAGTTTGGAGTGCTTGGCTATACTTGTGTATTTGTGTTGTTTTCTTGTATTTTTGTCCTTTTTGTGTTCTTTTTCATTTTTGAATAGCTTGTCTAGGTAAAGTTTTCGAAAACCCGATTATGAGATTAGGCTGAGTGTTTATTACTCCCTGTTAGTAACCCTTTTTGATTTTTGGACATATTTCTAGTAGAATGACCTTGAACCAATTTTTGCATTGAATTTTTACCATGAGTCCATCTTTTCTACTAGGAGTCTACAGCGGGATTTGCATTTGACCCCCTTGACCACTCGTGGAGTGATAAGGCCTTGGTTACCGTTCCCCGTTCTCTTAGGCGACCTTACTTGAGAAGCCACCTAGCCAAAAATGGGCTATTCAAAGAAAAATGGAAAAAAGAAGAAGAAAGGGCATTGATGAATTTCGAAAAAAAAAAAATAAAGCCCTCGATCGAAATAATGGGAAAAGAAAAACCGAAAAAGAAAATCAAAATCTCAAAAATCGTTCCCAAACCCAAATAATCCCTTGGTTGTCTTATTGCCGTGAAATGCCTACTAGAGGACCGAGTCCCGACGAAGGAAAATGGCGGTAATTTAGCAATCCTTACCATTTTGCAAACACTTATCCATCTATTTGGTCTAACTGGCTTTCTCGAGTTTGGAACGACCCTCTAGTCTTAGCTTAGGAGACGGCATAACACTTACCTACGGTGCTTACTAACTCCATGGTTCTCACTTATCCACTCCATTTATCGTCCCGTTGTAGGCATCTTTAGTGGAATTAGAAGGACCTTGGTAAATTTTCAATGTTTTTATTGTTTGATTGTCATCCTCTTAGGATCTTATCCATGTCAATTTGTGTTACTAACTTGGTAGTTTTCTCACTTGTCTTAAGCTCGAATCGTTATCTTCTCCGCCGTTTCGATGAGGGATTCAGTGGTTTATTTTCTCTTTGGTTGCGACTATCTTTTCGTGTGTCTTTCTTGTTTTATGTGTTTGTGTGTGTGTTAGTCGCAACCCCAATTTTTAGCAAGACCCAACTTGCCTTGCATAGAGGTACTCTACCTCATGGGTATCTCGATGTGAGTTGAAGATACGGAGCGGGCCCGTTAATTGCCTCGTATCAGCTTAGCATAGTCTAGCTTAGTAGTAGTAGCTAATTTCTTTTTGGGTCTTTGCTCGAGGACGAGCAACGGTTTAGTGTGGACCAGCTGTTGTGTGTCAAATTTGGACCGTTTTTTCTCCCATTTAGACCCATTTTTCCACCATTTTGCGAGGATAGAGTGCGATTATCGCCGTATTTTGAGTGATTCTCACATTTGTGTCCCTCTTTTGCATTTTACGTGTTTTTGGTAGTTTTCTGTCTATTTTGATAGGATTTTCGACCAAAAACGTATACGAGCTTCCATGAGCACGAAGGAGAGAGATACAGTCCGAAAAACAAAGCACACAACTGAAAGTTCGAGTAATCCAATTGATCGACAAAGAAAGAGACCGGAAAAGAGTAGAAAGATCACCGGGTGAAGTTTCACCCGGTGAGTCACCACCGGGCGAAGTTTCCTCCAACGACATTTTCCACCCCCGAAGATTTTCATGACACTCTCCACCGGGCGAAACGACCGGGCGAAATTTCGTCCACCGGGTGAAATTTCGCCCGATGGAGAAACCGAGCCGAAAACGCAAAAAAAATGAAGAAAATCTCACTGGGCGAAATTTCACTCGGTGGAATTAGTTCGTCAAGCCGCGGGGCAAAGTTTCACCCCATGAAGATGCAAAGGATGATGGTCTAGCTAAAATGAAGAGAAATTGGATTTGGGCCTTGAAGTTTGTGTAACCCATTAAAACTAGTATAAATACTCATCCTAGGGTTTTGTGCCACCCTTGTGCCTTAAATGTGAGCCTTGAGGAGTATGAGTAGTTTTAGAGGATTCTTAGTAGTAGTAGATAGTAGAAAACTCTCTAGTAAAAATCTCTACAAACACTTAGTAAATCTACTTAGTATTAGATTAATTCTACTCTATAATTAGTAATCAAGCTTCCATCTTTGTTGAAGATTGTGTTTTTATGTTGAAGATTTAAGGGTTTTGCAAGGATTTATGTGACAAGATTCTTGTATTATCTCTTGAAGATTTATATTTCTTTTATTGAAGATTGAAGAATTTTGCATGGATTGGTGACAAATTCTTGCATTATTTCTCCCAAGATTCAATCTTTTATGTTAATCTTCATTTTCCTCCTTCGTCTTCTCCATAATTGGTAGTTTCTTTCCTCTCTCTTTCTCCATTAGTTAGTTTATGTTTTTCTCTCTCCTTTGTTAATTTCTCTTTAGTTTGTGTGTTAGTTTATTCTCTCTTTAGTGTAATTTGTTAGTGTAGTTATTATGCATGCTTTAGACAATCTCTCTTTTATTAGTGTTTTGTTGTTATTCTTCATGACTAGTGAGTAGATTTCCTTGTTGGGGAATTAGGGATGAGGATTTGGATTATTTGATTTAAGGGATGTTGGTGGGTTGTTTACTTGTTGAATTATCAAGTTTAAGGTTTTTGTGTCTTTGTTGACCTAGACTGCAGCTAGATTGACCTTGACTCGTTCTTATCAATATGGGGAAACTCGGGGTAGGAACAACCTTAACATGAGACTTACCCTTTCGTCGCGAAAGCGGGTACAGGTAGGTTGGGTGAAGAAACCGAAAGGTGGCATTCTCCCTTTTTGACATTGTAACTAAAACTCGATCCCGAGACTCTTAGACCCCATTTCCGAATCCCGACTCTCGCCAAGACCTTTCTCATTATTGTCCCTAGCTTTAGTTGTGTAGTTCGCTAGCTCTAGTTCGACTCCTCTCGTCCCAAAACCCCTCATCTTAATCCCAAACGCGACTAAACTCTAGACTTGACCAAGCATAACTTAACCGTCTCCCTGTGGATCGATCCCGACCTACCACTACTACATTAGTTAGGTTAGTCGGTGTTAAAAAAATATTGTTTGACTGTACGGGTCGCGACGCCCGCTCATCACCAGCCCACTCGATCGATTAGGCTCACAAAAACTGCGAGAGCCGGCGTCAGACCGGGCACTCGATCGAGTGCCATGCACCACTCGATCGAGTGGCGCCTTTTCCAGCCAAGAAAGGATTTCTCTTCCACCCAAAGTCGGAATCCTTTTCTATCTAAAACTGTGTACCTTCCCTATCCAAAGCGGGTGTTTCTTCTCACCCAAACCGGATACTTTTCCTAGCCAAAGTCGGGAACCTCTCCTATAAATACACCCCTTTGCAAGCCTTCAAAAACAACGGTTACAACAACGTTACAACAACAGTTACAACATCGACAACACACATACAATTCAACACAACCATACACCCGAGTACACACCATCCGTACCTCAAAATTTCAGCAATCTTCAACAACCTCGACAACCTTACGTCTCTATACATAAACCGCCATAACTCATCCGCGCGCATTATCTCGACGCTCCCGTTCCTAAGCCACAGTTAGACGAGCATCGTTTCGAGAGTACAAAGCATGTAGGTTGAGGGTGCAAATTCAACCCCGTCTTCTTCTTTTTCTCCTCTCTCTCTCGTTTTTTTTCTTTTCTCCGTATCGTTCGTCTGTCATCATCGAGTCATCATCACGTTTTTTTATTTCTTTTCGTTTTCCTCGTTTCTTATATCGATATTATCACTACAATCTAATTTTTACATAAAACGATCGTTCTTAGGATACGATATCGACTCTATAGTCGAATATCGTGTCTGAAAGAGTCAGTCAATAAATCAAGATCGTTGATGCCGAAATAATCGTCACATAGTCCGAAAGGACTAATTACGACATTATAACGCGGAGAGAATTATTTCGCTTTATTTATTTCAATTTCAAACAATTTATAAACATCTTTTCTGAAATCACTCCAAATATTAGATATTGATTCTATAATCAAGTATCGAATATGATGAGTATCGAAAATTTAAGTCGAGTATAAATCGTATTATATTTTTACGCGACTTAGCAAAATTATCGATTTTTCAAAAAGCAATTTCGAAATCAAAAGCAAAACGAACCATTGTTCGTACAGGGGGCACCTGATCGAGTGCCTAGCCCACTCGATCGAGTGGCACCCCAAAAACGGGGCAGAAACTTTTTTAAGGACCACTCGGTCGAGTCCTCCCTATCACTCGGTCGAGTGGCTTCTGGTGTATCAAAACCGTGAGTCTTTCACCATATTTCGAGCCCCGATAAAATTCTTTTAATGACTTCGATCATCACGTGTCAAGTCTATCACGTGATTCATCTTTTAAAAACCATGCATCGTATTATATTCACATCGTTTATTCAATTTACAAACCGTTATTATCGTTACTAACTCGTTTGTTTTTGTCTTTGTATCTTATTTTCGTTGTTTGTTTTACTGTACTAAAATGGACCTCTCATGATAAATACAACTTCGACATAATTCAAAATGCATTAAACGACGTAGATCAAACATAATTCACATGTTTAAGTCGAAAATATTGCTTGCATATCATTCAACCGAATTACTAACGCGCGTATTCAAAAATCAAACGATATCTTAGTAGAGGCCGCTAAGTGCGGGCGGGGTTGGGTGTTCTTTGTGAACTTCCCAACACGTACCCTCACCCCTTACTCAGAACCATGGTTTCTGGATGTCCAAAACCATTGGCGCACGAGAGTTATTCAATACAGGGTATCCGATAATGTCGGTATCGGTATCGCAAAGGGACGAACCCCATAAACTCCGAGATCCGAATGGGCCGTACTTTGTGCGCGGCCCACCAAGATATAAAGTGGGTTCGAATGGGCTCAAACTCCCACAAAGTTCGGTGGCGACTCCACTTCGATTTAAATTTCAATTCGAGTTCCATCTCACATGAGATTCATTCGCCTCCCCAAACCCGCGCGTGGCCGCATCGGGGTGGACCTATGTCATGTCCACACTAGTAGTTAAGTAAAGTAGAGATCCGATCATACCTCGATATGAAGTGTTGTCCACAGACTTACCTCCTTCGTCTTTGTCAAGTTTAGTGGTAATGGCCGTAGGTGTAGGTGCGGATTTTGCTTTCTCCATCCCGTATTTTTTTAGAAGTTCACTCAGATATTTTTGTTGATGCACAGTTATTATCCTTTTTGACTTCTTAATTTGTAGACCCAAGAAGAAGCTTAATTCATCCATCATGCTCATTTCAAACTTCGATTGCATAAGGTTTGAGAAATATTTGCATAGTTTTTCATTTGTGGAGCCGAAAATAATGTCGTCCATGTAAATTTGAACGATTAGCGCGTCCATCTCGACATTTTTTTATGAAGAGTGTTTTATCAACAGACCCTCTATTAAATTCATTTAGGAGTAGAAACTGAGACAATCTATCATACCAGGCCCTTGGTGCTTGTTTTAATCCGTAGAGAGCCTTATCTAGTTTGAAAACATGATTAGGCAGATCCACGCTCTCAAATCCAGGGAGTTGTTCTACAAAGACTTCCTCTTTTAAGAATCCATTCAGAAATGCTGCTTTAACGTCCATTTGAAACAACTTGAATCGTTTATGCGCGGCATATGCAATAAGTAGCCGAATGGCTTCCAATCTCGCAACTGGAGCAAAGGTTTCGTCAAAGTCTATTCCTTCTTGTTGATTGTAACCTTGTACTACCAACCTTGCTTTGTTTCTAACAATGGTTCTGGAGTCATCAAGTTTATTTCTGAATACCCAATGGTCCCTATCACTTTTCTGTCTAATGGTCTGGGAACCAAGTGCCACACTTTGTTCCGTTCAAATTGTCCCAACTCTTCTTTCATTACTACGATTCAGTCAAAATCGGTAAGCGCTTCTTTGATATTTTTGGGTTCTATGGTAGAGAGAAAAGAATTTAGAACACAATGATTTCTTAGAGACCTTCTTGTTTGGATTCCCTTATGATAATCGCTCAGAATAGCATCCGTAGAATGCGAGCTCTGATGTTTCCACTTCTTAAGATTTGTGGGAACATTATTACTTTTCCTGAAATATTCTTCTGAGTTGTTAGTAGTGGTTACATTATCCTTGCTTATAGTTCCTCCTGAATCAGTGTCGGTAGTTACATCAATCTTGGTAGGATTTTCTTTGGTTCCCCCTGAGTTTATATCAGAGGTTACATTATCCTTGATGTCATTTGAACTAATGTTGACTCCATCTTATCTTTAGTCTCTGAAGAACCATTACTTAGTTCTTCATCTGCTAGTGATATATTTGGATCAACATTAATGCGTTCTTCTCCTAACTCAGCATTTGATCTTTCTATTTCCTTTTCTTCCTCAAGTTCTAGTGAATCTTTTCTGGTGAGTCAAAAATCCGGATCATCATCATCTTCTTCTTCAATATCGGTTTTACTTATAGAATTGGTCTCATAAAAAATTACGTGGACACTCTCTTCGACACATAGAGTTCTTTTGTTGTAGACTTTGTAGGCTTTGCTATGATCTGAGTAACCTAAGAATACGGCCTCGTCACATCAGGGATCAAACATTCCTAGATTATTTTTCCCATTGTTGTGAACGAATCACTTGCTTCCAAAACACCTGATATGTGATATTCTAGGTTTTCTTCCTCTTAGAAGTTCGTAAGGTGTTTTATTCAACACAAGTCTAATCATAGCTCGATTGTGAATGTAGCACGCTGTATTAACTGCTTCGGCGCAGAAGTTTCTGGGTAGTCCGCCGCTACATAGTAACATGGTACGAGCCATTTCTTCAAGTGCTCGATTCATTCGTTCGACTACTCCATTTTGTTGTGGAGTCCATGGAGCAGAAAAATTGTACCCAACTCCATGTTCTCTACAAAAACTTATGAAGGATTCGTTATAGAATTCGGTTCCGTGATCTGTTCTGATAGATATAAGATTGTAACTGTACTTGTTTTGGACAAGCTTCATTAGACATTTGAATTCATCAAAAGTTTGATCTTTCGAGCTAAGGAAGACGGGTCAAATAAATCTAGAAAAATCCTCTACAAGAACAAACACATACCGGCTACCACCTCTACTTCTTATTCTCATAGGTCCGCGAAGATCCATATGAATAAGTTCTAGAGGCTTAGTAGTACTTACGAACTTTTTAGGGTTGAATGAAGATCTCGCATGTTTGCAACGTATGCAGGTTCCACAGGCTTTGTTAGTATCAAAGGTTATGGAGGGTAACCCTTCAACTAGATTTAGAGATCTTAATTTATTTAGACTGAAAGGACTTATGTGTCCAAATATTTTATGCCAAAGAAGTGGATCAGAGATGGTAACACTCGTACAGGTGACAGCATTATCAGGTAAGGTTTTGATATCGGCTATGTAAACATTGTTTGATCGTTACCCCTCCAGGATAACATTAGAGGATCCTTCTCGAATGATACGACACTTATCATTATGAAACACAACTTTATTTCCTCGATCACATTGTTGTAATATGCTTAAAAGACTATGCCTTAGTCCTTTTACTAGCAATACGTTCTGAATACAATGTGAATCTGATAAACCAATTTTTCCGATACCGATAATCCTTCCTTTCTTGTTATCTCCGAAAATTACACTTCCTCCGTCAAAAGCCTCTAATGACAAAAATTTCTTCTTATCACCCGTCATATGTCTTGAACACCCGCTATCTAAATATCATCTGTTTGCCCTTGTAGTCTCGTGAACATGCAATAGTCATTTTTGGTTCTTAGGTACCCAAACGGATTTGGGTCCTTTTACGTCATGGTAGGCAACGAGTCTTTACGCACCCATATTTTTTTGTATCTATCGCAGTTTTTATTAAGTCTCTTATTTGCTTCATTTTTGGATTTTTTTTCTCCACTTTCTTTTGACATGTTTTCTTTTGTTAGTTCCTTTTTCTTCAATCTTTCTTTCCGAACTTATTTCTTTACCTTCCACGTTTCTTGACATATAATGATCTTTTTTATCCAACTTTTTCTGCATGACTCCTTTTTCATTTATTAATTCCATGATCTTTGAAGTAAGATAATTTTTTATTCTGACATCTTATATTTTCTCAATATTCATTTCATTGTTTAGTATGGATATAGTTCTTTTATTAATTCCGCAATTTCTAATTTTAATTTTTCAAAATTAATGCTGACTTTTTCATGGTCTGTATCCCTTTTTGATGATCTTAAGTTTTCTACATTGATGTTTCTACCCGAACAACCTTTTGAATCATCTGATATGTCAAGTTTTGACTTTGAAATTTCAGAGAATTCCTTTTTGTTTGTTCGAATATTATCACACCTCTTTAGAGTAATGTTTTCAAATGCTATTTCATTTATTTGTTTTAGTAACTCAGTTATTTCCTCTTTTTGTTGTTCACAGGTTTCTAATAATTGCATCAAAGTGGAAAAGAAGTTTATCCTTGGTAAGTTTCCTAAGTCTTTTCTTAAACTTTATAATACTTACCTCATTGCTTTCCTCATCCGAATCCGAGCTTGAACCATACGTCTTTGCCATTAAACACATGTCTTTGTGCTTCCACGTCTTAGGCCTAGATGTGCCGCTGTGCTGAGCACTTTGGCAAATGTTTGCCTCATCTTCATCCTCTGATTCCTCTTCTTCGTCTGAATCTAGTTCCCCCCATCCACACGAAGCCAACATGGCTTGCTTGTGTTGGAACTTTTATCGTTCTCTTTCTCTTTTTGATTTGATGTTTTTCCACATCGGACAATCCTTGATTAGGTATCCAATTTCTCCACATTTAAAACATTCCTTATTATTTTGGTTTGTATTAGAGTTGTTACTTTTTTTCTCTAAATGAGTTTTTGTGTCCAAATTTATAATTCTTTCGAAAACGTTTGACAAAAAGTGCTAAGTCATCACTCATGGTTTCCTCATCGTCACTAAGAGAACTTTTTAGAGCTATTCCTCTACTCTTAGATGATTCACTCTGACGTTGATTTAGAGCGAGCTCATGTGCCATGAGGTTACCAAGCTATTCTTGATAACTGAGTGAGGTTAGATCTTTTGATTCTTCAATAGCAGTAACTTTCGGTTGCCATTTATCAGTGAGACTTCTTAACACTTTTCTTACAAGATCTTCAGTATCAAATGATTTACCAAGATTTCTTAGTTCATTAGTGATATTAGTAAATCTAGCAGACATTTCAACAATGCTTTCATCTTTATCCATTTTAAACAATTCGTATTGTTGAGTTAATAAATCGATCCTGAACTTTTTGACTTAATTGAGTAGTTCCTTCATACACAAGTTCTAGACTGTCCCAGATTTCTTTTGCGGAAACACAAGAAGTAAGTCGATTATATTCTTTAGACGAAATTCCTCGTTGCAATAATGACATTGCTCGAGAATTTTTTTCGGCCTTTTTTTAATCGTCGTCATCATAGTCCTCTTCATCCTTTACAGTGATGTTCCCAAGAACATCAACGGATTGGATGGCAATTGGTCCCTTGACTACGATTTTCCAGCATTCAAAATCCGTTCCTTTTATGTAATGCATCATTTTGTTTTTCCACAACCCATAGTCTACACCATCTAACATGGCAAACTTTGAATTTTCGGAGTCCATTTGATCGAAATGGATTAATATAGAATCGCTAGTTTATGATCTACTCATTTGATGTAAATCAATCAAGAGAACCTGCTCTGATACCAATTGTAGAGTCTAACGATCCTAGAAAATACTTTAGAGGGGAGGTGAATAAAGTATTTACATATTTTAAAATTTTAAACGATATACTACACTTAAAATCTTATTATGAAAGATGTAGTGTAATATTACGTTAGTTGTATGGCTAATAAACGGAAGTAACAAAATGTTTGCTACTATACTTACTACAAAAGAGTATAAGTATAAGAAATAGCAAAACTAAAAAAATACGTAAAAGATAATCAACTTTCCAAACTAAAATTAAAAAAAAAACCCTTTGAATCCCTCTGGAGATTTCCGACGTGCACACCTGCGATCTCCAGCGGCTTAATTTCGCGGCGTTTTCCGGCCCTGTCTCCTACCAGGCTGGAGACCGCCAATTACTTCGCGCTACGAGAATGAAATAGAAGGTTACGGCTGGTTCGAGAGGTGCTAGGGCTATGAAGCCAATCACTAAAAAGGCAAAAGAGGAACTACTTCGAAAAGTTGTGAAAAACTCGAAATTGGATGACACTCCTATGACCAGACTGAACAATTCGGTGATTGAAATTCCGGGACTGAATTACGTCTCTGATCTGGAGGATGAGGAGGTGCCTGATTTTTTCCCGGAAACAGGGGCCGAAACGATAGAGGACGCGGGGGGGTGGAAACAACGGGATGGGAAGCGAATAGTTGACATGGAAGATAAAGAAGAACTCCTACGGTTCTCTGAAGATGATGTGGATGACGAGATTGAATATTGGAGCTCCGCTGTTTACTGCTTCATCATGGGTGCTAACCCGCCTTGGGAAGTGGTTGAAGGGTTTGTGAGACGGATTTGGAAAGAACTTGGAATTGACAAGATATCCTTTCTCCCGAATGGTATCTTCTTAGTCCGGTTCAAGGACAAAGCAGCTAAGGTAAAAGTTCTTGATCATGGCCTTTATATGTTTGACAATAAACCCCTGATTGTGAAAGAATGGACCCCGGATGCCAAACTAGATAAAAGTGATGTTCTTGAAGTGCCAATATGGATACAACTACATGATTTGCCCTTGAAATTTTGGGGTAGATGTTTGCCTAGGATTGCCTCGCTCGTGGGACCGTATGTCAAGTCTGACTTGGCTACGGAAGAACGGTCTAGACTTGGGTATACTAGAATCATGGTCATGGCAAAGGTTGGTCAAAAAATTTAGGAGTGAAATCAAAATCCTAGATGAGAAGGAGAATGTGATTGAAATTCGTGTCAAGTATGAGTGGAAACCCATGTGATGAACGAAGTGTAAAGGGTATGGCCATGAGAATAAGGAATGTAGGAAAGATGAGTTGAGAAAGGCTAGGCAGGACTTGAAACAAAAGAAAATCGAAGGGGGGGCCGGGGCAAAACAGTAGCCTGTGAGGCTGATTGTGGTGACCAAACCAAAAACTTCTCGTGTTGAGGGTAGCTCGTCCGCTGCTGTTGCGGTACAGATTGCAAAAAGTCCGGGTGGACCGGGTATTGGAGTGTCGAAGCCTGCTCGAGGCATAGAGCAAGGGGTGTCTTATGTTGACATGGTTTTAGGCTCCCCGAGAAAAGAAGCGGTAGTGAGGAATGAAGGGAAGGGGTTGGAATTAGTTGTCCATGGAGATACATAATATTGGGTTTTGGAATGTACGCGGCATGTGTAATATAAATAAGCAGCGTACTATTAGTGAGTTTATTAGGAAGCAACAAGTAGATGTTTTTGGTTTGCTGGAGATTAAAATAAAGAATAAGGCGTATGCGAAAGTGCACCAAAATGTGTTTTCAGAGTGGAGTATTACTACTAACAGTCATTGTGGTGAGGGTGGCCGCGTTTGGCTTCTTTGGAAGCATGACAAGGTTAACTTGATGATCTTTGAGTATACCACTCAAAGTATTCACGTCAAGGTCACGACATCTTCGGGGAAGAATTATTTGTTGACCTTTGTCTATGCTTTTAATTCTGTGTCGGAGCGGAGTGTCCTTTGGCGCAAGCTGGAGTCTTCTGCTCATAAGGGTCCTTGGATAATTATGGGTGATTTAAATTGCGTTATTGATGCCCGGGAAAGGCTCGGGGAAATTCGTCGGATGAAGAAATGAACCAATTTCGGGATTGCATTGTGAACTGTGAAGTTGGTGATTTTCGGGCTAGTGGCTCTTGGTTCACTTAGAATAACAAACACAAGGTGGTGGAGACTAGAGTCTTTAGCCGAATTGATCGATGTTTGGTGAACGATGATATGGTGAGGTTGTTTCCGGATGGTTTTGCTAATTTCCTGCCTGAAGGGACTTTCGACCATTGTCCGTGTGTCGTCCAACTTGGGAATCCCCCGAGTAGGAAGAATCGATCCTTCAAGTACATGAATATGTGGAGTCGATCTCCTGATTTTCTTAAATGTGTTGAGACAACTTGGGATGATCTTATTGTAGGTACCAAGATGTTTCGTTTGGTCACGAATCTGAGGAAGCTTAAAGCGCCCCTGAAACTGCTGAATGCTTCGTCGTTTGCCGACATTGAAAATCGGTGTAGCGTCGCAGAAATGGAGCTGGCTGAGCTACAGATACGCCTGCGGACAGACCGCTCAGCAGCATTACTGCAGGAAGAAGTGGATGCTAATGAGGCGGTGCGTGTACTCCAAGCAGCGCGTGCGGATTTTTGGGCCCAAAAATCGAAACAAAGATGGGTTAAAGAAGGAGATATAAACTATGCATATTTTCATGGTGTTTTGAGAGCTCGACGGGCTCATAATGCTGTCTCCAAGCTACTCGATGCCGAGGGAGTGGAGTGTTCGAGTAAAGCTGAGATAGAAGCTGCTTTTTTGCGGTATTACCGGTTGCTGTTGGGTGATTCGAAGCCGGTTGAGCAAGTGTGCGTGGATACGGTGCGTATGGGGAATATTTGTTCGTCGGAACATAAAAATTCTCTCTTGGCATGTGTCACTGAATCGGAAATCAAGAAGGCCCTTCATGATATTCACCGGGACAAGGCTCCGGGTCCGGATGGATTCACGAGTCAATTTTTTATTGATGCGTGGGATATTGTTGGAGGAGATGTAGTTAGCGCAATTCAGGATTTCTTCTTTCAGGTAAGCTGCTGAAACAACTGAACTGTGCTATCATTACCTTAATTCCAAAAGTGAGCAGGCCTCAGTCTGTGAAAGAATTTAGGCCTATTGCGTGTTGCAATGTTGTGTATAAATGTATTGCTAAGATAATCTGTTCGCGTTTGGCCAAGGTTCTTCCTCAGATAATTTTGCCTACTCAGGGTGGTTTTATTGAGGGCCGGAGTATTGCTGAGAATATTCTGATCTGTCAGGACCTTGTTAAAATGTATGGAAGGGGGCATGTTTCTCCTCGATGTTTATTCAAGGTTGATTTACACAAGGCCTATGATAGTGTGGAATGGGATTTTGTCGACCAAATGCTACGGGCCTTGGATTTCCCGGATCATTTCCGTCGACTGATCATGGAATGTGTCACCACTGTTTCGTACTCACTCTGTGTTAATGGTGACTCTTTCGGTTTTTTCCCGGGGAAGAGAGGGCTTAGGCAGGGTGACCCTATGTCACCTTTGCTTTTTACTATTTGTATGGAGTATTTCTCGCGTATCCTTATCCATGGGAAGATTGACAAGAAATTTAGATATCACCCGAAGTGTGCCCCGATGAAACTTACTCACCTCATGTTCGCAGACGATATCCTGCTCTTTTGCAAAGGAGATTCTAACTCGATGGAATTTTTGTGGAGGGCCTTCACTACTTTTAGTAAGGCCTCCGGGCTGATTATTAGCGCGGGTAAATCCCAAGCCTACTTTGCAGGGGTGGACGCGGGTAAGAAAGCTGCTATCCTTCTCTTTTCAGGCTGTGTTGAAGGTACGTTCCCGTTTCGTTATTTGGGCCTTCCGATCCAAAGTACCCGAATTGGGAAACTAGAATGTGAATGTTTAATAGCACGCATCATAGCGCGTATATCGAGTATTGGGGCGCGTAAAATTTCCTATGCAGGTAGACTGACTTTAGTTCAGTCTGTGCTGTCTCAACTTCACAATTATTGGGCGATGGTGTTTATTATCCCAACTTATGTTATGTCCAGAATTATTTCTGTTTGTCGCAATTTCCTTTGGAATGGCGGGGTGGAAGGTAATAATAGGGCGCTGGTAAGTTGGGAGAAGATTTGTTGTCCTAAATTGGAAGGTGGTTTGGGCCTACGGGACCTGACTGTGTGGAATCAGGCTGCGGTGGCTAAGTTAGCTTCTTGGGTTTTTGATCAACCGGATCGGCTTTGGGTGAGGTGGGTGAATGCAGTCTACTTGAAAGGGCGAGATTGGCGAGAGTATCAACATAACACCGACGTCACCTGGGCTTGGAGAAAGATCTGTCAGGCTAAGGAAAAAATTAAACATATGTGTGTGAACGGGCTGTGGCACGGGTCGCGATCCTGTTACATGATCTCGGAGGGTTACGAAGGTAGTCGGACTCACAAGCCGAAAATGCCTTGGGCCCGCCTCGTCTGGAGTGGTTGGAGCATCCCTAAACATAGCTTCATTTCGTGGCTTGTTTTTAGGAGGGCTTTAAACACTAGGATTAACCTGGTTAGATTTGGGGTTGCTGACTCTGACCGCTGTGTTATATGTGATATACATGAAGAAAGTTTGGAGCACCTATTCTTTGATTGTGAGTGGAGTGCCAAGATTGTGGAAAGCATGCGTGAATGGACGAAGAAATTAATCCCGTATTCTGGGGCGTTAAGTTGGGCGTGTAAGGTTCGCGGTACTAAATTGCAATGCAATGTTATTCGGGTTCTGATCAACGCCATGATTTATCACATTTTGAGGCAGCGCAACTTGTGTCGAATTGATGGTGCGGTTCAACGTCCCATACATGTTGTTAAGATGATTAAGTTTGATGTTAGAAATAGAATTTTGGCTAAGATTAAATATCCATTACGAACTAGAGATGCGAGATGGCTGCATAATTTGATGTAGCCATTTATTTGTACAGTGAACGTCATTTTTTAATACATACTTACCATTTACCAAAAAAAAAATACGTAAAGTAAATAACACGAGCAATTTTAACGTGGTTCAGCCCAATTGAAAAGCCTACGTCCACCGGTGTCTTTATTTATAAGAGTACCTTCTCCGGATTACCTTACAAATTAAAGCTCTCACGATTAACTCTAATCGTGATGGTGAGAGTGATGTGAAGAACTCAATTTGAAAGATATTAAGTTCTCGATTTGTGGGATGTTAAGCCGACGACAATGAAGGATGTTAAGCCCTCGGTGTGAGGGATGTGAAGCCCTCGGTGTGAGGGATGTGAAGCCCTCGGTGTGAGGGAAGTGAAGCCCTCGGTGTTTGAACGATGTGAAGCGTTCAAGGTGTGAACGATATATGTCGTTCGATTAAGTAAACCACTACTCGACTCGTATGACTTTACTACTCAAGTTTACAAGATTTCTCTAGCTAAGAATACACTTCAATTGTCTAGAGAGAATAATGAAACTAAATGACTTCTAAGCGTAAACAATTTAAACACGATTTTATTTAGCCAAGACTTAAAACGAAATTTATTGCAAAAGCTCTTTGAAAAGAAATGCGTTTTGATTTTTGCAAAATGAAAATGTGTGTACAAGTCGTGATTTGATAGTGAGGAAGAGTAAACTATTTATAGGTAAAACATCCTTCTTAACCAAGGAAATGAGATCACTTTAATTGATATGCTTCCTCACTCAAAGAAGATATGGTAGGTGGAATATCAATCAATCAAGATAATATATTCAAATTTCCTTTTGTTAATGATTTTCTAATATCTTTTAAGGATCAAGATATTTTGAGAATCAATTATTTTGAAAATTTTTATTCTCTTGATAGATAATTTCCTTCTTTATATTATCTTCTTCATAGACTAGATTGTCTTTGACAAAACCAACGAGATTTTATAAAAATATTTTTGGTTTTAAATTTTGGCAGCATGTGTATGGTTGTTTACGAAGGAGGGTAATGTAACCTTGAACATATTCAAGGTTATACTATCTTTGTCATACAATTGCTTCATTCTCTTTACATTTGAAATCCTAAGCCGCAGTCCTTCCCCTTGAGTTCTCGACCAAGTTGCCTTCTTGAATCTTTGCTTCTCTTATACCTGTGCTAGCACGTCATGTTCTTTCAAGGAATAATCTTGTCACTTAGAGTATATAACTTTGACATAAGCAAAACATATAGAATATAAGTTCAACAATCTTACTAATTATTACTCCTTCCGTAACAAAATGATCTTCCCATTTCATTATTATATTTCTCAAAATGGAATAAAAATGGAAGATCGTAGTAGTATGAAGGGAGTATTGATAACTCCGTTATTGACCGCTTTTCTACACCCTTTTGACGTTTATTTAGCCTCGATTAATCGTATTTTCTTTGGCATTCCGGCTCATTTCGCCTATATTTTGTATTACACGGGTTTTTGCGTTTGTTGTTCATTTTTAGGCATTTCCGTGACGAGAACGATGAAACTTGAGCATGCCCGGGTAAAAGGAGGTACATGGACCGAGTTCGAGCCTAAACAAGCGCATAGAAGACAAGAAACGGGAAAATGGGCATAGGAAGAGAATAGCACGGTGGACCGTGCGAAACGCAGATCAGGAGGTTGACACCGTGCGATTCTCACCGTGCGTAACGCATGTTTCGTGCGTTACTCCGGTTTTGCCGATTCACTTCGTTTTTCGAGCGGTTTTCTATGTAACCTAATTAGAAGTATAAATACTCAAATCCTTATTATGCCTCCCAAGCTTCCATAACACCTTAGTTCCATATTTTGAATTATTTGGGGTTTTTGAGAGAGTTTGTAGTTTTTGAAGATCTTCATCTTCCTTATTCAAGATTCAAGCTTTATATATTATTTTCTTCTATTATTATCTCCTTTGTCTCTCCGTCTTTGGTAATCTCTAATCTTTATTCTAGTTTTGTTTTTCTTCATTTTTTCCCAATTTCTTAGTTTTATTTGTTAGTTCTTGTTAGTTCATCTTAGTCTTCTCTTTTCTTTGTTTGTTACTCTAGTTTGCAATTAGTTTAGTTTTCTCTCACTTTGTTCATATTTATGAATTTCATGTTAGTATTAGAAATCCCCAATTAGATTCCTCCAATTTGACCATTTTCACATAATTGGTAGTATAATTCAATTTACAACAATGTTCATAGTTAAAGACTCCACCTTTATGCTTAATTCCACCAATTTAGCCATGATTAGTGAGTAGTCACCCACTAGGGGTCGATGAAGCCTAAATTCGCCTAAATTGCGCCTCTTGTATGTTTTGTATCGATTGAATTGGGTTATTGGGTAAAGTGGTGTGGAGGATTTTGGATTGCCTTGGTTTAGGAGTTTGAGACGGTCCCGATCCCTTGGTCATCGATGGGAGTCGATTAGGATGGGTAACCGGTTTGACCCTATATCTTGCCTTACCGTACTAGATCGAACACGGGAGTGGTGTCTAGCGTGGTATCCTACACACTAGTATGCGTGCCTTTTTGACTTGAGTCGGTTTGGGATTTATCACGGGAGTGACCCTCGAATTTGACTTAGGGATTCCGCTTTACGAACCCGGGAGGGAGGTAAACGGGAAATTAAGCCGGACACGAACCCGGGAGGGAGGTGGCCGACCTAGACGATACAACTTTGCCCTTAATCCCGATTCCTTCGATACTCGATGTACTTTGGTGCGATTTAGGTGAATTGAAGCGACATCGTTCCCTAGTCTCTTTTATTCTTGATTAATCGTTATTCCACTAGTTATCATTTTTCCTTAATCTAGTTTCATCTTCTTTTTAGTAGTATCTTCTCTTAGTTAATATTCATTCACCTAGCTTTAGTCCCCTATCACCAATCTTTATCGACTTAGATAAACAATTAGAATTGAAACGACTAGGAATCACCACACTCCTTGTGGACCGACCCTTTCTAATGCAACGATTATATCGTGCGCTTGCGAGGTAATTAAAACCCCAACAAGTTTTTGACCCCGGGAGCTTTACTATTCCATGCTCAATCGGCTCTATCAATATTGAGAAGGCATTTTGTGATCTAGGAGCAAGTGTAAGTCTTATGCCCCTTTCCATCTTTAACAAGCTTGAAGGCTTTGAGCTAGCTCCCACGAGAGTGTCCCTTCAATTAGCGGATCGTTCCGTTAAATATCCGATGGGGGTAGCCGAGGATGTGCCGATCAAAGTCGGGAACTTAATCATCCCGTGTGACTTTTACATCATGGACATTCCCGAAGACACCAAGATTCCCATTATACTTGGTCGTCCATGCCTAACCACCGGGGGAGCTCTTATTGATGTCAAGAATGGTAAGCTCTCACTTCAAGTCGGGGATGACAAGATGGAATTTTCACTTGAAAAGGCCATGAAAGAGCCTTCAAATGTTGGATCATGCTACCAAGTACAAATGCTTGAAGAGTCTACCATGGAGCAAGATAATCATTATGCCCTTGAGGAGTCCATTGTCGGGAATTCGGAAATGGATGCGATGGAATATACTCTAGCTATGGACTCAATCTTGAAGCAATGCACCACAAGGTCACTAGAAAGTTTGACCGAGGAAGGGTTATATGAGGAGAGATCTACGCCTCCTCAAGTGGAGTTGAAACCTCTTCCTTCATCTCTTAAATATGCTTTCTTAGGTCCTAATGAGTCATACCCGGTTATTGTCAATAGTGCACTTAATGACCATCAAGTACATGACTTGTTGGAAGTTTTGAGGAAATATAGAGAAGTCATTGGGTACACTATTGATGATATTCGTGGTATTAGTCCCGCCTTATGCTCTCATCGTATACTCTTGGAAGATGAGAGCACCTCATCCATTGAGCGTCAAAGACGTCTCA
Organism: Agrostemma githago; assembly: GCA_958450325.1. Lineage (NCBI taxonomy): Eukaryota > Viridiplantae > Streptophyta > Magnoliopsida > Caryophyllales > Caryophyllaceae > Agrostemma > Agrostemma githago. The sequence continues at coordinate 32,004,402 of OY288260.1, read as the reverse complement.
ATCCGGCCATGGCCGAGGTGGTGAGGAAGGAGGTGCTAAAACTCCTTGATGCTAATATCATTTATCCAATCTCGGATAGTAAGTGGGTGAGTCCCGTTCATGTCGTCCCTAAGAAAGGTGGGACGACGGTTGTCAAGAATGATAAAGGAGAATTAGTGTCTACTAGGCCAATTACCGGGTGGCGCATGGTTATAGATTACCGTCAACTCAACAAAGCCACCCGGAAAGACCATTTCCCCCTCCCCTTTATAGACCAAATGTTGGAACGCTTGGCCAAACATTCTTACTTTTGTTATTTGGATGGATTTTCGGGATTTTTCCAAATCCCGATCCATCCCGATGATCAAGAGAAGACTACTTTCACTTGCACTTATGGGGTATACGCCTACCATCGTATGCCCTTTGGGTTATGTAATGCGCCGAGCACGTTCCAACGTTGCATGATGTCTATTTTTTCCGATTTTTTGGAAAAGAGCCTTGAAGTATTTATGGATGATTTCTCCGTTGTAGGGTTTTCTTTTGAAAATTGTTTGGAAAACCTTGATAAGATCCTACAACGGTGTAAGGAAACCGGGCTTACACTAAATTGGGAAAAATGTCACTTTATGGTGACGGAGGGGATAGTCCTAGGCCATGTAGTGTCTAATAGGGGAATAGAAGTTGATAGGGCGAAGGTCGAGGCTATTGAAAAGTTGCCTCCACCTAGTAACGTTAAAGGGATTCGTAGCTTTCTTGGTCATGCGGGGTTTTACCGCCGCTTCATTAAAGATTTTTCCAAGATAGCTAGACCCTTAACGGAACTCCTCGCCAAAGATGCTCCTTTTATCATGACTAATGCTTGTCTTGATGCTTTTGATAGGTTGAAGAATGCTCTCATTTCGGCCCCTATAATCCAACCACCGGATTGGAGTATCCCTTTCGAGCTCATGTGCGATGCAAGCGATTTTGCCATTGGAGCGGTTTTGGGACAAAGGAAAGAAGGCAAACTCCATGCTATACATTATGGGAGAAAAACATTAGACTCCGCACAAGCAAACTACACCACTACCGAGAAGGAGCTTCTAGCGGTGGTGTACTCCATGGAGAAATTCCGGTCTTATCTTGTAGGATCGAAGGTTATTGTCCACACCGACCATTCGGCTCTAAAGTATCTCATGGCCAAGAAAGATTCCAAGGCTCGTTTACTCCGTTGGGTTTTACTCCTCCAAGAGTTCGATATTGAAGTCCGGGACAAGAAGGGAACGGAAAATGTGGTCGCCGACCATTTATCTCGTCTAGTGCTTGATGATCATGATCCGGAAGTTCCTATCGACGACTCTCTTCGAGATGATCATCTATTAGCCCTATCAATGGTAGAAGCCCCATGGTATGCCGATTTTGTGAATTATATTGTGTCGGGGATCGTGCCTCAAGACTATGACTCCCACAAAAAGAAGAAGTTCTTCCATGATGTTAAGCAATTTCATTGGGACGATCCAAACCTATACAAATCATGTGCCGACGGTTTATTCCGAAGATGTGTACCCTATGATGAAGCCAAGTCTATTATAATGCATTGTCATGACATGCCTTGTGGCGGCCACGCAAGCTCGATGAAGACATCCGCTAAGATCCTACAATGCGGATTTTATTGGCCCACCATTTACAATGACGTAGCCGCCTACGTCAAGAGTTGTGACAAATGTCAAAGGAGCGGGAACATATCAAGGCGCCATGAGATGCCACTACAATATATGCTCGAGGTCGAGATTTTCGATGTATAGGGGATAGATTATCAAGGTCCTTTCCCCTCCTCTTGTGGGAACGAGTATATCCTAGTGGCGGTGGACTATGTGAGTAAGTGGGTTGAGGCAATCCCCACTAAAACTTGTGATGCGAAATCGGTGATAAAACTCTTGACCAAGATTATATTCCCTAGATTTGGAGTCCCGAGGGTCTTGATTAGTGATCGGGGTACTCACTTCCTTGAGAGAACATTGGCCACCATGCTCAAGAAATATGGGATTCAACACAAGAAGAGTCTTGCATATCATCCGCAAACAAATGGACAAGCGGAAATTTCCAATCGTGAAATCAAGGCGATTCTTGAGAAAACGGTCAACCGGTCGAGGAAGGATTGGGCATTAAAAATTGATGAAGCTCTATGGGCGTATCGCACGGCCTTCAAGACCCCCATCGGAACTTCCCCATTCCGTCTCATATACGGGAAAGCTTGTCATCTTCCCGTTGAAATGGAACACAAGGCATATTGGGCGATAAAGCATCTCAACTTGGATGTGAAGAAAGCGGGTGAAAAGAGACTACTCGACCTAAATGAGCTTGATGAATTCCGTCTACATGCATATGAAAATCCAAAGATCTACAAGGAGAAGACTAAAAAGTTTCATGACAAGAACTTGGTACGGAGGGAATTCAAGGAAGGCGAGTTAGTTCTCCTCTTCAATTCAAGATTGAAGTTATTCCCGGGGAAGCTCAAGTCAAGATGGTCGGGACCGTTCAAGGTTGTAAGAGTATTCCCTTATGGCTCGGTGGAGATCAAAGGGAATGAAGAAACATTCAAGGTTAATGGTAGCCGACTCAAGCACTATTTTGTCGGCCAACCAATTCAAAGGGAAATTGCTTCACTCAAGTTAAAGTAATCTCATTCATTAAGGATATCATTATTGTATATTCTCATCTACTTCATTCGGTCGAGTCAACGACCTTAAACAAAGGCGCTTCGAGGGAGGCAACCCCGATACTTGACACTTTTCTACCTTTTCTTCTTATTGGATTTTCTTGGAGGAGCACTTTTGTGACGATTTATATCGTTTTTGGAGCTTTATTAAGGGTTTGGAGCATATTGGATTCGATTTGGAGAGCTTAGAAAAAAATTTGGGAAAATGGGGATAGCAAGAGTAACGCACGGCCGACCGTGCGAAACACAGATCAGGAGGTTGACACCGTGCGTAACTCAAGACACCGTGCGCAATTCTAAAAAAAAAAAAAAAATTTCACTAATCCTAATGCCCGACCCCCCCCCCCCTCCTTCCCTCCTATCACATTACTATTATTATTATTATTATTATTATTATTATTATTATTATTATTATTATTATTATTATTATTATTACTATTACTTCTATCATTATATACTACACTACCACCTATCCACCTAATAAACCACATAATAATAACCTTCATACCTTTCCTTCACATCTTCATCTTCCCCAACATCCATCTTCATATCTCCATTAAACCTCCATCCACCTTCAACCTATTTTTCCCCATAAAATCCTCAAAACAAACCCAAATCACCTAATTTTTGCACCATTCTCTCCCTTACTACTCCCTCTTCACTCTACACTACACAAATCCACCATAAACAACAAAGTTCACCATCACAAAAGTTCCTAGATCTAATTTTTAGCCTTTTTTACTCTCCTTCAAATTGACTCATCTTTTGAAGGACGGTTATTTGAAGCGCCGCGGTTCTTTTGAGACTACTTTGAGGCGATTCCGGGCTGAAAAAAAAATTCCGGGTGGGCGACGGTTTTGATACGGGTCGGAGACAACTTCTACAGCATACCTCATTGGTCCACATCTACTCATGGCACCAAAAAGACCAATAATAGGTACGGAAGCTTCTTCTTCCTCCGAACCCGTTCTTACTAAGCAAAGGGTGAGCTTATTTAAATACAAGTCTGATAAAGCAGGCTTTACTTTAGAAAAACAGCGTGCTAAGTATAAACAACTTATGAAAGCGGGATTTAAACCGACTCGGTTTTTTCACCGAGAGACTACGATAGCAATGGGCATGGTTGATGATCTAGATGTCCTACTAGAGCGGTTAAATTGCCCGATTGCTTTCATGCATGCTTATAGTTTTAAGTCATTGACTTGTGAATTTCTTGCAACTCTCACCACCGACACCTCGGGCCACAACCCATCCACTTCATTCCAATTACTAGGTAATGGATTTACCTTGAGCTTAGAAAAGTTGGCCCGAATCCTCGGTATAAACTTCATTCACCAAGCTAAGGAAAAAGCCTCTAAAAAGGCGGAGGTAGTCAAGGAGAGAGCGGAGTTTTGGAGGGAAATTGCTAGGACCAATGAAACGTATGAGGCTAGGACAACCGCTCTTAGTGAGATACGCAACCCCGTCCTCCGTTATGTTTTGCGCCTATTTTCGGAAATCCTTATCGGTTCTTATGAAACCCAACATCGGGTGAGCGCGGTAGCACTTCAATCACTCATGGAAGTGTTATATAACCGGCCTCTAACAATCGACTTCACCAAGGCCGTGGTCGCACATCTTCATTCGATGACTGTGGTCACATCTAAAGTAATAGTGGGTGGGGATCTAGTGACATTGATTGCCCAAGGGTTGGGAATGATTACAGAACCGGAACCTAGAGCCTCCGGTGGTACCTACATTGACACCGACTACCTTGAAAATTCAATTTGTATCACCACAATTGTGGGGTTGCCCGACTCCTATTTTACATCACCTCCCTTCGCTCCATGATACTACCGGACAAGCCTCATGTTACAATCTCAAACCGGGAAAATTGGGGTATGCCTTTGAGAATGAATGAATTTTTCCGTAAGGACATCTACTCCCCTTGGGAATACGCCAATTATGGCCATGACCCTTCCCGCATCGTGTATGAGGACGAGTTTGAGGATGAGAATGAGGAGGAGGAACAAGGTCGTCCTCTTGATCCTCCCCGCTCATCTATGCACCAACCCGATCCCTCTTCTTTCAACACCGGTCCACAATTTGGGTATGGGCAAGGTTCACAATATGGACATGGGCATGGTCAACAACCACCATTTGGGTACGGACAAGGATTTCCCCAACCGGGCTACACACCTTGGGATATGTCCGCTATTACTACCCAAATCAACACACTCTCGGACCTTGTGACCTCTAACCACGAGGAGAATCGTCGGTCCATCGAGGAAGTCCGGACATTATCCCAACAACAACACGAAGAAGCGATGGGATCTATCCACCGAATTGAGAATTCGGTAAATTCTTTCTTTGATAGTTTCTACTCTCGCTTCCCCCCTCCCCAATGAACTTCATGATTTCATTTAAGTGTGGGGAGGTAGCTTTCGGTTGTGTTGGTGATCGTTGAGGAGTTGAGTGGTTGTGTTGTATGGTGAGGAGTGGAGTACATAGGTGGTGTGAATTGGAGGGTGAGTTTGGTGATTGTTGGACGCGAGTTTATACTTGAGGATTCGTGGAACTTTGAGTGGTAATTCTTGATTTGGTGAAACTTTTGTGATGGATAGATTTGATGAAGTTATACTTGGTATATTTGCTAGTGATGAATGATGAGAGTACGACTATTGCTCCCGGAAATTCGGTGATGTGATTACACCGAATTCCCATTTTCGAAAAATCCAAAATTATTGCTCCCGGATTTTCGGTGACGTGATTACACCGAAAATCCTTTGAAAAATCCAAATATTTTGCTCCCGGTGCTTTAGTGACTTGATTACACTAAAGCACCACTTGAAAATCCAATTTTTTTTTTATTATTTATTTTACTTTCTTTCAATTTTTTTATTAGATTTTCTTAGTTTCTTTTAATCTTTCCTTAGTTTTTTTTCATTCCTAGTTTTTTTTTACTTCCTTTCTACTTTCCATCTTGAGTTTTGCATTGAGGACAATGCAAGGTTCAAGTGTGGGGAGGAGTCTTATTTTTGCTCTCTTCAAAAAAATTTTAAAAACCATAAAAATTTCAAAAATCTCAAAAATCCAAAAAGATTTTGTTTCTAGTTTTTTTTTAGTGTGTCTAGTTTGATTTAGTGTAGCTTGTGTACATATATTTGTTTTTGTGTTGTTTCCTCTTTTTCCCTTGTGTAGGTAAACAACCCGTCGGACGCCAAAAATCAAAATCCGAGGTAGATGGATGAAGACCGCCCCGGTATATTCTTTCCACCTTATTCCTTTTTTTCCTTGCATTTGTTGAAGGAGGATGGGATTTTGATTGTATTGGAGGTTCTTGGATGAACATTTGGGTTGTTGGTTGTTTGCTTGCTTGCTTGCTTGTGGAAATTGATTCATTTGTGTTTTGTTTTATTTGTTTTCTTTATTTTTGTGTGATTAGTGTCTAGTTTAGTGTGTCTTAGAGTAGTGTAAAACTTTTCGAAAACCTAGTCTTGAAGCTTATTTTTGGAGCTTACATTCTCTTATTAGTTTTACTTACCTTGATGTAGGACTTGAATCTAGTAGAATAGCTTTAAAATACTAGGTTTATCGACATTCTAGCTTAGGTCCACCCTCCCTACCAAATAGATTACTCGGGGGTTTGCATTTGACCATTTTGATCCCCCGTGGTGTGAAAACTCCTTGGTTACCGTGTCTCGTGTTCCTAGGTGACCTTTACTCTTATGACCGTTTTTATAATCCAAGTTTACCTATCAAATACCACAAATACCTTCCACAATAATTTTTGCCTTTTGTTTTTGGTGATTCTATTACATGATGCTTCCCCCACTTCAAAAAAAAAAAAAAAAAAAATCGAAAAAAAAAAATTGAAAAAGAAAGAAAAGAAGAAGAAGAAGAAAGAAATCAAGGGGAGAAAGAAGTGAAAAAACTATGAAAATCGAAAAAAGATCACCACACATCAAAATAAATAAATTTTCCGTTGATTTGGGGAGCCATCGTGAAGGGCCTACCGAGGGACCGAGTTCCTGAGGAAGGAAGATAGCGGTGGTAAACCGGTCATTGGAATTATCACTTCTCTATTTCTTTTTTTTACTTGGATTATTTGGTCATATTGAGTTTTGGGACGATCCTTCTCTTTATTTCATAAAGAGGTCGAGGCACACTTACCTACAGTGTTTCATAACACCACGGTTCTACCTTTCCACGCCATCTTACGCCCTCTTGTAATTTATTTGGAAGGTTGGGAGGAAATTTGCTAGATTATCGATGTTCATAGTAATTTATAGCTATAGTATTAGATTTTTGTCCATGTCTTGTAGGTTAACTAGTTTGAGAATGTTAGTTTTCATAATAGGTGGATGATTAGTGTTTTTCCCGCCGTCTTGATGAGGGTGACGGTATTTTCCTTTTTGTGATGCAAACATGTCTTGTATTTGTGGGCTTAATCGATTGTTTGTGTCAAAAGTTTTGTGCAAGACCCAACTTGCCTTGCAACGGGATACCTATCCTCATGGTATGTCGTTGTGAGTTGAAGGGGCGTTGAGTGCGCTAATACTCATGCGGTTAGTAATAGTTTAGTGAGTGGTCGAGGGATGCTTATATTGTGCATTCACTCTTTGTGGTCTAGGTGCTTGTCTTTGCCTTTGTCGCGCTTACTCGAGTACGAGTAAATGTCTAGTGTGGGGAGGTTGATAACTCCGTTATTGACCGCTTTTCTACACCCTTTTGACGTTTATTTAGCCTCGATTAATCGTATTTTCTTTGGCATTCCGGCTCATTTCGCCTATATTTTGTATTACACGGGTTTTTGCGTTTGTTGTTCGTTTTTAGGCATTTCCGTGACGAGAGCGATGAAACTTGAGCATGCCCGGGTAAAAGGAGGTACATGGACCGAGTTCGAGCCTAAACAAGCGCATAGAAGACAAGAAACGGGAAAATGGGCATAGGAAGAGAATAGCACGGTGGACCGTGCGAAACGCAGATCAGGAGGTTGACACCGTGCGATTCTCACCGTGCGTAACGCATGTTTCGTGCGTTACTCCGGTTTTGCCGTTTCACTTCGTTTTTCGACCGGTTTTCTATGTAACCTAATTAGAAGTATAAATACTCAAATCCTTATTTTGCCTCCCAAGCTTCCATAACACCTTAGTTCCATATTTTGAATTATTTGGGGTTCTTGAGAGAGTTTGTAGTTTTTGAAGATCTTCATCTTCCTTATTCAAGATTCAAGCTTTATATATTATTTTCTTCTATTATTATCTCCTTTGTCTCTCCATCTTTGGTAATCTCTAATCTTTATTCTAGTTTTGTTTTTCTTCATTTTTTCCCAATTTCTTAGTTTTATTTGTTAGTTCTTGTTAGTTCATCTTAGTCTTCTCTTTTCTTTGTTTGTTACTCTAGTTTGCAATTAGTTTAGTTTTCTCTCACTTTGTTCATATTTATGAATTTCATGTTAGTATTAGAAATCCCCAATTAGATTCCTCCTATTTGACCATTTTCACATAATTGGTAGTATAATTCAATTTACAACAATGTTCATAGTTAAAGACTGCACCTTTATGCTTAATTCCACCAATTTAGCCATGATTAGTGAGTAGTCACCCACTAGGGGTCGATGAAGCATAAATTCGCCTAAATTGCGCCTCTTGTATGTTTTGTATCGATTGAATTGGGTAATTGGGTAAAGTGGTGTGGAGGATTTTGGATTGCCTTGGTTTAGGAGTTTGAGACGGTCCCGATCCCTTGGTCATCGATGGGAGTCGATTAGGATGGGTAACCGGTTTGACCCTATATCTTGCCTTACCGTACTAGATCGAACACGGGAGTGGTGTCTAGCGTGGTATCCTACACACTAGTATGCGTGCCTTTTTGACTTGAGTCGGTTTGGGATTTATCACGGGAGTGACCCTCGAATTTGACTTAGGGATTCCGCTTTACGAACCCGGGAGGGAGGTAAACGGGAAATTAAGCCGGACACGAACCCGGGAGGGAGGTGGCCGACCTAGACGATACAACTTTGCCCTTAATCCCGATTCCTTCGATACTCGATGTACTTTGGTGCGATTTAGGTGAATTGAAGCGACATCGTTCCCTAGTCTCTTTTATTCTTGATTAATCGTTATTTCACTAGTTATCATTTTTCCTTAATCTAGTTTCATCTTCTTTTTAGTAGTATCTTCTCTTAGTTAATATTCATTCACCTAGCTTTAGTCCCCTATCACCAATCTTTATCGACTTAGATAAACAATTAGAATTGAAACGACTAGGAATCACCACACTCCTTGTGGACCGACCCTTTCTAGTGCAACGATTATATCGTGCGCTTGCGAGGTAATTAAAACCCCAATAAGTATATATTTTTTGTTCTTTTATCTATGTCTCTTATGTAGTCAAAAGATGATTTCTCAACAATACCAACTCTTTACAAATATTGTGTACCTACATGCAGTCATCCATTATTGTACCGAGTATTGTTTTAAGCATTTGTGTCCCTTACTTTTTCCTGAATACCTCAAACCAAACGCCCTGTTATTTATGTTAAGAAACGTACTTCGTATCATTTTAATAAGGGAGGATCTCTTTTGTACCATAATATCAGTGGATCTCTTCCTTTTCTCTATATATATTAGTGGTGGAATTCAGGTCACTTGGGTTAGGTATTGGTTGAGTCAAGGCAGGTCTGGTCATATTGAGTTCGGGTTATATCGAGTTAGCATACTATTTCGGGTGGAGTCTAGGTTGGGTCATTTTAGATATGTTGGGTTAGATCAGTGATTTTAGCTCGGGTCATTATCGGGTTTAAATAATGACGGAGTATCGCATTGGTTCAATATTTTCTCAATAAGTTTAAATGTTGACCTTTATTTGGTTTAATTAATTTTGTACTAGTTTAGGGCTTTAGGCCCCGTGCAAAATGCACAGACTTATATTAGAAATAAATTTAATATACTTGACTTAAGCTAATAAATAATTTCAATTTATATTAGAAGTATTTAAATAAACTAATAATAATAATAATAATAATAATAATAATAATAGATATTAATTAAATTAAATTGACGTATCAATTTATGTTAAAAAATTTCATAGTTATCTGAGATAATTATACTGTCATATTTTAAAATAAAAAAAAATTTGACAGTCTTGAGATAGTGAATATTTTTTTATTACATCTCAATTAATTTAAATTAATTTCGTCACGTCGTTTCAAACCTTAACGATAAAATTATTACACAATTTGTATACAGATTATATATATTTTGCACAGACTTATTGGGCCGATCGCAAATTATTCATGTTTTCTGTCAAATAAAGGTTCAAAGCTAACAAAGCTAAATATTTGTAGGCGGGGAAAAAATTTCACCGCAGCATAACATGTGTCATTCACTTTTTTATTGGTTTCTCAATTACTCCGTTGTATATAGTAGATTATGTCAAATATATCAAACTATACCCTAAATCACTTTATTTGAATCACTTATTGGGTCGGGTTTGGTTTGGTTCAGGTCGCTGGTTATCAGGTTATGCCGGGTAACGTGTCACAATCGAGTTGAGTTGGGTCAATTTCGGATCGCTAAATTTTTCGGTTCTGTCGGATCTTGTTTTGGGTGTGTCGGGTCGGATCGGCTCAGGTCAGCTTTTGCCTGCGGTATGTATATTGCATATCCTTCTATCAACCCTTTTTTTTTGTTTCAAAGAAGAACGCACTTAATCGCATTAGGGGAGTGAGATTCGAACCTGAGACCTATTATGCAGGTACATAGTGTGAACTACTAGGCTAAGACATTTGAAGTTTTTCCAATCCTTCAAATTATAAAAACAGGCCACTCCTATCAGCAACGAATTTGAAATTTTCATCTTAAGACTGCGTAACCTAACTTCATCAACCAATTACGTTGTATTCCCTCCGTTCAAATCCAAAGTCACATTTCTTTTTTGAAAACTATTCACAATTAAAGAGAATCTTTGATATTATCGAGAATCTATAAGTGAAAATATAGTAATGTGAAATCTTGTTTGATTCATCTTTATGAGTATAGTAAAAATATCAAATTTTTATAATTTTTGTTAATGTAAAATCAAAATATTCATGGTGCAAAACTCACTTACAAATGTGTAAAAGAGAAATGTTTAGTTCGGATTTCAATAGAGGGGTTACGCCATACTCCCTCCTCCCCCACAATGATTTTACTATTTTTAGTCAAAATGGATGAGATTAAAATAATGAGTAGAAAAATCATAGTGGGAGGAGGGAGTATATTTTATTGGCGGGTCCGTATGGAATCATAATGTTAGCAAGACTCGTGCATTTAAATGTGTACTCCATCATTGTTGGTCAAAGATAAGTAGTCCCAATAATGTGATCTATCAAAGTTAGAAAAAAATAACTAAACTTACAGGTATCAAGGAAAAAAATAATTAAATGGACTACAAAGTTAGGCCTGGATGCATCATGCATGGAGCATAACTTACAAATTCACATTTGACACAGTACATCCAACTCTCTAGCCACTTTTTCCTCCATGGATACTATTTACATCATTTTTCTCCTACTCCTAGCCAAAACCACCCTCCCTGCATCACTATGTCAACAAACCCAAGAGTTCAATACATGTAGTCAACCATTCAATTTAGGAATCTAACAGGCTTAAGCTACCCCTTCTATGGTCAAGACTGCCCTCAGTATTGCGGCCACCCTAAGTTCCAACTCTTGGGCTGTAATCATTCTACTCAACATATTCATATGGTGATCTTGTCGTAAAAGTTTTACGTATTAGGCGTCAACATGACGTCTTCTACGATGAATGTTTCTAGGGAAGACTTCTACCAAGGCTCTGGATGTCCATCATCGTCCTCCCTACCCTAACCAATAATATTACAATCGACTTCTCGAACTTTATTCAGTACACGCACGTCTTCAGATACAAACATCTCCCTGTTCTAGTGTTCTATGATTGTGGCTCAAAATGGCGATCTTACCATTGTCTGGTTGCTGGAGGCAAGTCTAACCCAATTTGTTTCATGACTGAGAAAATGATAGGTGCAAGGCAACATCTCTTGTCCTACATGCCCCGACAATCTTTTCCTTCCAGTTCACGTTTCAAATAATACTTGCCTTCATCTTCTCAGGATGGTTTCGAGCTTAAGTGGACTGCTGATAGTGTGTTATGTGAAGAGTGTGTTTACTCGGGCGGGCAATGTGAGCATGATTCTAAATTAGATAAGTTATGTCTGCTTTTCATGTCCTCATGGCTCAAAGTGCCCAGGTACTAAAATCTTCTCACTTCTCTACAAACTTGCTTTTCGATCAATTTATTTTCATCTATCTAAATGAAGATGACACCAGGACCCATAAGAAAGAAGAGCCACAGAAATTTCCCATGTTTTATCAATTCTCTATTACACATGTATGACGATGTACTGCGCTCCCTTCATTTAATTGATCTCATCAGTTCTAGCAACAACAGAACCGAAGAAGCTAGGATTTAAGAAAGACTGCACCACCAGTAGAGAGGAGAAAGAAATCTGAATCAGTTGGCCGCTTAAATAAGAAATTTTGAAAGATACCAAAGAAATAGCCCAAATAGAAAAACTGAAAAAGTATATGACGAAGAGAACAGATATTAGGCAATCAAATATTCTGTATATTATTTTATATCGATATCTCACGTATTATTGTTAGGAAACTTAGGTCATGTTCTTTTCAGTTATTTTCAGCCCGTTTCAGACCAGCTCAGCTTCTATCAGCTCAGCCCAGCTCGTATCAGCTCAGCCCAGCTCGTATCAGCTCAGCCCAGCTCCTATAAACTCACTTTAGCTCAGCCCTAATATTTTCAGCTCCTAAAATAATACTTCAATAATAATAATAATAATAGTAATAATAATATATTATTATTATTATTATTATTATATAAAACGGAAGTTGCATTAAGATCGAAAAAATTTACAATAAGTTGTTGTTGTTGTTGTTATTGCATTTCGATATTAATCCAAGTTTTTTTTTCAAAAAAAATTAATAATAATGATAGTAATAATATTGTTGTTGTTCTTGTTGTTATTTTTATTTTTATTACTTGTATCTATTAATGTTAATAATAATAATAATAATAACAATTATTATTATCATCGTCATTGTCGTTGTCGTCGTCATCATCATCATTGTTATTATTATCATTATCATTATTATTATTATTTTTTTTATCATCATTGTTATTATAATAATTATTTATATTATTATGCAGTCCATAATATTTTGAGGTCTTGAAATAGATGTTACATTCAAATATTTAACAACTCACATGCACAATATAGCATATGAGTATTATTTCTATTGTACGTAGTATTAAGATTTAAGAATATGAAAATTTAAAATTTTGTATATTACGTAATCAAAGATTTATACATAACATTTTATATTGCCAAGTAGTAAAAAAAACAAAAGCATAAATCAAATGAATTGGAATGAGTATTATGTTGTTGTTGTTATTATTATTACTATTATTAATTAATTAATTAATATTAATATTATTATTAATTAATTAATTAATATTAATATTATTATTAATTAATTAATTATTGTTGTTATTATTATTATTATTATTATTATTATTATTATTATTTAGTGTTATAATTTTTTATATTTTTTTCTCATTTTTTAAAATATTATTAGATAATTTACATAAGTAGTTATTAGTTTCAGCTTCTTTTAATTCAGCTCAGCTCAGCTTCCATCAGTCCAGCTCAGCTCCTATCAGACCAGCTCAGCTCTTATTAGACCAGCTCAGCTCAGCTCAGCCTTGTTTCAGCCGAAAAGAATAGGGTCTTATTCTCATATCATATATTCTGTAATTAGAGCAACTATGTTCATTCTGTAATCGTTAGTGTAGATTCTTATTCTGTAATCTCAACAATGTACTCAACTATATATTGTGTCGGAATTAATGAGAAAAGTACGCTTTCACAGAATCCATTTCTTCAATCTTAATATGGTATAAGAGCTGTGATCCAATTTTTTTTCCTTGCAAACAACGCCATGGCCGCCCCAACCAGTACTCTGCCCAACCCTCATGAACCGTCATCCCCCTTTCTTGTCGTCAACCTCTCGTCCGTCACAAAACTCAATCCCAAAAATTATCAGAAGGCTTACCCAGGTCACTACTATACTCATTGGCTTCGATCTCCTGAAATTTGTCGATGGTAGTCACCCAGCACCAACCAAAACCGTTCCGTCCACTCCCTCTTCCGATGCAGGTAAAGTCGACGCAGCCACTCCCGGTATGGATGTTCCAAACTCTTCCTACTTTACCTGGTTTCGCCAAGACTACCTTCTCCGAGGGTCCCTTCTTGGCACCCTCGAATCCGACATCTTCGCCCATGTCAATACCGCCAAAACCTCCCTCGATGTCTGGTCAATGCTACACAAAACATATATATGCTAACCCATCCCGGGGTCATAAATAGACTCCAACTTAAAAACCTTATTGATAGCATCTCCAAAGGTGACAAGACGATCTCTGAATATATCACATCTATTACCTCTTGTGTCAATGACCTAGCTCTCCTTGGAAAGCCTATAGATCCCGAGGATGTTATTGATAGAATTCTCAAAGGACTCTCTTACTCGACCTACTACTCCGTCATTGACGGTGTTCGTGCTAGAGATGACCTATTTACTGTAGAGGCCCTCCATGAAAAATTACTGAATCATGAACTCAACCTTGAGTATCAACCAAACTAACTTCCTCACCCCTCTCCCTCGCCATTACCCGCCACAGCCCTGACAACCCAATACCGTCAACCCTCCCACCGTCCTGCTCCACTCCCGTCTAAGCAAAAAACCGGTATACTCCCTACCCCCAGTCCACTCCCTTGAACACTCCATTCAAGGGACGTTGTCAGTATTTCAAAATTCAGGGGCATTATCTTTACAGCCCCTGTCGCAAATTTCCTAGCTAGGGATTTCCCCCAAATCAATCTACCTCCTCAACCCACTCCACCACAACGCCAAAACCGTCCATACTAGGCTCATACAGCCACGGTCCAAACCCACCCCAACTCTGCTACATCACAACCTCAACCGACTTCCTCTCCTTGGCTCTTTGACAGTGGTGCATGTCACCATGTCACCAATGACCTACAAAACCTGTCCTCACACCCTCCATATGACGGGACGGAAGAACTAATTATCGGTGATGGATCGAGCTTACCTATTTCTCACATAGGTTCACTCTCTCTCTCTCTCTCTCTCTCTCTCTCTCTCTTTCTCTCTCTCTCTCCCTCCTTTTTTGTTAACTTAACTGGTGTTCTTTATGTACCCTCAATTTCTCGAAATATATTGTTTATTTCTAAGTTTTGCACTGACAATGATATTACTATTGAATTCACCTCTTCTTCCTTTCTTATTAAGGTGCCTTCGATGATGTCCCCGGTCCTTCACAGTCAGCTTAACCTCGGCGTCTACTCATGGACTCCGACTCCGACTCAAGCATTTACACACATTCTCGGACAACTTTGACTGGCACGCCACCGTCTCGGGCATCCGTCTATATCTACTACTAATAAGCTTTTTCGTACTTTAAATTTAAGTTTACCATCGTTTAATCAATGTAACTCGATCTTGTGACACTAGTAAAAGTCACAAACTACCCTTCAATAATACTTCCCTTTCTTTTAAAGCTCCGCCCGATTTAATTTTTACCGATTTATGGATCTCTCCTATTCTGTCTATTGATAATTTTAAGTATTATGTCATCTTTGTGGATCACTTTACCCACTATATTTGGTTTTATCCGCTTAAGCTAAAATTCGACACGGCCTCGATATTTTCTCGATTCTGTGCGCTTGTAGAAAAATACATTAATCGACCAATAGTTCAACTATACTCCGATAACGGAGGTGAGTACCTCAAGCTCACTCCGTCCATCACCTTGAACGATATTTCTCATCTTACATCCCCGCCTCACACACCCGAACACAATGGGTTCGTGGAGCGACGACATCGTCATATCGTAGAAACAAGTCTTGCCCTCCTTAGTCACGCCAAACTTCCATCTATTATAAAGCTATTTATGGCCTCAAACAAGCTCCAAGAGCTTGGTATACAAAACTCAGAAATCACCATGTCTCGAATGGTTTCTGTAGCTCCAAGTCCGACCCTTATGTGTTCATTTGTTTATCCCCCTCCCCTATTTATCTTCTCGTCTACATCACCGATATAATTGTCATGGGTCCGTCCTCCCTAATTGTTCAACAATTCATTACATCCCTGGCGTCCCGGTTCTCGTTAAAGGACCTTGGTCCTCTAAGCTACTTTCTCGGTGTTGAAGTTACACCGACTTCCAATGGTCTGCATTTGTCTCAGTCTAAATATATTCGCGACATTCTAGACAAGTTGAAAATGTCTGAGTCTCAACCATGTCCAACCCTACTTACCCCGGATCTGTACCTTCGTCGTGATGATGGGGATCCCCACGAGAATGTCACATCCTATCAAGCTCTCCTTCGTAGCCTACAATATCTATCTTTGACTCGTCTCAATGTCTCTTTTACTGTCAATCCACTACAAAAATCAAGCCAGAATTGCGTCGGACAAATCCGACGCAAATAGTAAATTGCGTCGGACTAGCCGACGCAACAGTTCGCCATTATTTTTCGACACAAATTTTTTTCCTTTCGTCGGCTAATCCGATGCAAGCCTTTTGCGTTTAAACTGCGTCGGCTAATCCGACACTACCTTAGATGGGTCAACGGCCCAGTCAATGAGTGTTGCGTCGGATTAGCCGACGCAAAGGCTAACCTCCTGTCGGCTTTTCGTCAGCTATTCCGACGCAAAACTCATTGACTTGGAGCCCGACGTCGGATTAACCGACGCAAAATTTGACCTCTCATTGGCCTTGCGTCGGAATAGCCGACACAAAATCGATTAGAGTTTAGCCTTTGCGTCGGCTAATCCGACGCAGGGCTGGTTATAAAAGTACGTTGCTTCTTTGTTTTTAGCTCCCCATATGCGCGAAATTAAACGACCTACAATTACACCCCACTCCTACAACAAATAACAACAGGAGCACATCCCCCACAAAAATGACCCAATAACTCCAATCTTCTTCGGTAAACTTCACAAAACTTCACAAAACTCCACAAAACTCAACAATACTTCACAAAACTCCACAAAACTCAACAATTCTAAACCAGTGCACTGTTATAGAAAATGATAATATATTACAAAGAAAACCGGTGGTGGGTTCACAATTTTATCTAGGAGTTGGAGAAATATCTTGGTTCACAACCATAGTCTAAGCAAGTAACATAAAAGAGATGAACTACCTACGCAAGGGGCTCAATCCGCTCCGACCCATGGGGATGACCATCGTTGTTGTCGTCATCGTCGCGCCTACTCATGTGTGGTCCTCCGTTGTAGTTCTCGGTCTCCATGGCGAACCGTTCCCTCATCATCTGAATAAACCTGTCCTGCTCCTCACACCTTTTCTCTAATGTCTGCAGGCGCTCTTCTTGTCTTTGGAATTTATCATCCATGCGCTCGTTAACTGTGCGTTCCTGCGAGGCGGTGGTAGGGAGGTATATGTCCGCAGATGAATCCTTACCACGGTTCAAGCATGGGCGAAAGAGATCTTTCACCGCGTTACCTATCCCCCAAAACCTTTTCTTCTGTTTGTAGCCACCTGTGACATCGTGGAAGATCTTCAAAGTGTTGGGTGCCTCATCAAAAGCTCTTGCCTCCTCCACCGCTTTCTCATAGTTCTCCTGAAACAGCAACATGAAACAGTGTTATACCTTTTAGAACAACACATACTATCACATCGTAATTTTCATGCCTAGTATATTTTTGAAAAACATTACTACTACTCACAATGATATGCGGTCCTCGAGGGTCAATCCACTTGCCATCTTTCCCTTTCTTCGTCTTCTCCAAGAGCTGCACCGCGGATGCAGTTGGGCCATTCATAGAACAGTGTTAAAACTTTCGGCATTTATTTACCAATAGTATATATTGAATTATACTCAAATTGATTACTTGTGTTATAAGCACTTACCATTTGCGCGAAGGCTGTTGCTGTGCTCCTACTCCCAAGGCAGGTTACCTCTCCTGTTCGACGACTTACTCGCCGACTTCTTCTTGAAGTTTGGGTCGACAGCGTTCCTCTTCAGTGCCTCCCACTTCTCCTGGGGGAATCCATTCTGCCTTCTGAACCCTCGGGACAGCTCTCTGAAATATGTCGGTTATTTTTTTCTTTATCCGACTCTCATAGTCCGACCTGAGGTCGTACCCCAAGTTTATACGCACTCTCTTCTGTTTGTAAAAAAAAGATTTGTTAGTTACAATTTAATGTATAAATCATGCAACGAAAACCTTAGAATGACAGTCGAGGCAATTACCGCGAAGTGCATATACATGGCTTCCCGAGCTTCCTGGGGCGCCTCCGTCCAGCTACGGTAGGCGCCGGGGGTAGACACGTAGGTCATGGTTATGGAATCCCGCATATAAGTAGAGTACGTCATGTCTTCCCACCTACACAAGTAATTTATGATACTGTGAAGCAAATAAAAAAGTGAAAATATAGAAAGCAATTGGTTACAACAACTTAAACTCACCAAGTAGCGGATTTCACTTTCCGCCGTGATAGGTAGGGCTTCGAAGGCGTCACAACGTAGACCCTCGCCCCGACTTCTTGCACAGCGTCCACACCTTCGACAACTTCAGGCCCAGGCACGTCCTCCTCCATAGCGTCAACGTGGCTACTGCTACCCGTCACCATCCCACTGCCACCTAACATAATCACGTCTACGAAATATGTTTGCGCAAAGTTAAAATGTAGAGTCAATTAGTTTAGGGTAAACCAGGAATTTCATTGATTACCAAAATAGTCTCCAATTAAAAATAAATAAATTACAACTTATACTGAATAAGATACAAAGAATTACATAATTGCTAATTATGGTCACTGTTACTGTCCGCGTTCGTGTGCGCTTCAATGAAGCCCTTATCCCCGTCTTCATCATCATCGTCCCAGTCACTATTCACCTCATCACCGTCATCTTCATCGACGACCAACTCTTCCTCATCACCCTCTCCCTCAGGAACAATCCAATCGGCAAATCCGTCGTCCTCCCCTTCAGCACCAGCAACTTCAACTACATATTCTTCCTCATTGATGTCATTGTCTTCGATCAAAATTGATGACATTGCCTGATTAGTACCAACTACACTCTCTTGGTAGACGTCATCGTCGATGATAGGATTATCAACTTGTGATCTTGCCTTTATTTTGAAAACCGCAGACCAATTCATACTCTTTTTTCCCTTCGGGTAAGGAGCGTAGCAGACTTGATCGACTTGAATACTTGATACGCCAACACAAAAGGGTTGTGCCCTCGCAGTTTTCTCGTCAGGTCGACGTCCACAAGTTTGTACAACTCATGAACACTGACTCCGTGCGGGGAGTTGTTGATCCAATCACATTTGAACAGTACGGCCTTGCAGTTTTTGTTGTTGTCGTAGTAGTCGAGCTCGATCACCTCGACTAGGGTTCAATAATAATCTGACCCTTCGGTGGACAACACACATACGCCGTTACTTTTGATCAGTTTTGCAACGTCAACACCCTCGACAAACGCACAGAACTTGTACCCGTTAATTGCATATCGCCTCCAAGTTCTGACTCGTGAAGACGACCCAGTGACTAGAGGTCTTACTATGGGATCCTTCAGCGCTTCAGGCTATTGTGAAGGTAAAATTCGTCAACAAACAATGCAATTAAATTTTCGACCAAACACATACACAATTTGTAATGTTCATTCAAATAGCATTTCAATATACTTGAGTACGTAGCCAAGAGAGAAACAATGACTCATATTTGATCCAAACATCGTCAGATGTTGTCACTTCCGTGTGTTCTGCCATAATGAAAACCTCGAATTTCCTGAAAAGGTTAGCAGTTGTAGTTAATCACACATACTACCAATTATGAGGAGGGTATGTTGTACGTGAGTTACTTACTCCTCGTACGGTCTGATAACAGTGCCACAGTTTCTCAGAATGTAGGAGTGTGCCTGCTTGTACTCAACATCAGTCAACCACCTCTCCTTACATTTTCCAGCGCTGCTTCCAACGTCAGTCTGAAATGGTTCCACCTTTCTGTGGTGGTCTTCAGTTTCATGCACACCCACGTCCAGGTCTTTGGCTTTTGTGTCAACGTGCTCTTCGAAGTAGAAGGAGCAGAAGTTTAATGTCTTCTCTAACAAATACGCGTTGCATATTGAACCCTCGACACGTGCTTTTTACCAAAAAAAAATTCAAATGGTTTAAGAACCTACAAATTAAAATGGTGGTGGCTCATGTAACACTTACTTGGTAATCAATACACGGAAAGTCATACTAAGGAGAGTTGAGGATGTCACTGATGGGAGGGATTTGTCGTGGATCCCCGCCAACAAATAGAGTCCAACTAATTCTAACGGTAGCTAGGGTAAGTCGGGTCGATATCCACGGAGACGGCTATATGTGTCTAGACTAGGTCCACTTAAAACTAGGCTAAGTTACAAACAAACACAAAGAGGCTAAAATTGATTAACTATGATGGTTGAGGAGGTATGAACTAGGCTAACAATGAACTAACTATAACAAGAAATAATAAAACAACTAAAGACTAAGGAGAAGGAGAACTCAAATATGAAAGGGAGTAGGGTTAGGTCGGGTTCATAAGTGTGACAGGGTAATTGGGAAGTCAAGGATATAGGTTTCTCCATGCCCCTAAGGTTGGGTTGCGCTCTCGCGCCAAAGCCTAAGTCTGCACTCTCGTGTCTAAGACTAGACCCGAAAACCTATGCAAAGTATTACCTAAAGCACAAGTACTCAATCACAAATTGATTACAAGATGAGAAGATGAAAACAAGCATGAGAAGCATTGGCCACTACAACTCAAACAAGCAATTCAACAAACACATAGAGTGCTCAACATGTGACTAGTGACAAAGATCTGCCCTTTTCCCCTAATCAAACCCTAATTACCCATAATCCACAATTAATCCCCCTACTAAGCCCACAAAGAATCTACTCACTCATTATCAAACTAAGACTAACATAAACAAGAGAAATCAACATAAACATCCAAACATTCATAATGAACAAACAAGAACAATAAACAATATGTAAAGCTTCAAACTTGAAAGAAATAAACAAAGAACAAGAGAAAAGAGATTATACCAACTAACAAGGAGATAAAAAGATGAGAACTTGCATTAATAAGAAACCCAAATAATCTCCAAGGTTGTCAAGCTTGGATGAATCTTCAAGAAGCTCCTTAATACAAGACTAATTAACTAGGATTAAACTAAGGTTAACAAGATATTAAAGAAAAGATTAAGCTAATGAGAGGAGGCACTCTATCTAGGGTTTATAATAATGTATGGTAATGTAAAGATGCTTAAACAATACAAGGGAGAAGTATTTATAAGGTTACAAGAATGAAGGAGGAGAAAAGAAGTGAAGCCGTGCTGCAGCTCACTCATCCCGCCCGGGACAAAACGGTCCCGCCCGGGACGAAAGCCTTCTCGGCCGAGACGGCTTAAAACAGGAGCTGTCTCTTTTGCACACTCCTTCCCGGTCGGGAAGGCTAATATCCCGCCCGGGAAGGGTCTTGTAGGCCTCCAATATGATCCTTATGGTCCCTCATTGCTTCTCATGGGCTTCTCATCGATTCTCGGGGCCTGGGATTGAGTCTAAGTGGCTCGGGAATGGGTCCTAACGTCTCGGGATCAAATCCAAGGCACCGAGTGATCGTTCCTTCTCTTCGTTGGCTCCAAAAGTGTATGAAACGAGTCGGAATCGTTCCAAATCTCTATGAATGGTCTCGGGAACCTAAAACGAGCTAAAAGAAGTATAAGTAGCCCCGAAATCGCTCCAAAGAGCGATTTCACAAGGAAATACAGAACCAAATACACCAAGATAGGCACTACAAACTACACTTATCAGTCACCTTTAAAATGGGTACATCCACCGGTACTGAACTGGACCGCCAACCCTTGCCTCATACGGCAAGTGAAGTGGGAGATGCTCCATCGAGTTGAAGAATGACGGAGGAAATATTTTCTCCAACTTGCAAAGGATCTCGGGAATATTGTTCTCCAGCCGATTCATGGACTCGACTGACACCGTAGTGGAACACAAATAACGGGAGAACTGACTGATCTCTGTCAATGCATTCCACATGTTCATTAGCACCAGCTGCTTCAAAGCTACTGGCATCAAGCGCGCCATAAACACGTGACAGTCGTGGCTTTTCATGCCATGCAAAATTAACTTCGATTGGTCCACACGCCGAGATAAGTCGGATGTGTAACCATCCGGAAACTTCAAACCAGCCACCCAATCGCACAAAGCCTTCCTTTCATTTTTCTCCATAACAAACGACGAGGATTACAAGGCAATAACCCCATCAACGACCTAGATGGCCTCAATGAGGTTATTAATTTCGTTAATCTCATTACATTGGATCTTTTCTTTACTAGCAATACTCCTTAGTCTAGTCTTAACCATACTTTTAGTCTCCTTGATAACAAGCTCCGGATGTTGAATAATACTGTCCACTCTAGCCTTATTCCTTATCATCCAAATTGTGTACCAAATAGCTACCATAACTGTAGCCTGAACAAAACCAGCTGGGCCGTCCACTGTCCTGTACTCCGGAGGGTCAGGCAATTTTAGGCTCGCCCATTCCTCAATTCCAGATCGCACTCTCTTGCTGAAAACGCATTCCAGCATCAAGTGTTGATAACATTACGGTGTTGATAACATTATGTGTACCAAATAGCTACCATTACGGTGTTGATAACATCAAGGTTGTGACTGATAAGCAGAGTGTGCCAGTACGGAAGTTCCCAGAATATGCTCTGCTTCCACCAACCTTCCTTCTTGTCCTTCAATTTTTTCAACTGTTCGTGGGTAGCGTGTACTATTGCAGGGTACTTCTGGACATCTGCCCATATCTCATCGCCTGATAACCGTTTAGATGCGATCCTACTTTTTGGTAAGGACAAGGACGGTAACCCGTTGTACTCCAACCAGACAACATCCCGTAAGCTGGGAAGTCGTTGATGGTCCACATCAGTGCTGCCCTTAAATTGAAACTACTCTTCCTCGACACATCGTACGTGTAAACCCCATTATCCCACAAAATTTTTAACTCCTCAACAAGAGGTTGGAGATACACGTCCATATTGGCTTTCGGGTTCTTAGGGCCAGGAACAATAAGGGACAAGAGCATAAATTGTCTCTTATTGCATAACCACGGAGGTAGGTTGTACGGTGTCAAAATAACCGGCCAACATGAGTAAGACTTGCCAAACTGCCCGTACGGTGAGAAACCATCTGTGCACAAACCCAAATGTACGTTGCGCGGCTCTTTCGAGAACTCAGGATGTTTGACATCAAATGTCTTCCAAGCTTCACCGTCGCTAGGGTGTGTCATCATACCACTAAACCTTATTTTGGAGTTACTGTGGTCCCAACTCATCTCGGCTGCAATTTTCTTTGTCGCATACAGTCGTTGCAGCCTCGGACCTACTGGGAAGTAAGTCAGAACCTTAGTTGGTACTCTCTTCCCCCTAGTATTTGCAGTTGGAATCTTGTACCTCTCCGAACCACATTTCCTACACGCGTCGAGGTCCGAATCTCCCTTCCAGAACAACATGCATCCGTTCGGACACAAGTTTATCTTTTCATGGGGGAATTGGAGGCCCTTCAACACATTCTTAACCTCGTAGAAATTATTTGACATGACATTCTCCTTTTTCGGTAGAAGGTCACTAATCAGTTGGATCCAACCGTCTAAATGTCTTAAGGCCATGTTGCTCTCGCACTTCAAAGTCAGCATCCTTGAAGCGACTTGCAACAGAATCATATCGCACCCGCCATAAACTGGGAGCTCAGCATTTTTTAGCATTTCGAAAAAGGAAATGACTTGTGGGTTGGGTTCGTGTTGCACTTCTTCGTCGCTTAAGTTGTCTGGGTTACGCTCCTCCTCCATTATGTCCTCAACCGTCGTACGAAGTGCATCCTCCACGAAGTTCCGGTACGGATTTTCGCGAACAGGTTCTTGCAAGCGACCATTTTCATTTTCACCATGATACGTCCACACGTAGTAGTTCTCAACAAAACCGTGCTTGTATAGATGTTGTTTGACATCTACTTCATGTTTTAAGGTACGGTTTTGACATTTTGTACTTGGGCACCTAAGCTGCTCGCTGGTGTAGTGGCACTACAACAAAATAAACGTTTCGCGGCAATTATTTCTTGACGATTAGATAATCGACATAATTAATATATTTACATTCCTTATGAATGACACTTATTGTCACAAATACTAATCGACACTAATCAACCCGTAAAATCGATGGGTTATCTCTTCGTAACCCTAATAAACCTAGTTAACATTCATTCCTACGAAGTACATTAATAATCTCATGAACTCTCCCTCCTTTGCCAACCTCCATTGTCAATCTTCATCACCAAAACCCTAATCTCCATTACCCGACCCAAAGTCCGACCTTAATTTCCGAGGTCGTGTCGTTTTCTAATGATGATAGAGCACAGCTGAAGAGGAGAACAAGCATACGACATATTCTCGAGGTTACAAAAGACGCATCATCTGCAATACTGCACATCTCGAATCCAAAAACCCATCTAAGCGTATTCATATGTACCTCAATTCGCCTGGTGACACCGTCACGGTAGGTGCGTTTCAAAATTCATGAATCTCAATTATTTTGTTTTGATTTGATTTTATGTTTGTTAGTTCCTCTTACGGCGTCGCTTTATCTTCTTGCTACTCTTGATGATGCTGATAACGTTCTTGTTGATGGTTGTATTGGTTACTTCATCGAGGTTCGTTGCCGAATTCGTTGTTTTTCTTCGCGTTCTGATGTGATTGTTGCTTCTTAATTCTAGGTCGTTTAATTAATTGAAGATTTGGAAGCTTTGAGCTTGTGTAATTGTGCTTTGAACTAGTGAAATTGTAGATGCAACATCTGTTAGGCGTTTGTTTAGTTCTAAGTTCTACTTACGGTTTGGAAATCGCTTGTGAATACGCTGTTTTCTTCATGTTTTTGATGTGATTGTTGCTTCTTGATTCTAGTTCCTTTTATTAATTGAAGATTTGGAAGCTTTGAGCTTATGAAGTTGTTGAAGTAACATCTGTTAGGTTTTGTGATTTAGTTCTAAGTTCTAATTACGGTCTGGAAATCTCTTGTGAATTCGAGTTTTTGTGTTGATTGTTGTTCGTCATTTTCTGTTGTTTGATTAGACTCTTTGAGCAGGTGAAATTGTAGAGGTGACATCTGTTTGTTTGTGTTTAGATTAACTAGGTCTGGAAATTCCAGTTGATTCATGTTGTTCCTATTCCATTAGATTAGATGAAGATTAGGAACATAAGAGCATTAGAAACCTGCAAGCAAAGAAAATCGGCTCCAAGATTTTCCAGAACAGTTAAAATTGCTTTTGAACGAGCCTTCCATCTGCAAACACATAAGCAAACAAACAAAATCAGCATTAATGGAAGGGTACATTTTGAAAATTAAAAGTCAACCACGAAGAAAGAGAAAGTCTGTCACCCATTCCTCACTTCATTTTAACAGTTTAGAGCAGATAAATTAGAACTCATTTACATTTTTCTGGCTATGATACCAGATGGACCAAGTGTCTTGCGATTTAGAAATAATTGAGAATCAAAACTATACCTAACAGTCTCAAATATGTATCTTAAGTTAAAACCATTTTCTACTAACAAAATTGGTCTGTTTCAACTACTTTTGTATTGTTCTTTTATCCTCGAATTGTGTTGCTATAAGTGTTCTAATAGTCGTAAATAGAACACTCAAATTAACTATTTATAAGACCCTACTCTACTCTATACTAAACTGGTACTAGTAGTTATCTATACGTAAGAGTCGAACCTAAGACAAGGAATGCAAAGCTTAATTATGCTAATCAAAATGTAGGATTAATTACTAGAAATATCACAAGCAAGAGGGGATGGTCTCGTAACTAGACTTTAGCATAACATTCCTTCTCTAGGGTTCGACCCACACTTATCATTGATTACTTAGTTTAGTGTAGAGTAAGGTCTTATAAAAGTTAATTTGAGTGATTTAATAGCAACCATTTTAACGCTTCTAGTTAATTAACATAGTGGCTGTTTGCCATGTTTTTTATCACGGGGTTAAGCAGGTACACTTTTCTGCAGTCGTGGTACTTGTCATACTCAGTGAACATTTTGTGTGAAGGCTGGTATGTTCATGTTACATTGATACATAGAATCTGAAATTTAAATGAGATTGCATTATTCCTGTAAATTCTCCCCTACAATTTCTCCTTTTCACTTGTTTCTTATTAATTGACGATTGATTTACCCTTGTCTTAATACCTTAAAGCATACGAAATAATTTAACTTCTGCACTATTTAATTTATGTGTAAATTCACTTCTTTACAGGAACCACTTGGTAGTGCACAGCTGATCCATCATGGACATCACAGTAACTCAGAAGGCTATCATAGAGGATATGGATTAAGTTCTTGACAAACTGTAGTTGGCACAAATCCTTTTTGTATCTCAGGGCAATGTCAAGCTTTTCATTTTGTAATATTTATTGGTACCAACTATATATTGTTTGTAGAAACTTGTGAAAATGAACACCCAAGCACTGCTACATCATCGAACACAGAAATTCCGAAAGCTTGGTGGGTTTCAAGAAGGCATTCCAATTGATCCGAGTAAGAAAAAAAGGATGAAGTTGAAATACGAACCCCTTGTTGGAAAAGCATCAACTGGAACTCGAGACGGTGATCGAAAAGCTGAAAGAGGAAATCGTCAAGTTGAATTTGTAGCAGAAACTCCTAGACTGATCTTAATAAGATGATAGAGAAGCTTGGTTACTTATGGTCAAATACAATTGTTACAATTGTCATTAGATGATATTTTGTATTACATATCGTGTCATATTACAATAGTAGCTAGAATATATATATATATATAGAGGTAGGTTCAAATAAGGTCCACAATTTTTTTAAGTCTATATTGAAGTTACAAATGACATACGCTAAAGTTGCATTTGTTCAAAATTGATATATATACAAATGCAACTTTAGCGTATGTTATCTGTAACTTCAATATAGACTTAAAAAAATTGTGGACCTTATTTGAACCTACCTCCATATATATATATATATATATATATATATATATATATATATATATATATATATATATATATATATAGCATTATGTAATAGTTACCGTGTCGAATACACAATTGAGACAATTGTAAATTGATGACATTTAATAGTACTTATCGTGTCGAATACAATTATAGCAATTGTCACATTTTATTGTAATGATTTTGTCGAATATAATAGCTACGATTCTTATTAATGGAAAAATCAAATTATTTACCGCATCAATAATAATCGACACTAAAATCGCCACTAAATCTTCTCTTCTTTCGTGTCGATTATAAGAACCTAACCCAGCGAACAAAATATTCGCCACGAAAGGCTACGGCAACGCCGCCTACCACAACGAATACACAATCGATGGGGAAACCTTTCGCGTCGAATAGAATCGCCCTAAAAAATGAAAATAATCGCCGCGAAAAGGTCATTTTGTTGTAGTGTGGGCGTTATTATCGAAGGAAAACTTGATGAACTTCTCGACACCGTCTCTAAATTCTATTGTCGGCCAGTCTCTCGTACATCCACCTCCGTTCTACTCTATTCATTCTATATGGATTGAACTATGAATGATCAGGGTACGTAGACATGAAAAAAATGGCGTGGGGAAAGAAGTCAACAACATCGAATTTGAAGTAGGCGACAACAACAGGGGAAATGCACATTGAACAGAAGTTCGCGAATTTCACCATCAGTTCGAACTCTCACAACCATCAATTTAGAAACAATTTATCACCGGGGACCATATCAATCCAACCTAAACCCATTCTTGTGCATTCCATGTCATAGATAAACACGAAATTGTATAATGTCGATAAGAGAAAAATTCGGCAGCAATTTGCCTCAGTTCTCCAAAAGCACAATGTGGTATATATGAAAACTCCACATATGCAATCGAAGAACATTGAGGGAATTGTCACCAAATTTATCTCTTACCAACACAACACAATTCCATGTTTACCACCTAAGCGACATGAAAAGTACAAGAACAGTCCCAAAACGGGGATTGCCCAAGAATTACTCCTAATGAGTAACTCTTGAACGGGCACTAGGTAGGTCTGAGTAGATTTCAAACAATCCTCATGCACAGTACATAATGAAAACAAATAACAACAACAATCATATCTCAACACAAAATCATCCAAAACATTAATACTTACTGTTATTAACACCAATAACTGCTGAGATTTAAAAAACAAAAACGAATTTCCCTTTTTTTAGTATTGTTTATGTAGTAGAAGTAGTAGTAGAAAATTAGTAGTAGTAGTAGTAGTAGTAGTAGTAGTAGTAGGAGGAGGAGGAGGAGGAGGAGTAGAAAATTAGTAGTAGTAGTAGCATTAGAAAATTAGTAGTAGCAGCAGCAGCATTAGAAAATTAGTAGTAGTAGTAGTAGTAGAAATAGAAAATTAGTAGCAGTAGTAGTAGTAGTGGAAAAGTAATAGTAGTAGTAGTAGTAGAAGAAGAAGTAGGAAATTAGTAGTAGTAGTAGTAGTAGTAGTAGAAAATTAGTAGTAGTAGTAGTAGTAGTAGTAGTAGTAGTTTAGTAGTAGTAGTAGAAATAGAAAATTAGTAGTAGGAGGAGTAATGGAAAATTAGTCGTAGTAGTAGCAGCAGTAGAAAATTAGTAGTAGTAGTAGTAGATTATAGTTGTGAAGTAGAAGAAGAAGATTAGTAGTTGTGTAGTAGTATAGTGGAATAGTAGTAAATTAGTATAGTATTAGATTAGTAGAGTAGTGTTAGTAGATTTGTTGTAGTAGATTATTAGTAGTAGTATTAGTAGTACATGAATTAGTAGTATTAGTAGTAGGTTATTAGTATTAGTAGTAGTTAGTAATATTAGTAGTAGTAATGAAGTATTTTATTACTTCATACTACTACTAATACTACTACTACTAATAGTAATACTACTACTAGCACTACTAATGTACTACTACTAACACTACTAATTAATCTACTACTAATACTACTACTCATCTACTTCAACAAATCTAATTCATTATACTACTATATACTACTACTACTAATCTAATAACACAATTTCTAACCTAATACAATAATCACTAATACAATACCACTATTACTAGTAAAACACTATCGTAATTAACAAATGCTAATATATTGAAGAATTAATATAATTAACCATTAACGTAATTAACGATTACCATCTAACAATAAAACGAAATCTAACCAAATTCACATACTAATCAACCTAATTCACATACTAATTAACCTAATTAACATACTAATTAACGTAATTAACATAATTATTAAACTAATTAAGCTAATTAACATACTAACATAATCACCCTACAATCTAATTAACTAATTAACCATACATAATCACCATACGTAATCACCATACAATCTAATCACCATAATTAATAAACTAATTAACATAATTAACATAATCACCATACTAACAATTAATCTAACATAATCAACCTAATTAATCTAATTAACTAATAATTAATCTAATTAACTAACAATTAACCTATCAAAACAATGAAACCCTAATTATCATACCTGAGATTTGGGGGTCGGGTTAGGGTTTTTCGGGGCTGATTCAGGTGCGCCGGGATTCGGGTTCG
Organism: Agrostemma githago; assembly: GCA_958450325.1. Taxonomy (NCBI): domain Eukaryota; kingdom Viridiplantae; phylum Streptophyta; class Magnoliopsida; order Caryophyllales; family Caryophyllaceae; genus Agrostemma; species Agrostemma githago. Next base: position 31,974,913 of record OY288260.1, on the reverse strand, counting down.
CCGAAGGGTCATTCGCCGGCAGGGGTCGTCGGGCGTGGGGGCGGGTTCTGCTCGCCGGAAAGGGTATGGGCTCGTCGGGGTTTATAGGATCGCCGGAAGAGGAGGAGGTCGACGGAAAAGATGCGGGTGGTGGTCGACCTAGGGATTCCTTTTTGGGGTCGATGTAGGGTGGCGTCGCCGGATCTGGGTAGGGTGGTGGTCGCCGGAGGAAGGGGAGTCGCCGGAGAGCGGAGTTTCGCCGGAAGTTGGTGGGGTTGGGGGTGCGCGCGCGTCGTCGCCGAATCGCCTAAGAGAGAGAGGGAGTTTGGGGGTGTCGGGTTTGGGGTATGTTTGTCGTCGAACTTATTTTTTTATTTTTTTTATATTAAAATTGTTGCGTGGGATTAGCCGACGCAAAACAGACGCAATATTCAACTTTGCGTCGGCTAATCCCACGCAATACATTTATTTTTGTTGATTGGCAGCGTTGAGTCAACACATTTGCCTGGGATTAGCCAACGCAGAGTTGAATATTGCGTCTGTTTTGCGTCGGCTAATCCCACGCAATACGCGTCTTCCTGTTCACTGGTCGCGTAAGCTAACGCGTTGACCCGACACCATTTGCGTGGGATTAGCCGACGCAACTCCTTCCGTTTGGATCAGATTTGCGTCGGCTAATCCCACGCAACCCTTTCACATAGTGGCGCCAACACAAAATTATTGGCGCCTGTTTCATGGAGGCGGACAGCGTCGGCTAATCCCACGCAAGTTATTTGCGTCGGTTAATCCGACGCAAGCCGACACACTTAACATACTTGCATCGGATTAAATTTAGCCGACGCAATTTCACCTGTTTTTAGTAGTGATCGCCTTGCCCAATTCGTTCAAGCTCCACGAAGCACGCATTGGCAGGTTCTGAAGCGATTACTTCGCTACTTGAATGGTATTACAGGGCACGGTCTTCCCGTGTTCCGAAATAGTCCGCCCACTATCCACTCCTTCTCTGATGCTGACTAGGCGGGCGACAAACGTGACTACGTCTCCACTAGCGGCTATCTTGTTTACATTGGTCGGAATGCGATCTCTTGGTCCTCCAAGAAACAATCTGGTGTTAGTGTTTCCACCACTGAAGCGGAATATTGCGCCATTGCTGCCACCGCTACTGAAATTGCGTGGGTCAACTCTCTGTTCAGTGAGCTTGCATCTCATCGTTTGATCCTCCTGTCATCTATTGCGATAACTTAAGCACTACTTCGTATGCAGCTAACCCCCGTGTTCCATTCTAAGATGAAACACATTGCTTTGTCTTACTATTTTATCCGTGAAAGAGTCCAGAATGGGTCTCTTCTAGTTCAGCACATCCCGGGTGATGACCAGTTGGCTGACCTTCTTACTAAACCCTTGGGTAGACTCCGGTTCAAACGACTTCTCTCCAAGATTGGCCTTGCTCCTGGCTAGTCCATCTTGCGGGATCGTATTAGACAATCAAGTATTCTGTATATTATTTTATATCGATATCTCATGTATTATTGTTATGTAACTTATTCTCATATCATATATTCTGTAATTAGAGCAACTATGTTTATTCTGTAATCTTTAGAGTAGATTCTTATTATGTAATCTCACCAATGTACTCAACTATATATTGTGTCGGAATTAATGAGAAAAGTACGCTTTCACAAAATCCATTTCTTCAATCTTAATAACAGACACAATGAATGAATATTTGAGTTTCACTAATAAATACGAGTATGTTTGCAGTGCAACTTTGTTCTCAGCTTGCAACTGGGTTGTGCATGCTACTATGTGTACTACTCTATGTCAAAACAAGACGCTCATCACAATATCTAGAATTGGAGGTTTCACAGCGGGAAAGAAAGGTTGATGTCGAGGCTTTCCTGAGAAGTCATGGATCTGCAGGTCCAAAAAGATATACATACACTGATCTCAAGAAAATCACTAACTCTTTCAAACACAAACTTGATCAAGGAGGATATGGCTCTGTCTACAAAGGGCAGCTTCAAAATGGCAACCTGGTTGCAGTAAAAATTACCACAGAAATCTAAAGGAGGAAGTACAGAGGAGTTTATAAATGAGGTAGCAAGTATTCGAAATACTAATCATGTAAATGTCGTCAAGCTCTTTGGGTTTTGCTACTCAGGTCTTAGAAGAGATCTTGTTTATGAGTACATGTCCTATGGATCACTAGTGTAGTTCCTACTCACAGGGAACAACTATCATTCACTCGGATTGGAGACATTGTTCGAGATTGCCATTGGAGTTGCAAGAGGACTAGAATATCTACACCGAGGGTGCAACACTAGGATAATATATTTTGACATTAAGCCTGACAACATTATTTTAGATGAGAACTTTTGTCCAAAGATTTCCGACTTTGGACTGGCCAAACATTCCCGCAAAAAGCCACCATAACACTATCAATCTCTAATACACGGGGAACAGCAGGGTATACTGCTCCCGAGGTATTCCTGAAGAGTTTCGGAGGTGTCTCCCATAAATCAAATGTATATAGTTATGGAATGTTGATCCTAGAAATGGTGGATTCCTAAGTACCTAAGAGGGGGAGGGGGTGAATTAGGTACCTTTTAAAAAATTCAACTTAATCTTTATTGATTAAAGTAAGTTAAGTCAAAGCAGAAAACAAACAAGTAAAGAAATACTAAACTAAACATGTAACAGACACTCAGACTGTTACGATTTGTCTTAGTAAGAAGTACGGCTACAGATCAAAATCACAGTATGAGCGACTGTTGTGAGACTGTATTTGATTCGCTTAGTAGACTGAGAAGCTACAGACGAATGTCACAGTATAGGTGACCGTTGCATGTAAAGATATAGCACAACTAAAACTAAGGTTGAAGCTTGAGCAAATAAAAGAAAAGCTAAATAACATGTTCTATCAAAGAGATGAAGTGGAAAATAAAGAACACGATGAAAACACGATATTTTAGAATTGGTTCGGCCAACAGTCTAATGGCCTACGTCCAATGCTTTTCTTTAAAAATATATTCCAAAATCAAAAGACCTTTACAATAATAAAGCGACCCATAACCTACTCCGGTTACGACCAACAACCTACTCCGGTTGCGATTTTGATCGAGTTTACGAAACTACTCCGTCTCTAAATTACCAATGACCTACTCCAGTCACGACCAATAACCTACTCCGACTATGACTCTTAATAACTTAGAAAAGTTACAAAGATTACAATTCTAACCAAGTTAGACAAGAGTGTATATGATTCTGTGTAACAATGTGTTCGACTGTGACTTTGAAATTATTAAAGACTTTTTCGAAAATGCTTTGCAAAGAGGTTCCATTAAGAACAAGGGAATACGAGGTCATGGTGAGGCATTCTATAACCAGCTGAACAAACTGCGTTAGGAACTGGAAATCCACCATCATATTCTCAACAAATTTCCATTCTACTATATCATAGGCCTTTTGAAGGTATAGTTTAAACAAGCTTCTGGGTGATGCAGCCTTCCTAGCATATAGCTTCACAAGGTCTTGGCACACCAAGACATTCTCAATAATAGACCGACCTTTGATAAACGCCCCCGGTTTTCCAGAATAAGATCAGGTAGTACCATTTCCATTCTGTTTCAAAGCAGCTTTGATATAACTTCATAGATCACATTACAACATGCTATGGGAATAAAGTAGGTCACTGATTCTACTCTTTCACATTTGGGAATTAAAACCACATTTGTAGCATTTATTTGTTTTAGTAGCTTGCCCGAGTTGAAAAAATCCCTGATAGCAACAGTGGTTTCAGGCCCTATGGTACTCCAAGCAGCTATAAAAAAAACCACTCGAATACCCATCAGGTCCAGGGGCTTTGTCTTCAGGTATGGAGAAAAATACTTTCCTGATTTCTTCATCTGAGACAGGTTGCAAAAGGGTGCTATGATGCTCCTCAGAACAGATAGGACCAATGGCAATCACCTCAGGATGAAAGGAAGTCACTGGTTTACTATATATCCCCCCAGTAATCCTTTGTAGAATTCAAGGAAAGCATCCTGAATCCCACCAGCATCATTAACAAGTGATGCGTGCCGTTCCTATTCGATTTTTCGCCTATTTTGGCACGCATTTCCGTGTCGTTTTATTATTTTTAGGAGTCGGATTACGTTATTTCTCCCATATGTGCTACTCGGGTATTGTTTTGTTGTTCTGCAGATAATCGAGACCGAGTAGTCTAAAGAGCTAAAAATTGCATCAAAAATCTTAAAGCTCTAAAACCGATTCGTTGTAGACTAAGAAGAAGGAAGCTAAGTCTAATGACTAGACTGTGAGTCTATAGACTGAGAAGAAGAAAGTAAGAAAGCTGCAGACTAAAACACAAGTCTATAGACTGGGAAACAAGTCTGTAGACTGGGAAACAATTCTATAGACTAAGAAAGTACAGCTAACAGTCCGTAGACTGAGGAGAAGTCCGTTGGAGGCCTAGACTGAAGAACTTAATAGGCAGACTTGGATCTCAAGTCTACCAGCATAAAATTCAAGTCCGCAGAATAGGATACTACCACCAATTCAGGACAGATATTTTTGAAGCTACCCATCATTCCCCCTCTTACGCATCTTCAGTTCTTCCACTACCTAAGTTAATGGGGTTGTTTAACCAGAGAATTAAGGAACAGTTAAGGGCTTGAGCAGTATAAATAGAGCTTTAATTTGGGGATCTTTGATCTATCTTTTTCCTCAGTAATCTTTCATCAACACATCTTCTTTAGTTTAGTTTAGTTTAGAATTCACTGTAAATATTTAGTATGCAATTTCTCAAATTCTAGTATTTATTATTTCGGGTTATTATTATTATTATTCTTATTTCCCCCGTCTCATTCTAGCAATTTTCGGTCTCGGTAATTTTCCTCTTCTTCCCTAATCTCCCTCTTCTTATTACTGTAACTTTTGTTTTCCTTTTACGTTTTCTGTACTTTTTCATCTTTCTGCTTCTTTATTTTCTCCTTATTTTCATTCATCCTGTTATTTCATCATGATTCAATCTGTTAGCATTATTATCATCGTAAACATGCTTAGCTAATTTTTCGTCACTAGAGTTCATGTGAACTGCGAATTGAACCGAGTTTTTATGTGATGACTAAGTAATCGACTTTTACGAGTTAAGTGCAGCAAACAGTCCGTAGACTGAGGAGAAGTCCGTTGGAGGCCTAGACTGAAGAACTTAATAGGCAGACTTGGATCTCAAGTCTACCAGCATAAAATCCTAGTATGCAGAATAGGATACTGCCACCAATTCAGGACAAATATTTTTGAAGCTACCCACCATTCTCCCTCTTACGCATCTTCAGTTCTTCCACTACCTAAGTTAATGGGGTTGTTTAAGCAGGAAATTAAGGAACAGTTAAGGGCTTGAGCAGTTTAAATAGAGCTTTAATTTGAGGATCCTTTCATCTTTTATCTATCTTTCATTTAATCACTCACACAATTCTGTAAATAGTTAGTTTTAGTTTAGGGTTATTTCATGGGAATAATACCAACTATGTGTGGGCTTCTTAAAATAATCCAAACTATACGTAATCTCATTTTAATATGAACTACGCATTCATTAATCTCGTTTTGTTATGTATGAAATTATGACTGGCTATTACAGGTCATAGTGACTTGTTGTTACTTTCTAGGGTTTTATTAGGTCCGTTGCAGTCATCGTGAAAGCCAAAATAACAATAAAAACTTTTTTTTCATAGCTTCTATAAGAGTAAATGAAAAAGAAATGGAAGATGAATTTTCGGAAAATTTAGATTTTTTTTGGGTTATTTAACAATAATAATACCAATTATAGGGCGTCTTCCCAAAATAATATTAATTTTAATAAATCTGAGAATAATACGTATTATTGGAGTAGTTAAACCAGAGTAGTATGGGTGACCGGTTACCTGTAGAACCCTTCAACATTTATTTTTCACCTTTTATTTTTTTTAACGACAATAATATCAACTATAGAACATCTTCCAAAAATAATTCCAATTTTAATAAATATGAGAATAATGCGTATTTTGAAGTAGTTAAACTAGAGTAGTATAGATGACCAGTTAACGATAGAACCGTTCACATTCCTTTTTCGCCTTTAATCTATTTCATGTTCACTCCTTTCCACTTTGTCAGTGTACGGGGCATTAAATGTCATTAATGTCTTCTGCCTTCCTCTTCTTTCAACCTCACCAAAGCTAGCTAACAACACAATCCTACACCAAAATCAACACGTTAATCTAAACGAAATGTATAGAAAAAAACGGAAGAAGGATGAAGGGTAATGGAGAGAGAGGATGAAGGAGATAAGTAAGGAGGAGTAGACCTGACAAAATTGACATGACCCGAATAAGCAAAACCGAACCCTACCAGACACTCGAATTTTTGACCCGCAATCCTAATTGACCCGAGCTAACCCGAAATTGACCCGACTATTATCATAGAAAACTAGTCGATGTCCCTGAAAAAGTTGGAAACAACAAACCCGAGAATGATCCGAACCCAAAACTATCCGACCCGACCCGAAGTCAACCCGATTATTATAACCCGAAAGTGGCCAAACCCGAGGCTGACCCAAAACAGTTCACCCGTTATCCAGGTCTAAGGAGCAGGATGAAGGATAAGTAGCAGGTCAAATATTAATTAGGTGACCTGATGTAATAGGTTATAAACTCACTTATATCATTCTTGTTTAACTACTCCAATAATACGTATTATTCTCGGATTTATTAAAATTAGTATTATTTTGGGAAGATGCCCTATAATTGATATTATTGTCGTTAAATAACTCTTTTTTTTCAATGACCGAAAATGAGCACGAAATGTAAATCAGAAAAAGAAGAGTTAGAGAAAGAGTTGAATAAGGGAGGTTCAACAGGTAGCCGGTCACTCATAGCAAAGCGAGGTTGATGAAGACATAGTTCATATTAAAATGAGATTACGTATAGTTTGTATTTATTTAAGAAGCACACGCATAGTTGGTATTATTCTCATGAAATAACCATTTAGTTTATTTCTAATTAATTTTCTCAGAATTCCATTGTTCTTGTTATTCGATTTTTTATTATTTTCATCTTTATTTATTCCGATCACTTTAGTAATTCCTAATCTCGGTAATCTCATTCTTCTTTCCTAATCTCCATCTTCTTAGTTACTGTAATTACTATTTTTCTTCTTTCTGTTATTTTATATTTTATTTTTTTTCTTCATCCTTCCTGTAACTTTTTCACCATTCTGCTTCTTTTACATTTATTTTCATTCATCTTATTATTTTATTTCTTTCATTCCGTCAGTGTCATTATCGTTATTATGCATAGCTAATTTTTCCGTCACTAGAGTTTAGGTGAATTACGAATTAAACGAGTTTATATGTGATATTTGAGTAATCTAGTTTTACGATTTAAATCGCTTTTGCAACATGATAACGACGAGTAATTAATTATAGGCCGTAATTGAATATTTGTATCTTGTAAATCTCGACCTAAGATCGAAAGCCTGGAACGGATTAGACTCGTTGTAATCGATAGAACTCCCTAATAAGTAGCGAGAGCCCGTTAGGTGATTTCTAGGATGACTAGTGATCCGAGAGGACCGTGTCGATATTCTTTAACTCGTCTTAAATGATTATCTGGAAATCATATGTTTACCTGTTTTGATTCGTAGTGATCCGACGACTCTGTTGCTTTTCATTTTCTTAATTTATTTCTTTAATTTTATTCGACTATCATCCACACTCAAATCATCTAAAAATCGTGACCCGTTAATAGATTAATTGACTAGCTAATAATTTTCACCCTGCCTCCCTGTGGAAACGGCCCTACTTACCGCTAGCTATCCGTTAGTAGTAATCTAGGTTTATTTTGATATTGGTGACGCGACTAACCCGTATCAATTTTGGCGCCGTTGCCGGGGAGGCGACGCAATTTTATTTGTTAGTTAATTAATTTATCTCTCATCTCGGGGAATTTTTATTCCTTGAGACCGATCTCACTGTTTCTATGAGAATTGTTATAGATTTTCCTCAGGAGCCCGATGAGACTTTTGGAGCTTATATACAGCGGTTTTGCGTCTGGCTTGGCTCTTTGCAACGAAAATATTTCACTAATGAAACACTTGTTCTTTCCGTCTTGAAGGGTATGACATACTCTACTAAAGCCTATTTATTTTCCACGTGTAAGGACTTCAAAAGCAAGTCCTACGACGAGGCAGTAGAGTACCTTGACTGGCTAGCTGAAGAAAGCGTGAAACCCGGTTTTTCACTTTCTTTGACTAATGATGAACCCGTCGGTGAGAATAGTGATGTGAATGTTTTTGAGAATCCATGTTTTGACAGTGATACGGGTTGTGACGAAAGCTATGACACGAGTCTCACGACTCCATTTTGTGAGAATCTATTTGATGAGGTTCGTGAAGAACCTTTTGATCTGGGACATGAGGTCAAGTGGGATCGATATGAGAATGACACGTTCGAGGACAATATTGAGGTTCGATGGGACGAGTATGAGGACGACATTGTAGAGGAGTCATCGGTTTCCTTGCCCGTTATCCGTTCTCCTTCTACGGTTTTGTTCTTGGTTCCCTCCGCTCCACTTCTTTTTCCTCCTTCATGTTTGTCGGCCCCATTTTCGTTAATTCCTGACCATATTCCTATGAATACTGACACTTTGTTTTCCGATTTTAACATTGATTCTTCATGTCCTGCTGACAAGGGGATTAGTTCAGTGTTTCAGGTGAGAATAATTGGTCCACCGCCTCGTGATAAGATTTCTCGTCCCATAATGTTGATTTTTGCTACTAACATCTTATCATGTGCGTATATATGCTTTCATATTTCTTACGCTCGAGAATATGACATGCTACTGAGAGCGTTGATCGTCTTTTAATGAAAATGATGAAGTGAGCCGAATCAAGGTCGTGCGGGACCATAAAAACCAGCGTTGGCCGGGAGACAACCCGGGTATTTTCATTTTTTGCATTTTTTCTAGTTTATGTAAATTAATAACATAGTTTGCATTTATCGAGTGAGGATGAGGATGAGGATATATATATATATATATGTATCTATTGGAGTGACACGTTAGTAAAGTTGGACTAACATTATTATTCATATGTTGAGTTAATAATTATGTACAGTGCTGGGGGCATATAACTCTGAAATCAATGTAAGCATATTTGCATGATGTTGTTAGAGTAACACCAAACTTTAATCAAAGTAACAGTTCTATGCACTAAGAGTAACACAAAATAAATTAAGGATAGGAGAAAATATGCGGTAAATTATTATTTTTAGTTCTATATAATAACAATTTAATTTTTTTTTAAATGAAAATATTAATTGTGAAGGAATATGTGTGTGAGAGACGGTAATTATTTTTTATTATAGAAGAGATATTAAATGATGAGTAAATTAAGGAGAGCGATATTTACCAAATATAGTCACTTGCTTTAATTACTCAAACAAATCACAACCATCAATTTCTTTCTAATCCAAGAGATGTGGTGAGGATTCACGGACTCAATTTTAAAAGGTGGACTCATTTGATCCTTCCTATATATAGAGTAAGGCTCTTATGAGTCCTTTACTCTATATGAGTCCCTAAGTCCTCATCTCACCCATTGGATGAGATGAGAATGGATGGACGAGATGCTTCCAATTATTTGCATTAAAAAAAAAAATTACGTTCCTAAAATAGCTCCCGTGATTTTAGGAAACAGTAACCCCATGATTACGTTCATTCATCATTCAGTCATTCACCTTGCAAAATTCATCAAAACCTAAAAAAAAAAAAAAAAAAAAAAAAAACTTCCATCATCACGTTCCGTCATTCATTCAATCAAATCTGGGTTCAAAATCACGTTACTATGGATTCAATGAGCGCGACATCATCATCAACTGTTGAAAAGCAATCGATCGAGTATAACAATGGTGAGTTTTGATATTTCTTTCACGTTTTGCTTCAATTACAATTCGGCGATCGACTAACAAAAATTAAATTTCTTTCACGTCGCTTTGGCTTCGTTTTTTATGTCAATTTTCATGTTAATATTGTTTTCATTGTCATCTCATTCATCATAGATTCATATTGATGGTTAATTGATATTCATGTCGATTTGGCTTCCCTTTTTACATCAATTTTTATGTTGATATTGTTTTTTCATTCATCATAGATTCATAGTGATGGTTAATTGATATTGATTCCATAGTTTTATGTTTGTTATTTGGGTTTTCAATGAGGTCCACTGATAATATTGTTTTGTTTTCTATGAACGCAGTCACGATGTTGAAGTAACATACGCTCTACATTACAGTAACACTCCATTGCAATTACAGTAACACACTGAACGTTACGAAACAGTTTTTGATGATGATGTTAGAGTAACGTACTTTACCAGTTAGAGTAACACAATGTAAGAGCTGAAGTAACACATTGGCTGCATGGGCGTAACGCATATGTATTAACGTTACAGTAATACTTAATTGCAATTACAGTAACACACTGAACGTTGAGAAACAGTTTTTGATGATGATGTTTTAGTAACGTACTTTACCAGTCAGAGTAACACAACATAAGAGTTGAAGTAACACATTGGCTGCATGGGAGTAACATGTTGTTTAATTTTGTGCAGGTGATATTGGAAGTGATGCGAATGCACAAGACAACACTGATAAAGGTGGATGAGGATGAGGAGGATGAAGTGGATGACGACGACGAAAATGAGGAAACTGAGGAAGACACTGAAGAAAATAAGGAGGAACATGTGTTTTGAGAATACTTGTGTTTTTGGTCATGATAAAAATATTTTTCTTTTTTTGTTTACAAGAATAACTGATTTTGTACACATTTTTTACAAGTAGCGTTGTGCTACGTAGCAATTAACTCTATATTTTATTTAATACATGTGCATTTGGTTAGAGTAACATCTTTGTTCTATTGGAGTAACACCTTTCGTCAGTTAGAGTAACAGACATAATGCATTAAAGTAACTGAGGACAGCAGCGTTTAAACAAATGATTAGCAAAGTAATTGATGATAACTTGGATTGGAACCATTCATTACCAAATTAACGATTGTCGTTCTTTAAAGAACGATATATAATGCATTAGAGTAATTAATGATAATAACATTGTTTAACCATAAGACAAAGAATAACACCATTAATTACTTGGAGTAACATCATTTGTTCATTAAAGTAACACTTATAATACGTCAATGTAACACGGGTGTGTAGCCTTGCTTGAGTTGAAGATGAAAGAATGAGCGGGTGTGTGTTTTGAAAGAAATTAGAAGTCGAGAGATTGAGTTTGGGATGATGAAGATGAAGAGTTTTAGTTAGGCGGGTGAGTTTGAATGAAAAAATTGAATGTGATGAAACATAATCAAGTAAGTTAGGTGGTTGGAGATAATTAAGGGAGGAGAGAGGATTTTATTATATTTTTTCCAAAATATGTTATATATTACCTGTGGACATGACATAGGTCCACCCCGACGCGGCCACGCGCGGGTTTGGGGAGGCGAATGAATCTCCATATGAGATGGTCAAATTGAAATTTAAATCGAAGTAGGAGTCGCCACCGAATTTTGTGGTTATTCGGAACCATTCGAGCCCACTCTATGTCGTAGTGGGCCGTATACAAAATACGGCTCATTTCCGATGTCAGAGTTTATTGGGCTCGTCCCTTTGCATATCGATACCGATGCCGACTGGGCGGTTAATCGTATATTGAATGACTCTCGTAGCCAATGGATTCGGACATCCAGAAACCATGGTTCTGAGTAAGGGGTGAGGGTACGTGTTGGGAAGTTCACTAAGAACACCCAACCCCGCCCGCAGTTAGCGGCCTTTACTAAGATATCGTTCGTTTTTGGTGTACACGGGTTAGTTCGACGGTTGAATGATATGCAAACATTATTTTCCTAAGCATGTGAGAAAAATAAAGTGGGTTGCTAAGTCGTTTAATGCATATTAAACTAATAACGTCAAAGTTATTTTAGCATGTGAATTCGTTTTAGTCTAATAAAACGATAAAAACAAATAAAAAGCTACAAACACGAGAAAACGAGTTAGTAACGATGAATAAATTGAATAAAGATGTAAATAATAATATGCATGATTTTTAGAAAATATTTATGACACGTGATTGATTAACACGTGTTGACCGAGGTCGAAAAAAAAAGTATTTATTAAAATATGTCGCGAAAGTCGCATTTTAATATAAGGTTCGAAAAGAATTAAAAATAGAAAAGCGAAGAAACGAAAAAAAAAATAAGAGCCGGCCGATCAGGCCGTCGCGCGAGCCGCCTGGATGGCGCGCGACTCGCGTGACGGTCTGTCCGGTTTTTTTACTTTGTCGAAAACCGTCAATTTTTATAAATCGTGTACAAATATGGATTAATTTATACTCGACTTATATTTTCGATACTCGTCGTATCCGATAATTGATTATGAAATCAATATCAAATAGTTAGAATGATTTTAGAAAAAAAGTTTAAAAAAGTTTGTTTTGAACGAAAACGTAAAAAAAGAACTTTGAACGAGAAATATGTTAATTCCCTCCGCCCTTTGAAATTATCGAATTTTGTACATAAAAAAGGTAATAATTTCGTTAGCGTCAACGAGAATAAATTTAATTTAGTTCTTGTAGATACGATATACGATTAGAGAATCGATATCGTATTTTAAGAACGTTATAAAAAAGTTTTTATTAACGAAAATAAATAAAAATATGATGCGACGAATGACCCGTAATAAATTTGAGACGATCGATGATCCGAAATAAAAAAAAAAAAAAGACGGACGAAAAAGGTAAAAAAAACGTGAGATAGGGAGAGAGAAAGGAAAAGAGTCGGGTTTGATTTACACCCTCAACCTACATGCTTTAGTTTCTCAGTATAAGGCTCGTCGGACGGTGGCTTAGGCACGGGAGCGTCGAGATGATGCGGGTGAGTTAAGGTGTCGGTTTATGGAGCGTTTTTGTGTGTGTGTGTGAGGCGTGGGTTCGGCCAGGTGACGGGACGGATTCGTCGGTTTTTGGACACTATTTCGGGATTCCTTCGGATGTGGATTTCGAGAGTATTTTTGCTATAATAATTACGTGTGAGTTGCTGAAAAGTTGTAGTGTGTTGATATGAGGTCCTATTTATAGGAATCGAGGTGGTCTTGCTTGTGTGACAAGAAACACCGGTTTGGATAGGAAACACGAGAGTTCGTAAGGGAATAAACTTCTCGTTTCTTAGTGGGAAAGCCAAAAACTCGGCTGGTGGGGGAGGTATCTCGGCTGTTTCAGCCGAGTATCTGAGCTCGGGTGATACTTTGTTTCGGTTTCCGGATAGAATTCCTACTTGAGATCAAATTCCATCTTTAAACGGATTTGTTTAATATTATTTGAAGGCTGATTTTTGTAGTGTTTCAGTGCGAATTGGACGCGTAATGACACGGCCAGATCGTGTGACTCGGGAAAAAATATCTTTGACCGGGTTTGACTCGGTCGCTAAAAGACGGTTTTACCCCTGGTGTCGGAATCGACTCAAATTAGTCTCATTTGACTCGAAACGACCCACTGGGCCTGGATTTGAGGTCCGTTTTGTGAGATTTATACTCCCTAATAAGCCTAAACCAAATGTCCATGATTTCGAGCCCATATCCGAGTCCATTAAAGCACGTTTGCGTCCTATCATCATCGGGTGTTTGGCGGGACCTACTATAGACACCTGGCGGTCAAAATGTGGGTGTCTACAGAGCCCCCACTCTGACTGAGGCTTGGACAAGGCGAAAGTCAGAGTAGCTACCAGGCCAATCGAGGATTAAGACCTGGCAGACTTCCGATTGGGTCGTTTAGAGTCCATTAGACTTGCGTGAAGGGCTCGCCAGCCATAGGATAGAAATCATACCTGGATAGATGTTGATAATGGCGCGGGGACTTTCTAATAAAAAAGTCTTGGATTTGTCTGGTTGCAGACAATTTCCATTTTGAAATTGCGCGGGAGTTTGCCTTGGAGGCTATGGGTGTACCGCTTACTGATACGTCCCATCTTTGAATTGCGCGGGAGCCTCTATTAGAAGCTGCGGATGTACCGCTTACTGATACATCCGATTCCTCAGCGAAAATGTTGCTTGAATTTTCACTGAGAATTTTGAGAATTCTCCGGGAGTCTTGGGATACCTGTCTGTTTTGCATGCAACATACAGATAAAACATCGACTCGTGCTGGGGAAGAAAATGATTTTTGGTTGATTTTTTTTTGGAAAAAACCGAATTTTTTTTGAAAACGGCGAAAATTTTGAAAAATTTGGAAGAAAAGGAATGTTTGGGATGACTTGATTCCTGATCAGATTCTGACACGGACTCCTAGAATCCTCTGTTTAGGCCTGTATGCCTAAGTGAAGAGGGAGATGTACCGACAGACTCGACTCTGGACGTGACCGGACGAGTCGGCATACACGACTGGATTCCCTATGGGTTGGACCGTGACTCGGTAGGGGATGGGCCACCTAAGATGACAAGACTCTTAAGTTGCGCTATTCCGTAGCCTAGGCGAGTGGCAACATGGTCGAATCCTCAGAGTGAGATTGTTTTCGTACGACAGGGCTTTGTGGTAGCAATGCCGTAGACTGGTGTTCTTTTGAATTTTTTTTTTTGTGGTTTCGGGGCATGTTCCCAAAGTAGGTGTTGTCTCGAGTCTCTGACAGATTCTTGTCTTCGACTGGGCCGAGTACTAGGACACACTATAGAAAGGAGGCTAGTTTTTGAAAGTCTTTGGATTATGTGAGTGGATGGAGAACTTCTGCCTAAGAGAAGCCCCCGGGACGACAAAGCTAACTGCTGAGAACATGACAGTGTTGTGACCGGAATGATGGTGCTTTTGAATTTGTGTCAATGTGGTGGTTGTGCCTTTGTTGAAAGGCTGCCTACGTATTCACGTGTAGTGAAATCAAACCAAGCCGTAGTTCAGTGTTGAAAGATGTATTATGGTGCCTAGTTTATTAGGGCTTGGTGTGTAACTAGCCATAGCAATGGTGTAGGCTAGGTGCATTCCTAATGATGTCTTGACCAAAGGGCTAGAATAGTTAGGATGTTGATCCTGTAACTGTGAGCATTTTCCGGGGTAGCCCCCGGGGGTGGTGTGAACTATTTGGGCATGTTTTATGCCGGCCGCAAGTTGAATTCCCGTGTTTGGGGTTGGTAACTGGTTTAGATGTTTTTGGAAATGTGGTGCTAGGAAGTAAGTGGCTTTGATGGTTCGAAATCTGGAGCTCGATTTTGTGGAGCTAAGGCTTCGAGGGTAAGGTATTGTAATGTGGTAGGAAAGGGGGAAGTCGAGTAATAATGACTCGAACTTCGATCGGGCAAGTTTGATAATGCGGGATCTGATTTCCATGTCTGACCCTAATGGTTAGGGTATCCTATGGAGCTTGAATCCTCGAAATTCCGGGCTGTCTCTAGCCTAGGTCTCGAGAAGGTCTTGAGGGTTGTAATGTGGGAAGGCTAAATGTGGTGCTAGCTGACCAGCTTGACTGTCACTCCCCTATTGGATGGTATTGATAATTTTGAATTTTGACCGTACCCCGGTCAAAGGATTTTCACTTGAGTTGACCGTTGACCACGGTCATGGGTATTTGATTTTTTTTATTGACCTCTTAGCCCCGGTCATGGGTTTTTTTTTTGAATTTTTGCTGGTTGACCTCTTAGCCCCGGTCATGGTTTTTTTTGAATGTTGGTTGACCTCTCAGCCCCGGTCATGGGTTTCTTGAATTTTGGTTGACCTTTCAGCCCCGGTCATGGGTTTTTTGAATTTTGGTTGACCTCTCAGCCCCGGTCATGGGTTTTTTGAATTTTGGTTGGACTAACACCAAAGGTAGGGATCGGTTGATCTTATCGGATGGGTGTTTATTGTGGGAAATGGGCTTGCCTCCCGTCTTGGACCCAAACTAGGAGACCACCTAGATTCGTCATAGGATTCGATACCGCTCCTGCTAAGGGTAGTTTTGTGACTTTCTATGTCAGACATGTAACAGGTAAAGGAAAATACGGGTCTCAGTTTCCTGCAGTCGTTATAGATGTGCCTATAATAGTCACGTGCATGTGCTCACAGTATATGATGGTATTCATCATGTTCTCGGAAACACGTAGGGAAAGTATATATGTGAAATAGAAAAACTGATTTTATTGAAAATGTGAAAAGATGACAGAATGCAAATGACTCTGACTTTGACAGAAAATAATGATCCTAGACTCGGACTCAGGCTAGGACTTAAACCAAATCTAGACTCTCTGATAATGTCGTCAGTAGTCTTCGGCCTCTAAGGACTCAAGTGGATGTCCAGTAGAAACTTCACCCAGATCTTCATTGTGTCGAAGATCATCTTCAATCCTAGAGCCCATTTCGGTAAGCACTGCAAAGTTGGAAATGCCGGCATACCTAAGATGGATGCGGTAGGAAGGTAGGAGGTTGTTGATGAACGCCTCCACTAGTGTCTTCTCGTTGGGCTTGTCTACCAACTTTACACTCTCGGCCCTCCACCTTTGAAGGTACTTGGTGAAACCTTCCTTGGGCTCTTGGGCCATGACTTCTAAAGTACGCATCGTGGTCTGGATCTCGGTATTATCGGCATAATTCCGAGCGAATTCCGTTGCCACGTCATCCCAAGTCTTGTACTTCTTGGAGTCAAGCCTGTAGTACCAGGCTTTCGGGTGCTTCTCGAGGGAGGAAGCAAACAGGTGCTTGAACATGGTTGATTTCACTCCTTTGATGGCCATGAATTCTTTGAAAGCCCGGATATGTAATACCGGGTCTTCAGTCCCGTCGAAAATTGGTAGGCCCGTCAGGTTGAGGTTAGCAGGCAGCTCGTCGGTCAAAGGTGAATAGGAACGAGCATTTTCCGTATGGATTGAATTGTTGGTCGACAGGTGGACCTGTTCCTCCAGCTTGCGGACTGTGTTGGCAAGTTCAGCTATGGGCCCAGTGGTTTCATTCCCGACCTTAGGAGTCCTTTGTTCCAAGGCACTCAAACGGGTGGCAATGGCGGTTTGGTCTCCCCTCATCTGGTTCAGTTGATCTTGAATCTTGGCCAACGAGGCGGTTAGTTGATCAATGGAGTTCTTAATCGTGGTTCGGGTGAAGGGCGGCCTGTCTGTAAGAATACCGCGTAATCAGGAAAGTTGCTTCGGAACTCAAATACACCAAGGCATAGGAAATAGCGCGGGAGGAGAGACGACTCCAGTTTGACTCGGGTTAGACTCTCCTAAGACAAATGTGCGGGGTATGATTTTCGGAGTGACTGTGATTAATCGCTCCGTCGGAGAATAGCCCCCAAGTGAGACTAAGGGCTTAGACATGACTCAGATGGTGTGACACCTAAGTGACTCGAAAGTGGGATACGTGAGACAACACGTGTAAGACCTGACCCTTAGAGCAACCGTTATTGACCGCTCTGATGAAGGGTAGCCCCCGAGTGGGGGTGAAGACCGACTCCTAGACGGGTGACTCATGGACGGTGGGCTTTCTTTAGGATTTCGGCAGAATGGGCCTAGTCCCGTGTGAAGAAAGACCTACGTGTGAGCTAATCCCCAGACTTTGGACTCGATTGTGTAAGTGGGCTTCCCTTTGTAGGAGTTTGTCCTACGTAGGTGGGCCGTGCCTTGACTAATAAGGCGGACTTGGGATGGGGTGGAAACCCATGATGTAAGATCGACGGAGTTTCGACGCTATAGACTCTTACTACTTATGACAAGACCCGACATTGCTAAATACGGGAAGTCCTAAGAAGAAAGCTTTGAAAAGGGATTTGGATTTGAAAAGCCCGAGCAAATTCGGAATGGAAGGCCCGATTTTTTTTGAAAATAGAAAAAACGGTTTATCGGGCCGATATTTTGGATTTTTGAAAAGGTTTGGACAGCATACCGGCTAAAAATAGGCTATTTTGAGTCAAAATCATAAGTCCTAAATTCGGCAGCTTTCCGGTTTTGAAAAATGGATGGTTTTCGAAAAAAAAAGATGCAAGTTTTTTTTTTGAAAACACGGTTTTTTTTTTTTGAAAAGATGAGACACGGACCAGGTAGCATGTAGTCACGGAAACAGTATAACGACGCCATGTATGCTCTTAGTCTAAGTCTCGGTCGGTCTAATAGGGTCTATACCAACAACGATGGCTTTCTCGTACTGAGGACGGACTCCCTAAGCCGAGTGGGTCTTAGGACATGCCGCAAAACCTAAACGAGTTCCACCATCGATGTCTTTAGTGGGTCCAAGTAGGAACGCACCGTGGTATAGTGGGATGTCGGTCACAAGTAACCGGTCCGGGAAAGATTGGGTTATGCATGGCCCATTGAACTAAAACGTGTACATTACTATTCGAACGATTTCTTTTCGAGTCTCACCCTAGGGATGCCGATGGTAAGTGACTCATCAGTTAATCCCCAGCGGAGTCGCCAAATTGTGGACATGACATAGGTCCACCCCGACGCGGCCACGCGCGGGTTTGGGGAGGCGAATGAATCTCCATATGAGATGGTCAAATTGAAATTTAAATCGAAGTAGGAGTCGCCACCGAATTTTGTGGTTATTCGGAACCATTCGAGCCCACTCTATGTCGTAGTGGGCCGTATACAAAATACGGCTCATTTCCGATGTCAGAGTTTATTGGGCTCGTCCCTTTGCATATCGATACCGATGCCGACTGGGCGGTTAATCGTATATTGAATGACTCTCGTAGCCAATGGATTCGGACATCCAGAAACCATGGTTCTGAGTAAGGGGTGAGGGTACGTGTTGGGAAGTTCACTAAGAACACCCAACCCCGCCCGCACTTAGCGGCCTTTACTAAGATATCGTTCGTTTTTGGTGTACACGGGTTAGTTCGACGGTTGAATGATATGCAAACATTATTTTCCTAAGCATGTGAGAAAAATAAAGTGGGTTGCTAAGTCGTTTAATGCATATTAAACTAATAACGTCAAAGTTATTTTAGCATGTGAATTCGTTTTAGTCTAATAAAACGATAAAAACAAATAAAAAGCTACAAACACGAGAAAACGAGTTAGTAACGATGAATAAATTGAATAAAGATGTAAATAATAATATGCATGATTTTTAGAAAATATTTATGACACGTGATTGATTAACACGTGTTGACCGAGGTCGAAAAAAAAAGTATTTATTAAAATATGTCGCGAAAGTCGCATTTTAATATAAGGTTCGAAAAGAATTAAAAATAGAAAAGCGAAGAAACGAAAAAAAAAATAAGAGCCGGCCGATCAGGCCGTCGCGCGAGCCGCCTGGATGGCGCGCGACTCGCGTGACGGTCTGTCCGGTTTTTTTATTTTGTCGAAAACCGTCAATTTTTATAAATCGTGTACAAATATGGATTAATTTATACTCGACTTATATTTTCGATACTCGTCGTATCCGATAATTGATTATGAAATCAATATCAAATAGTTAGAATGATTTTAGAAAAAAAGTTTAAAAAAGTTTGTTTTGAACGAAAACGTAAAAAAAGAACTTTGAACGAGAAATATGTTAATTCCCTCCGCCCTTTGAAATCATCGAATTTTGTACATAAAAAAGGTAATAATTTCGTTAGCGTCAACGAGAATAAATTTAATTTAGTTCTTGTAGATACGATATACGATTAGAGAATCGATATCGTATTTTAAGAACGTTATAAAAAAGTTTTTATTAACGAAAATAAATAAAAATATGATGCGACGAATGACCCGTAATAAATTTGAGACGATCGATGATCCGAAATAAAAAAAAAAAAAAGACGGACGAAAAAGGTAAAAAAAAACGTGAGATAGGGAGAGAGAAAGGAAAAGAGTCGGGTTTGATTTACACCCTCAACCTACATGCTTTAGTTTCTCAGTATAAGGCTCGTCGGACGGTGGCTTAGGCACGGGAGCGTCGAGATGATGCGGGTGAGTTAAGGTGTCGGTTTTTGGAGCGTTTTTGTGTGTGTGTGTGAGGCGTGGGTTCGGCCAGGTGACGGGACGGATTCGTCGGTTTTTGGACACTATTTCGGGATTCCTTCGGATGTGGATTTCGAGAGTATTTTTGCTATAATAATTACGTGTGAGTTGCTGAAAAGTTGTAGTGTGTTGATATGAGGTCCTATTTATAGGAATCGAGGTGGTCTTGCTTGTGTGACAAGAAACACCGGTTTGGATAGGAAACACGAGAGTTCGTAAGGGAATAAACTTCTCGTTTCTTAGTGGGAAAGCCAAAAACTCGGCTGGTGGGGGAGGTATCTCGGCTGTTTCAGCCGAGTATCTGAGCTCGGGTGATACTTTGTTTCGGTTTCCGGATAGAATTCCTACTTGAGATCGAATTCCATCTTTAAACGAATTTGTTTAATATTATTTGAAGGCTGATTTTTGTAGTGTTTCAGTCCGAATTGGACGCGTAATGACACGGCCAGATCGTGTGACTCGGGAAAAAATATCTTTGACCGGGTTTGACTCGGTCGCTAAAAGACGGTTTTACCCCTGGTGTCGGAATCGACTCAAATTAGTCTCATTTGACTCGAAACGACCCACTGGGCCTGGATTTGAGGTCCGTTTTGTGAGATTTATACTCCCTAATAAGCCTAAACCAAATGTCCATGATTTCGAGCCCATATCCGAGTCCATTAAAGCACGTTTGCGTCCTATCATCATCGGGTGTTTGGCGGGACCTACTATAGACACCTGACGGTCAAAATGTGGGTGTCTACATTACCTTAATTACTAGACTCAATCACCACCATCCATCTCATCTAAATCAATGGCTCTAAATAGGACTTATGGACTCAAAAAGAAAAAAATGACTCACTTGATCTTTACTATATATATATATATATATATATATATATATATATATATATATCGAGTGAGTCCTCTTTTCATTTTTGAGTCCATAAGTCCCAATTACATCTGTTGATTTAGAGGGAGATGAATGGTGGTGATTGATTTGAGCAATAAAGGAAATAATTAACATATTTGGTAAAAATATATTAAATCCTCTCTTTTCCCTTAATTCTCTCCAACTACTATCAAAACTCCTTATTTCTCTCTACCAAATAATAACTATTAACTTCTCTCTCCTCAAATTCTCTCTTACTCACGCACAAAACCACAATATCCTCATGATTAATCAAATTCAAAAACCCTTCTTTTCATCTTCATAATTATTTCTCTTCATAATTTTCAATCGTCATCTTGCGTGACATGGATTAATCAAAATACTTTAACGATTAGTGTGTTACAGCGACACATTGTAGCTGTTACTTTAACGATTAAATGATGTTATTCTAAGTGATGAATGGTAGTATTTTCATAATGGTGGTTATATAACGTTGTTTGCATCAGTTACTTTGACGCAATATATATGTTACTTCAAGGAACGAATGTTGTTACTTTGGTAATGAATGGTTATAACCTAAGAAAGAAGGTTGTTAACCCGCATTACAAAATTGGTTTCATCACCAGGGATTGAGGTTCGTACCCCAGCAAAAATATGTGTTACTCCAACGCAGTGTAGCTGTTACTTTAACGAACAAATCATGTTACTATAAGGAATGATTGGTGTTAATCTAAGAATGAATGGTAAACAACGCTAATATCTTCAGTTACTTTTATGCGTTATATCTGTTACTTTAAGGAACGAATGGTGTTACTACAATACATCTGAGATGTTACTCTAACCAACAACACATGTATTAAATAAATATAGAGTTAACTACAACGTTGCACATCATTATGTGTAAAAAATATGTAAAAAATCAGTTATTCTTGTAAACCCACAAAAAAAAACAACTTCGAATCCGCAAGCCAGCGTGTAGATTTTATAAAATTCCACCGCCTCATCTATTTCCCCGAATACTTGCCCATGTACGGAGTGAATGCCTCACCCACATCTCTGCACCATTCTTGTGCATTCACTTCTTTGCCAATGCTACCTGCAAAAAATTAAACAATGTTACACCCATGGGATATATGTGTTACTTTAACTCATAAGTTGTGTTACTCTAACTCGTAAAGTAGTTACTTCAACATCAGCGCCAAAAACCTTTTTTAATGTTCAGTGTGTGTCACTTTAATTAAAATAAGGTGTTACTGTAACTTAGAACGTATATTACTTCAACGTCGTGTCTGCTTCAATAGACAACAAAACAATAATATTAGTGGAGATTACGGAAAACCTAAATAACAAACATAAAACTCTGGAATCTATACTAACAATAGACCAATTAACCATTGATATGAATCTATGATGAATGAAACGACCATGAAAGTAATATCAACATGAAAATTGACGCAAAACATGAACGCAAATTGACGCAAATTAATCAAGATGGTGAATAAAAATTAATGCAAAACATGAAAGCATGCAATATCGAAACTCACCATTGTTATACTCGATGAATTGCTTATCAATAGTTGATGAAGATCACGATCATTGAATTCATAGTAACGGAATTTCGAGCACAAATTTGATTGAATGAATGAATGAACGTGATGATGGGAGCATTTTTTTTTTAGGTTTTGATGATCGTTTAACGTGAATGAATGAGGAATGAAGATGATTATGGGAGTTATTGTTTCCTAACATCATGGGAGTTATTTTAGGATACTAAATCTTTTTTTTTTAATGCAAATATTAGGATGCATCTTGTCCATCCATCCTCATCCCATCCAATGGATGAGATGAGGACTTATGGACTCATATATAGAGAAGGACCCATAAGAGCCTTACTATATATATATATATATATATATATATATATATTTATATAGAGGAGGGCTCCGGTGAGGCAGGGCAACTCCTTACACCCATAGAGGCAGCATCTGGACCATTAGATTAAGATCTGATCTAACGATCCAGATTAAAAGATTAAAAACACGCGCTGCTCCTCTCCACTTTCTAAAACCCTATCATTTGAACACTACTACTTTCTCTCTCTACTCTGAAATTCTAAAAAACATGCGCTTCTCCTCTGCACTTCAATGGCTAGTAACTCTGCATCTTCAATGGCGACTGATTCTTCATCAAAGCGTCGAAAATTAGATACAAATGAAAAACTTTCAATTTCACCTTCAATTACTTCAGATTTAGGTCAGAAAATTTCTATTTATTTTAAAATTCAATTTCAGATTTTAAGTCTGATTCTTAATTTATTTATGCCGTGATTCATTTTTTGAATGCAGTAAATAGTCAAGAAACAACTGCAACATGTTCAATGATGGGCGATTCTAATATATTAGGTAAAATATTTCATTAATTCATTTATTTTTCAATTTTAGTTTATATTATTTCATCAATTTAATTGGTCAAGTTTTCATAGAGACGTATCTTATACATGTTGATAATGTTCATAATTAAAGCAGTTGCTGCTTTGGTGTAGATAACTGAGTATCTGTTGTACATGTTTAGAATTGTTCATAATTAAAGCAGTTGCTGCTTTGGTGTAGATAACTGAGTATCTGTTGTACATGTTGATAATGTTCATAATTAAAGCAGTCTGCTTTGGTGTAGATAACTGAGTATTTGTTGTACATGTTTAGAATTGTTCATAATTAAAGCAGTTGCTGCTTTGGTGTAGATAACTGAGTATCTGTTGTACATGTTTAGAATTGTTCATAATTAAAGCAGTTGCTGCTTTGGTGTAGATAACTGAGTATCTGTTGTACATGTTGATAATGTTCATAATTAAAGCAGTTGCTGCTTTGGTGTAGATAACTGAGTATTTGTTGTACATGTTTAGAATTGTTCATAATTAAAACAGTTGCTGCTTTGGTGTAGATAACTGAGTATCTGTTGTACATGTTTAGAATTGTTCATAATTAAAGCAGTTGCTGCTTTGGTGTAGATAACTGAGTATCTGTTGTACATGTTTAGAATTGTTCATAATTAAAGCAGTTGCTGCTTTGGTGTAGATAACTGAGTATCTGTTGTACATGTTGATAATGTTCATAATTAAAGCAGTTGCTGCTTTGGTGTAGATAACTGAGTATTTGTTGTACATGTTTAGAATTGTTCATAATTAAAGCAGTTGCTGCTTTGGTGTAGATAACTGAGTATCTGTTGTACATGTTTAGAATTGTTCATAATTAAAGCAGTTGCTGCTTTGGTGTAGATAACTGAGTATCTGTTGTACATGTTTAGAATTGTTCATAATTAAAGCAGTTGCTGCTTTGGTGTAGATAACTGAGTATCTATTGTACATGTTGATAATGTTCATAATTAAAGCAGTTGCTGCTTTGGTGTAGATAACTGAGTATTTGTTGTACATGTTTAGAATTGTTCATAATTAAAGCAGTTGCTGCTTTGGTGTAGATAACTGAGTATCTGTTGTACATGTTGATAATGTTCATAGTTAAAGCAGTTGCTGCTTTGGTGTATATAACTGAGTATCTGTTGTACATGTTTAAAATTGTTCATAATTAAAGCAGTTGCTACTTTGGTGTAGATAACTGAGTATCTGTTGTACATGTTGATAATGTTCATAGTTAAAGCAGTTGCTGCTTTGGTGTATATAACTGAGTATCTGTTGTACATGTTTAAAATTGTTCATAGTTAAAGCAGTTGCTGCTTTGATGTACATAACTTAATATTTGTTGTACATGTTCAGAATTGTTCATAGTTAAAGCAGTTGCTCTGTTGCTGCTTTGATGTATATAACCTAATATCTGTTGTACATGTTTGGAATTGTTCATAATTTTGATGTAGAATTTAATATTATGTGTTAAATTTACATAGATACTCCCGAACCTAAGCAAGATTTGAAGATGCCAAGTTGTTCGAAAGACTTGAAACCTTATGTGGGTCAAATTTTTAAGGATTTGGAAGAAGCATTTCAATTTTATTCCAAGTACGCAACTGCTGGTGGCTTCATTCCTAGGAAGAGTACTGGACGCACTAGTCGTGGTATTGTTAAAAAAAAGTACATTGTCTGTAATAAAGAAGGTGATTATGAACATAAGGGACAACAGCAAAGAAGGGAGATAACAAGAATTCTTTGTATGGCCAGAATCATCTTGGACAGAACATCTGATGGGAAATATAAAATCACAGAATTTATTGAAGGACATAACCATCCTTTGAACACACCTTCCACGATGATGCACCTTAAAAAGGCAAGGAAACTCACCATTTTGCACAAAAAGATGATCATTGACAACTCCATGGTGAACCAAGGTGCCGTTAAAACATTCAGAATGTTCAAGCAGTTCGTAAAGGGTTATAAGTATGTAGGTGCATCGAAGGTTGATTTTAAAAATTTTGGTAGAGATATAAAGAAGTTCATCAAGGACTCTGATGGACAGATGTTCATTGAGATTCTTATGAAAAAGAAAGCCCTATGTGACTCTTTTTATTTCTACTTTGATGTTGATGATGAACAAAGGATCACTCGTTTATTTTGAGCTGACCCTATAATGATAAAGAACTACATGTTATTTGGTGATATGGTGTCTTTCGACACTACGTATAAAATGAATAAGTAAAACATGATCTTTGCTCCCTTCACGGGTATAGATCATCACAAGAAATGTGTCACATTTGCTGCTGGCCTTGTTGAGAGAGAGAATGGTGAGAGCATTTCTTATTGCTATCTTTGTCATTTTTTTTGTTTTGAAGATAATACGTGATGCACATAAGCAATTTTATAATACTCTCTCCTCAATGCACATGCAGGTAACGTCTTTGCTTGGCCGTTTGAAAACTTTATAAAGGCAATGGGAGGTACTTTTCCTTCATTCATTATCACTGATCAGGATTTGGGAATTAAAGCTGGGGTGAAGGAGGTTTTTTGAAGCCACACATTTCACAGGTTGTGCATGTGGCACATCATGAAGAAAGTAACAGATAAAGTGGGTTCAAAAATATGCACTGAAACAGATTTTCTCAAGGATCTAAATGCTGCTGTTTGGGGTGAGGATGTAAACCCAACTCAGTTTGAACAGATGTGGCAGGATCTTATTACTAAGTACAATCTTGAGGAAAATGAGTGGCTTCAGGATATATTTGATATGCGAGAGAAGTGGATACCAGCTTACCACCGTGACCTGTTTCTTTCAGGGTTGATGAGGACAACTTCAAGGTCTGAGTCTGAGAATAACTTCTTCAACAACTTCACGAATCCTCATCTGACACTTGTTGAGTTTTACATGAGGTTTGACAGTGCCATTGATGCCCAAAGATGGGAGCAGTCCAAGCTGATTGCTGAATCTAAGAGCACTTCTGCTGCTTTGATCAGTCTATTTTCTCTTGAAAAATATGCTTCTGAAATCTACACACGAACTGTCTTCTATGACTTGCAGGAAGAGTTAAAGGCATCCATGTAGTGTTGATGAGATTATAAAGGAGGATGGTGTTGAACATATATCTATACAGGATAACATCAAAAATAGGGTATATGTAGTTGACTATACACCTGCAGAAGAGAAAATTGTTTGTGCCTGCAAGATGTTCGAGCAGCGTGGATTGTTGTGTCATCATGCTCTTTGGGTTTTGAAAGAAAGAGGTGCCAAAAGGATACCTAATTCATATCTACTTCCTCGTTGGAACAAGTTTGCAACGTCCAAGGAAATGTTTGATGCAAATGGCACACTTCTTTCTGATTATCGGTCATCAGATGGAATAAAAACAAAGATTGCAGAATTATGGACTGAAATTTTTGATTGTGTGACTGTGGTTGAGAACAAGGAAGAGAAGGTGGATGAACTCTTAGAAGTAGTGAGAGCATTCAAAGAGAAGGTTGTGGAAGAAGGAACAAACCGGCGAAATGACAAGAGGTCTGAGATTGAGTTTTTGATGGGTGCCACTATTCCCACTGACATTAAGATCTTGCCTCCAAAACAGTGTAAAACTAAAGGTTCTGGAAGGCGACTTATTTCGTCTAAAGAAAAAGCGATGAAAGAACATAAGAAGCCTCCTCGGAAGTGCAATGCTTGTGGAGAGATGGGATACCATGATTCAAGAAATTGTCCTGGCAAAGTTTAATAATAATGCATTCTCTTAATTTTACTCAATTTTAATATATTCTAAATATAATAAATTGAAAATTGAAAATGATTTATTATATGAACATCTGTTATGACGTACATCTGTTTATACAACAATTCTGTTTGTACCATGGTTTAAATTTATGTTCAGCAATTCTACTTATACAACAGATATAGATGGTTTAAACAGTGTCTGAATTGATGTACATAAGTTGATATCTATTGCACAAGTTTACAATTAGTACATTGTCAAAGCACCGTCTGTTTTGATGTACATAACTTGATATCTGTTGCACATGTTCAAAATCTGTAAATAGTTAAAGGACCGTCTGTTTTGATGTACATAACTTGATATCTGTTGTACATGTTGATATTTTTACATAGTAAAAATAGTGTCTGTTTTGATGTACATAACTTGATATCTGTTGTACATGTTGATATTTTTACATAGTAAAAATAGTGTCTGTTTTGATGTACATAACTTGATATCTGTTGTACATGTTGATATTTTTACATAGTAAAATAGTGTCTGTTTTGATGTACATAACTTGATATCTGTTGTACATGTTGATATTCATACATAGTAAAAATAGTGTCTGTTTTGATGTACATAAGTTGATATCTGTTGCACATGTTTACAATTTATGCATAGTTATAACAGTATATGTTTTGATGTACATAACTTGGTATCTACTGCACATGTTCAAAATCTGTAAATAGTTAAAGGACCGTCTGTTTTGATGTACATAACCTGATATCTGTTGTACATGTTGATATTTTTAGATAGTAAAAATAGTGTCTAATTTTACGTAACTTTGTTATTATGGGAAATGATGCTTTTAACGCGTGGAGCATTTAATGACATACCTTCCCCAAAAAGTACCTTCCCCAAAATGTACCTTCCCCAGTACAAATTAATTACAGTATAACGCGTGGAGCATTTCAAATTAATGACAGTTTTCACATTCACAGTATAAAAACACATCCACACACACGCGAACACATCCATAACCCTTCCGTTCCCTACTACAACCCTACAACTATCAAAATATTATCATCTAATTTATAAATATAATATTCTACAATATTTTATAATTCAAATATTATCATCCGCAACTACTATAAAAATATTATCATAAGCATTAAAAGTACTACTTTATTATTAAATTTAATTAATAATGAGAATTGAAGATGTTCATGGAGTTATTTCATCACGAACTATTCCAAAAAAAATGTTTAGTTGATTTGTCTTTAGTACCTCAGATGAATTGGTGCAAGTTCAAGTCCTGTGTTGATCTGTTATCAACACAGGGTTATATGATACCGTTATAGTCCCTTGAATGGTACAAAGCCGTGAGGGTATAACGTGTCGAAACTAGAGACGACATTCTTCGGTTTCATCAAGGGTACAACTTCAAGATGTGTTGGAGAATTGGGTTTCACATCTTACAACACCCTTAAACTGATCCCTAAATGTCTTAACCAATTGACAATACTCATCAGATTTATCATCATATTCAGCGAGAAACACGTCAATTTGTCCCATAGTGATTTACTGACGTTGTTCTCGCTGAATATGATGATAAATCTGATAAATCTATCGTCATTTGGTTAAGACATTTAGGGATTAGTTTAAAGGTTGTAAGATGTCAAACTCAATTCTCCACACACATCTTAATTAACCAGAAGCAGGGTGGAGATTTATCCAAGAGGAACTTCATCGTTTACATATGCTCTGTTTTTATACATGGGAGTGTTAGTTCAATTCCTAGCTTAAAGATACTGATATGTGGCAGGGAAATGCAACTGAGCAAATAAACAAGTACTTTGATGCTTAGTTCAGTTGTACTAGTAATCTTTCGTTTTCTTTTAGGTGCTGAAAAGTGTTCAAGTAATATAGAAATATGTACAATGAAACACTTTAATATGTACCTTTTGTTTTTTAATTAAAAATATGACAATACATACGGAGTAATTATATAGTGTATACTCTATATAATTTATGATTTGACAATATATACGGAGTAATTGATGTACATAGGTTGATATCTTTTGGATATGTTCACAATTTGTACATTGTCAAAGCACCGTCTTTTTTTATGTACATAAGTTTATATCCGTTGCACATATTCACAATTAGTACATTGTCAAAGCACCGTCTTTTTAGATGTACATAACTTGATATCTGTTGTACATGTTGATATTTTTAAATATTTAAAGTAGTGTCTGTTTTGATGTACATAAGTTAACATATGTTGTACATATCGATAATTTCACATAATTAAAGCACCCTCTGTTTTGATGTACATAACTTGGTATCTACTGCACATGTTCAAAATCTGTAAATAGTTAAAGCACCGTCTGTTTTGATGTACATAACCTGATATCTGTTGTACATGTTGATATTTTTAGATAGTAAAAATAGTGTCTGTTTTGATGTACATAAGTTGATATCTGTTGCACATGTTTACAATTTATGCATAGTTATAACAGTATATGTTTTGATGTACATAACTTGGTATCTACTGCACATGTTCAAAATCTGTAAATAGTTAAAGGACCGTCTATTTTGATGTACATAAGTAGATATCAGTTGTACATATTGATATTCTTACATAGTAAAAATAATGTCTATTTTGATGTACATAAGTAGATATCTGTTGCACATGTTTACAATTTATGCATAGTTATAACAGTATATGTTTTGATGTACATAACTTGATATTTGTTGCACATGTTCAAAATCTGTAAATAGTTAAAGGACCGTCTGTTTTGATGTACATAACTTGATATCTGTTGTACATGTTGATATTTTTACATAGTAAAAATAGTGTCTGTTTTGATGTACATAAGTAGATATCAGTTGTACATATTGATATTGATATTCTTATAAGTTGATATCTGTTTTAGATGTTCACAATTTATGCATAGTTATAACAGTATATGTTTTGATGTATATAACTTGTTATCTGTTTCCCACATGTTCAATGTTGTACATGTACAGTGAAGATGCAGTATACAATGTACATGGACAACTTTGTTATTATGGAAAATGATGCTTTTAACGCGTGGAGCATTTAATGACATACCTTCCTCAAAAAGTACCTTCCCCAGTACAAATAAATTACAGTATAACACGTGGAGCATTTCAAATTAATGACAGTTTTCATATTCACAGTATAAAAACACATCCATAAACACCTACACCCACATCCATAATCCTTCTGTCTATGCGTTGAAAAATATTTATTATTTAATTTAATGAGTAATAAAGATGTTCATGGAGTTATTTCATCACGCACTATTCAAAAGAAAATCTTTAGTTGATTCGTATTTAGTACCTCGGATGAATTGGTGCAAGTTTAAGTTTTGTGTTGATCTGTTATCAACACAGTGGTATGTGATACAATCTGCCTGAATAGTCTCCCGAGAAGGAGGGTGGAGATTTAATAGTCTCCCGAGAAGAAGCAAGGATAAAATCTGGCTGAATCACAAACGGGAAGTTTGTGACCATTGAGGTTGGGAGGAAAGCGAAAACTCTAATTGACGTCATTCCTCTTTGTAGCCTTCTTCCTTCACTGAATCAATATACCGTCTGTTTTAATGTACATAATTTGATATCTGTTGTACATGTTGATATTTTTACATATTTAAAGTAATGTCTATTTTGATGTACATAAGTAGATATCTGTTGTACATATTGAACATAAGGAATGCATATAAGTTGATAAACGGGTGTACATAAGTTACTTTCTGAATAAACGGGAGTTCCTACCACAAGTCACAACCATAAGTAGACATTCCTAAAACAGTACTTATGAATGAAAATCCCAAAACATACAAATGGTTGGCTAATTAATCACTCCATAGAATAAGTCATTCAATCATGAAAATTTCTTCTTGGCTATAGAGAATTTTACTTAATCTACATCCTTTTAAATAATCTCTTAAAGAAAAATGTGATCTGTAATCTTCCTCTTCCGTAGATTCAATAATCTTCAAATGTTCATTTTCTTCAGATCCAAGTTGAAAGCTGTGCAATAATTTTCTAGCATGCATATTGTTCGTCAAATAACATCTACATCTCTTGGAAACTTCAATTCCATCTCTACGAACAGTAGTCATTCCTTTAATATGAGTTGTTCCCAATCTTCTATTATAATCTATATTCCATTTTGGTGCATCGGACCGTAATAGAAACATTTGGGACCACCTCTTGCAAACCATAGCCATGTTAGCTTTGTCATAATCAGAGGGAAGCCTTTGAAAGATTTTTTCCATGAAATCTTCATTGCACATTACTTCAATTGTTGATGAAAATCGTCTTCCATGTATTTCAACTTCATGATGATGATTATAAATGAAAGATAGATGATTAATTTTCTGTTCCTTGCTCTTATTAATGGTTGTTACTCTATCTTCAATTTCATTATTCTTCGTCCATCCCTTACACAATATTTTCATGGTTTTATTAATGAGATGAAGAGAAAAAGGTGAAATGGAAAGATGTATAAACAAGTACTGTAAAGTTGATACAATATTTCAACTTCAGAAGTCTTTGAATTTACTGAATAGTCTTCGTATTAATTGCCTACCCCAGCTTGGTTCTTTACGCGTGGATATACATTACTTTACCAACCCCATCTCATACCAACCCCAGTTATACCTTCCCCACCTAGACTTTATTATGTCTTTAGATGGAATATGAATATATACATTATGTAGTGTAATATATGCATTAATTAGTGGAATATACTGTATGTCTTTTGATGTAAAGTGTGATGTAAATTGGAATATAAATTTAAATTTTAAAATACATAGTTAAAATAGTGTTTGTTTTGGTGTACATAAGTAGATATCTGTTGTACATATTGATATTTTTACATAGTAAAAATAGTGTTTATTTTGATGTACATAAGTTGATATCTGTTGCACATGTTCGCAATTTATGCATAGTTATAACAGTGTATGTTTTGATGTACATAACATAATATCTGTTGCACATATGTTCAAAGTTATAACAGTGTATAAAACAATGTACACTGTTATCTAGGATACAATGTACAGTGAAGCATTTAATGACATATCTTCCCCAAAAAATTACCTTCCCCAGTACAAATTAATGACAGTTTTTACATTGACGATATAAAAACATACAATTGTACTTGGACACGTTTGTCATTTTGGGAAAGGATGCTCTTGACCATCAGCATTTATATTCTCTCATATATACCTACACCAGTTATACCTTCCCCATGTATACCTTCTTTTTTTTCTAATTAATGACTTTTTGCCACTTACAGTATAAATTGACGAAAGCACACCCACACCTACACCCACACCCACAATACATTCCTCTTTGCATCATTTAATTAGAAATAATTATAATTATCCATCAAATACCATGCAAATAAATTCTTTAGCTGATTTGTCTTTAGTATCTTAGATGAATAAGTGCAAGTTAATGAACATATAATTTGCACCAATTCATCTGAGGTACTAAGGAAAAATTTGCTAAAGATTTTATTTGAAATGGAGTTGGGGTATTAAATACTCACAAAGGGGGTTTAGACCATGTACAATAGAGAGGATACTTTCATCCTCTTATTTTTTCTTTCCTCCTCTATTTTTTTGACACCTCATACCCTCTTTCATCTAATACATTTTCCACTATCTACATCCTCTTCCTCTTCTCTTCTTCAATTTTTCTCCCACAATAGAGAGGATCCTCTTACAATACTTTTCTTATTATTTTAATTATTGTATAACTAATACTATTGACTTACTTTATACTATTGTTTTTCATAATTTACTAAAACTAATTTTTTAAAAAATTAGTACTAATTAAATTAAATCTAGTAACATAAAAATCATAATAAAACAAATTAAATGAAAATATATACTGTATATGAAACATAACATGTTCTTGAACATATTCTCGTGAGTCTGTATAATTTAGATATTCATCGTGTTCATCTTCCACAATCATGTTGTGCATAATAATATATGCCAAAATAAGTACAACTATGAAACACGGTTATATAGTAGTAAAAGATAAAAAAAATGAAAACATAAAAAATAAAAGCAAATAAAAATCATTTCCAATTTTTATAAAATATAATAAAAATACAAATGATATTCTCTTACTAAGAAGAAGACAATTTTTTAAGTATATTTTTGCACAAGGGCCAATGTCAATTTTCCTCTAAAATTAGAGGAAGAACCCATGTTCCTCTTACTAAGAGGATGAACCATGAACACCCTACAATAGAGAGGACCTCCTCTTAGAGGAAAGAGAGTGCTAAGAGGAGGGTAAATCCTCTCTATTGTACATGCTCTTAGTCTTCTATGTTTTGTTGTTTTACTGTACATAATAGGTATAGCACTGTCAAAGTATAGAGTAAGAGTATTATTTTAACCATAAAAAACTATTTTTTAATATTCTAAAGTAATACCGACTGCAAAGTAATCATGACTTTTTCATACTCAACTACCCCAGGCGACTTTTCATTTCAAAGTATTGATTATGGTATACTCTATTAAGTTGTAGTACATAATGAATCAAAGTAATGTTACATAACTTACGATTTGTTGTATATAAGTTGTACTGCACATATTCAAAGGTATAGCACTGTCGATTCTATATTTAAAATATTATTAATGGTGTGTTTTAAAATTGTTTTAATGTTAATGTAATTTATGTATATTAAAACAGTAAATACTATGTACATAAAGTTATACTGTGTTGTACATAAACTTATACTGTGTATTGGTGTACATAAGTAAATGTGCGTTATACATGTTACATGTCTGAAAGCAGTGTTTCTTTTAAAGGATATATGTACATATAAAATGCTATACTTCAAGTATATATAAAGCAGTGTGTATTGTTTGAACTAAAGGTCAGTAAATTAAAGGTCAATATATTTTATTTATAAATAAAATATTTGATGGACTGGTTGCCCGACTCTAGATTATGGGCTGGTTGCTCATTAAATTTAACTTGTTTGAACTCCAATGTCAATATTGGGATTTCGCACTGAAATGAATTTGTATTACTTGATTAATTTCTTTATGTACAACATATAATACCCTATGTACACTAAAAATTACTTTATGTACACTCCAAATTCTAATGTCCTATGATGGTTAAAGCAGTGTCCGTTTTGATGCACATAAGTTAATATTTGTTGTACATGGTGAAAATTGTACATGGATAACTAGTTGAGATATGTACATCTCATATGAAATTATGTAAAATTGATAACGACCGTTTGCATTCTTTACCACCTTAACATTGCATCAAAAGGGGTAGTGGAGATTTGAGGGATTTGAGAATTATTCCAAGCCCCTTGTTCATATCGATTGAACTGGAAGTTATTCACCAAAAATTGCATGCATACTCAGTACAGATCAGTACTACCAAGAACACATACGTCAAATACGTAATTAACATTCATACTATAATCAGTTCCTTCCAAAATGTAAGTGGTCAATAATTGCAGTACAATACATCCAAAGTAGGATTAGAATTACAATCCGAGTTAACAGTAACTGCATATGCACAAAAATTCATATGCTTGCAAAATAACATCCATATCCTAGGGTTCCTCGATCACTTACCTAGATCATCTTTTCAAGGGTAGAAGTTTGGGTAAATCTGCCACAAGGCCTCCAGGCAGATCTCATAGTGGCAGATATCCGTCATGTCCGCCAAATATCCACCCTCTCCCCTCAACGTCAGGGGAACCATCCTGTAGTCTGTGTCCCTGGACAGATATTGGTCATCCATCCAAGAGGCAACCCAACAGCGAGGTCCGTCGTATGGATGAATCTGCATCCCCATTTCAGGTTTGCCTTTTCCGAAGTCTTCAAAGGCTCGTTGCAGCTTATACGCGTGGAGGTAGTTCTGATAACCGCTCTTGAAACAAATGACTGCAGCTCTGGTGAAGATTGGACCATTTGGACTGGAAATCCACTTTAGCATAATCTTCTCCACCGGATAACCCAAGGCAGTTAACCTGTTCCTTAAACCAGTTAGTGATCTACTAGTATGTAAATATGTACAGTATATACTAATCTATGTACAACAAAACTACCAGTTATTTAATACAGTATGTAAATATTGTACTTAAATAATACAGTATGTATTAATCTATCCCAACAATTTATGTAATATTAAAACAGTATAGATTTATCTATTAGTTATGTACAAAAACACAATTTATCTAATAAAAGCTTTGTATATGATTTCTTATTCAATGCATGTAAGTATTTATTACACAAATTAACCTGTTCCTTAAACCAGTTAGTGATCTACTGGTAACCTTGTTATCAACCACTTCATGGTAAATTTCCAATAATGCATTTAGGAGGGTACATCAGTTCTACATACATTTTTTTGGGTTTTTTTTTTTTTTTTTTAAATTTTCAAAGTTTAACTACTCTCAATCTTAACTTGAGGAGTATATATATAACTGATTGAAAGTCCACTCAACTCCCTTTGTAATTACTCATGCAATTTTGAGATATTTATTTATTGCATGATAGACACGTTTTAATTCACCCATGAAATACCTCATTTACCAAAGTTAATAATTGTGTCTAATAGAATCCAGAATTTATGTGTGTACAGACTATTCACCTTTACTTCAATTTTAATTTATGTACTACATTTAACGCATTTTATACATTGGTAAATCACTGCCTTATACATTAATAAGTTTCTTTGTACATAATCTGTCTTATATACATTTTATACATTGGTCAATTCTTTGCTCTATACATTTTATACACATTTCACTCTCTTATACATTGAAATTTATGTACTACGAACCTTCTGTTTTGGTGCACATAATTTGTCTCAGAACATTAAAAAATTAAAAACTTGTGCTATAAAATCCCACATTCTCAACAAATTCTCAATTTGTCTCTCTGTTTCCCTCTCTTTTTGTGTGTCTCTCTCTGTATACTTTTTTTTCTCTTCCTTTCTCAACAAAAGATGAATATTACATGTGATGGAAAGATATACGATATTAGGCAACAACATAAACTGTGGTTTGCTTCTCAAAAGAAGGAGAAGTTGCCTTTTATATTTACCGATTCTCATGGACCTATTTCAAGTCCATATGTTGAATCACTTGAAAAGGTTTTTGAAAATGAAAATATAATGGAAATAATTTTCAGAAAGGTCAACCCTACTTTTAGAAAGAAAGAGTTTGCAAAATTGAGTCTTGTTTGCAAAAGATGGGCTCAAATACTTTTGGCACATCCTCATTCTCTTCTCTTAGAAATGGAGTACAGTATGAGTGTGCATGCAAGCATTAACAATGGATTACTTTCTCTTCATAGGAATGGTGTCTTGCTGTTAAAGGAATGCAGATGCTATCTGACTAAAGATCTGCTTTGTAGAGATATACTACACTATATGCAACTTCGACTTGCATCTCCAGAAGATGTAGTTCATCTTCATGGTTCTTCTCCTGAAGATTTTCGTCGATCATCTACCTTTGCTGAATATCTGTTTGAGCCAACAAATTTTTATCCAGATATATAAGTGTATTTTGTTTTTTTCCTTATATATGTAATGTTTGAACTATATGAAAGATGAATCTCAAGTTAATTTGAACTTATGTACACTTGTTATAAAATTATTTACTTATCACGCGTTTTTATATGTATTTGTACATAAGGCTATGTTTGACGGATTATGAGTGCTTCAGTAAACATAAATCTAATTAGAGTAACTTATGTACAACAATTATTGAAATATGTACACCATGTTCACGGTTATTACTATGACTAATATGTAAAGCTGATGTTTAAGTATGTACATATAGTGTATATAATAGATATGATATACATAGTTTATATAAATGACATACTTTATATACATAGTGTATATAATTGTGTTCAACTGCCCCATAAATTTAATTAGAACAACTTATGATTTTATTCCAGTAATATGTAACTAGCTAAGTTATGTACAACAATTATAGAAATATGTACAACCTTGTTGTTGGTTATTACTATGACCAATATGTACAGTTGATATTTAAATATGTACATTATGTATTGATGACTAATATGTACTTGTTTCAATATGTACATTATTTTTAATATAACCGTATAAAAGCTTCTTATATATATATACAACCGTGCCTGTTTCGATGTACATAAGTTACTATATGTTGCACATGTTGGAATTTGTACATGGTTATAGAAATGTTTGCTTTGATGTACATATGTACATTATGTATTGACAAAACTACCCGTATAAAAGCTTTTGATGTACATATTTTAAACAGGGTCTGTTTTGATGTACATAACATAATATCTGTTGTGTTTGTCAATTTTTTACATACTATAAACAACTATAAACAACTCAAGGCAGCAGAAGTTGCATAATCTTTCCTTCATTTTCAATCAGTGTCATCAGTTTGAGACATGTGATAAACGATCTTCGTCAACAACCGAAGTTATGTGCAACGAAGATTGCATGTGGAAAATTTTCGAAAAACTTTCATCTTACGTTGATAAGGCTAACACGGCGATTGTCTGTAAAACATGGGCGCAGATGTTCCTATTACACTCCGATGCACCTCGATGGGTTGTTGATTACAATAGAAGCTTGACAACATTGATACGTGATGGAATGAATATTGTACTTAGAGGTGGAATTATTGTTTCAAAGAGATGCAGATGCTATCTGACAGATAATGTGCATGCACAAACAGTATTGCACTATTATCATTTCAAAACTATTGATTCTAAGGAAAATAAACACTTGGAAACTATTAAGTGTGCTAAAGAAGAAAGTGACCTATATAGATTAAAATTAATTACATTAGAAGAGTGCATGGATATGGATAAGTTATGCAAAATGTTGCGCAGTGGAAATTGATTTTAATGAAAATGATATTTTAATTCTAAAGTATATTAATTACCTTCATTTATTTATTAATTTGTATGTACATAACATAATATCTGTTGTATTTGTCAATTGTTTACATACTTAAAGTAGTGACTGTTTTGATGTACATAAGTTAACATCTGTTGTACATGTCGATATTTTTACATAGTTAAAACAATGTCTGAATTCATGTACATAAGTTAACATATATTGTACATATCGATATTTTTACATAGTTAAAACAGTGTCTAAATTGATGTACATAAGTTGATATCTGTTGCACATGTTCACAATTTGTACATTGTCAAATTATAATAATAATTAATTAATTAATTATTAATAATAATAATAAAGTACTCCGTATTAGACACATTATTTTGAAATATAGTACTAGTACTCAGTATTCCACTACTCTAGGACATATTTATGACGTATTACGACTTTTTGAAAATGACGTATTATTAAGAGTTTGGAAATAACTATTGAGAATTCCTATAATCACTTCAACAGTCATTTGACAACTACTAGTATTGCATAATTTGAACTATTTCACTTCAACTACTGAGAATTCCTATAATCACTTCAACTATTTCGATCATCTTCAACGATTATTTGGTGAGTGATATGTTCTTGATTCTTTGCATGCCATAACTACTAGTTTTTCAAACGATTTTGTGAAATTTACAGTAAAGTAAATTGCAATCTTTTATTCTTTGGAGATTAGGTACATATGCAGTTTTGTTTGTTATGTTTTTGATTTTTAGAGTGATTTTGTTGAAAATTAGGGTTAAGTAATTCACGAGACAAGATGAAATCAAACCTGGAGAAGACTGCACCAAAGAGGAAAACTGATAAAAAGGAGAAAGGTACAATTTAAATTATGTACAATTTAAGGTATTTGTGTACAATTTAAATTATGTATAATGAAATTATACTGATTTTGTGTTCTTTATTCGTAGCTGAATGTAAAAGGAGGCGAACTGAAGAAAAGGATACAGACTCTGATAATTATGAAGAAACATCAGACAAACAATTATGTTTGATAACAGACGCAGATAAAGGTATATTCATTAAATAGACTACTATGTTTCAATATTGTTTGAAAAGAACTTTTTTTATTTAGTATAGCTTTAAAAATTTACATACAATTTGTGTTTGAAGTTATGTGCGTTGTGTAATGCGTTATGAACATACTATTTACAGGTATTGCTCCTAAAACTACAAAGAATAGGAGGAAGAGAGTTCTACATGCAATGAACGAACTGCCATCATTGAAGACACGAATGTCCTCTGATGGTTTGGTTAGATTTCTAAATGATGATTTGTCAGAGAAACAGACTGCAGATATTAAAGAATTAGGGTTTGGGGATTTAATTGATTTGAAGTAAAAGAAGTCCCGTGCAAGCTTGCTTATTGGCTTGTTACAAATTTCATTCCTGATTCAGCCACATTTAAAGATAATACATTTGATGTGACAAATCTTGATGTACATATTGCAACTGGGTTTCCTATGGGACCAAACAAGATTGTCCTTGCATCGTATGATGACCAAGACATGGAATACAAAAAACTTCTTAATGAATGTAAGAATCAATTTGAAGGGTCAAAGGTTACGGCCACTACATTGAAATCCATCCTTAGTAATCAAAAGGATGGAGGTGATCTCTTCAAAAGGAACTTTATAGTTTATATCTGTTCTTATTTTATAGAAGGTACCAGTTCTGCAACTCCAAGTTTTAGGATATTGAAGTCTTTAGTTGACTTGTCATTGGTACCTACATATAATTGGTGCGAATTTTGCCTTAATGCCTTCATTGAGGCTGTTGATATGTGGAAGATGAACACAGCAGAGAAGGAGAAGCTTTTTGATGGACCTATAATGGTCTTTGTGTTCATATATTTGCAAAGAATGCGGTACAGAAACAGCACACCAGTCCGTGCTTTCCCAACAATGCTGTTCTGGACACAACAGTCCATTTCAAAGAGAATAATGGAAGAAGCAAAAAAATCGGGTACGTTTGGTAATGATCTGGTTATCCCATTAGAGTCCCTTGATTGGTACAAGGGGGAGGAAGTAAAGGAAAGTATGAACAAAGAGGGACAGGAAGAAGGAGATTGGTTACAAAGTTTAATGCTGAAATCTGTTGAATTCACAAAAAATTTCAAGGGGTTCAAAGATGCTATAAATGTTAAAGTTTGCCTCCCCTCAATGCAAACCAATAACAAAATTGGAAATGTTGACCAATGATTTTGTTGAAAAACTTGTGACAATAACAGAACATGAAGAATTTGGTAAGAATTTTTCTTCAATTGGTTTTATCCCCATTCATTTGTTATAATATGTCGAATATAGTACTTATGTTTCATCTTTTGCTTCAAAATAGGTGAGGAGGAACAAAATGAGAAGAATCCAGAAATACTGCATATGATACATAAGATGGCAAAAGATCTTACTTCTGTGAAAAAGACTGATCTTGAAAAGGACAAGATAGATGAAATGAATACTGTACTACTTCTGGAAAATGTTGATACTGCAGAAGACATCAATATTCATGATGATCCTATTTCTAGTCCTGTCAAGAATGACAGTGAAGATGTGTTGAATGTTGATGCTGCACAAGACATCTGTACAGATGCTCCTATTTCTAGTCCTGTCAAAAATGACAGTGAAATTATTTCCGAGGAAAATGAAGATGTGTTCGATGCAGACACTGTGGAAAATGTTAATGTTGCAGAAGACATCTGTACAGATGCTCGTATTTATACTCCTGTCAAGAATGACAGTGAAATTATTTCCGAAGAAAATGAAGATGTGTTTGATGTGGACACTATGGAAAATATTAATGCTGCAGAAGACATCTGTACAGATGCTCGTATTTCTACTCCTGTCAAGAATGACAGTGAAATTATTTCCGAGGAAAATGAAGATGTGTTCGATGCGGACAATGTGGAAAATGTTGATGCTGCAGAAGACATCTGTACAGATGTTCGTATTTCTACTCCTGTTAATAATGACAGTGAAATTATTTCTGTAGAACACAAAGATTTTTTGAATGCACATACTGTGGAAAGTGTTGATGTGGATTTGGAAACTTCTGTTGTAAATGTGCATTTGGAATCTCTCACAAATCAAAACAAGGAAATTGATACACTTAAAAAAAAAGAAATTGAAGCACAACAAAAGGGAAAACAAGGAGATGTAGCAGTCTTCAAATCTTCTTTTATTAATAGGAACATCAGTTGTTTGACCTCTCTCAAAGCTCAGCAGAAATATGTGTCAGACTATGTATTTGCACCAGGAAAGTCTTTGCAGTAAGTCTCATTAATCTTTTAAACAAGTTTCATATCTGTTCCTATTTTGATGTACATAAGTTGATATCTATTGCACATGTTCACAATTTGTACATTGTCAAAGCACCATCTGTTTTGATGTACATAACTTGATATCAATTTGTGCATGGTTATAGCAGTGCCTATTTTGATGTACATAAATTAATATATTTTGTACATAAGATTCATACCAGATATAGCAAAACTAGTACACTAAATAATTTAATTTTTCAGGGATATTCTGTTAAAGGGAAACTAGCAAAAGGGAAAACAAGGAGATGTAGCAGTCCTCAAATCTTCTTTTATTAATAGGAACATCAGTTGTTTGACCTCTCTCAAAGCTCAGCAGAAATATGTGTCAGACTATGTATTTGCACCAGGAAAGTCTTTGCAGTAAGTCTCATTAATCTTTTAAACAAGTTTCATATCTGTTCCTGTTTTGATGTACATAAGTTGATATCTATTGCACATGTTCACAATTTGTACATTGTCAAAGCACCATCTGTTTTGATGTACATAACTTGATATCAATTTGTGCATGGTTATAGCAGTGCCTATTTTGATGTACATAAATTAATATATTTTGTACATAAGATTCATACCAGATATAGCAAAACTAGTACACTAAATAATTTAATTTTTCAGGGATATTCTGTTTAAGTTTGGAAACATTGAACTTTCAAGAGGGGACCTGTCGATGATGGCAACCTGTGATACCCGAATCAATGAGTTAATTTTAAATTTCTGGTGCCTATTGATGAATGATTTGGAAAAACTATCACCGACATCATCTATCAAACGTGTGTATATGTCTCCTTTTCAAGAATATCAGGTAATGTTATGTATTCCATTCACATATGATAAAAACTATTTTCACTCATGATTCTCTTCTAAACAATCACTACAATGTTTCAGGTTCCCTCAAGTGAAATGGACGTTAATGATGTGCAACTGGTAATCAAAAAGATATTCTTTATAACTCTTATTTATTTATTTATTTAATCATTCATTCATTGTGAGAACTAATAATGTGATTTTCTTCAAGGCACTTTTCTGCTTTAGATATTCAGCAGGTTATGTTGTTTACTGTGCAAACTCAGTCTCGAAGAAATTTGAGATGATTCATTTTGGGTTTCATGAAGGAATTAACAGCAAAGAGATTGGTCTTGGAGCTAAAGAGATTTATGTGAGCATACTCTAGGCATTAACATTACACATTCTATGTTTGTGTTTTTTCGTTCATTAAAATTTTAGGCATTTATATATAAGTCTGTGCTCTTTTGTACATTAAAATTTATGTTATCTGGCCTGAATAATTGGCTTATATTTTCAGAGTGGTTATTTGAAGGAACATTTCAAACATAAAATCGAATGGGTGAATGAGTTTGATACCTATGAGTTGATCGAATATATTCCAGATTTCTCTAAAGATTTGGAAAGTAACAATGGCATCCTTTCAATGAGAATCATTGAAACATACAAAGGCAATAAAGACAATTATGCCGAAGAGTTCAAACCAGTAAGTTAAAAATCACAACACATTCATCACTGATACTAATCTATATGTTATTATTTTCCAATATACTAATGTTATCATGTGTAATGATTATGTATATGTGCAGTCCACCATTTCATACAATGATTACGTAAAGATGATGACAGTGTCGTATTGCCACAGAATACTAACTTCAGACAGGAATGAGCTGAAGAATACTGTGTTGAAGGAGGCAAAAAAAATGTTGTATGTATCTGATAGCTTGCTGTTGATAAGTCATAATTTGACATACATAAATTATTATATATTGTTTCGATTACAAAGTCATATTCTGTTCTATGACTTTTATCAGCTTGGAAGTGGAAAATTTAACAACAAAAAAATACAGCGATTCTCATATAGTTGAAAATTTCTTGAAAAAAGTAACAAAAAAGAATTTTGCTGGAAAGGGATTAGAGGACAAGCAGAAAGAATACGATGCCATGCTACGATCGTATAATAGGTAATACATTCTACCCTTTCCATTGTTTTTGAAATCATTCATCATAATTAATTAATTTTAAGGTTATTACTCCCACGTTGTGTTTTATTTTACAGCGAAATCATTATACAAACTGAATGGATGTGTTTAAGCCGCATAGATATGCAAGCATTGTTATTTGCAGATGAGGAATTATTTGATATGGTAAGAAAATATCTAACAAGTTTTAATCTTATAAATTCAAATGCTTCTAAATAAATCTAACAAGTTCCATTTTAATAGGCGATAGATTTGTATGGAATTTATATTACATTAGGAAGGAAGGATGTCGTATTCTTTCCAACAAAGGCAGGGGTAAGTATATCAAATTGGTGTACTTATTTTCGGTATTTAAGGTTACAGTTGTTTATTTGATGCTTATCTTTTGTTTCAGCAATTAGACCCAAGGAGCACCACTACTCTTGATACTCCGTACTGTACTGTATCATACATGCCTCATGATACGAAATCTATGAGAAAAGTACACCCAATGATTAAAGTATTAAAAGTTGACGATGATTAACTATAAAAAAAACTATGTTTATGACTGTGAAATGTGTAAATTTTCAGATCTTTGTTCCAATTCACACCGAACACCCGAATCATTGGATTTTACTTGTCTGTGATCTAGAAGATAAAAGGAATTACGTCCTTGATTCATGCAAGACAAAGTTTTACAGAAAAAGGAACAAGCATGTTGAAAAAGTAGTGTATAATGTTTCAAACATTT
The DNA here is from genome assembly GCA_958450325.1 of Agrostemma githago. Classification (NCBI taxonomy): domain Eukaryota; kingdom Viridiplantae; phylum Streptophyta; class Magnoliopsida; order Caryophyllales; family Caryophyllaceae; genus Agrostemma; species Agrostemma githago. Next base: position 31,930,953 of record OY288260.1, on the reverse strand, counting down.
TACAAACCTACCCTGGCTATGAAGAAATTTCAAAACAAATGGGAAAATTTCAAGTGAAAGCGTTTAAAAATGCAGCGAAGCAAAACAATGAAGTTGATTGTGGTGTCTTTGTTATGAAATGGATAAAGGCATTGAATGACAAGAAGAAATGGACAAGTGAATCATACTTTAGAAATAACAAAGAATTTAGGCGTGAAACATGCTTGGATCTTTTGAAGTGGGAAAAGAACTATGTGACAAATTTCAGTGTTAAGGAAAAATATGAGATCTTATTTTAATTGTATGTAGAATTAGTTATATTACTGTAATAGACGATCTATTAATATGAAAATGGCAATCAATGGATTATTTGTTTATCATTGGATATGTTATGTACGCATCAAAATACAAATATGTACAAGGAACATCTCTAAGACAACCTTGGACGAAATATGTCTTGTAGATAGTAAACTTCACACAAGAAGCTTGTCTTATGTTTTTGTATATTTGACTTATGTTCTCTAAATTCTATATTATGTACACTAAAAGTATTAATCTCTTACTGTATGTTTTCCAGTACACTTATGTACAAAATATAATATCTTATATACTTAGAATCTATCTTATTTTCAATGAACATAACAGCATTATAAATCGAACATAGTACTCCGTATCTTAACAGGAGCCCGTTTATTATTTAATTAAAACCCAAAAAAGAATACTCAAAATTGGTATCTGACCTACTTCATAGCCACAAAAGAAAAAGAAAAAAAAGAAAGCGATCTCTTAAGATCTTCCCCTAATTATCTTCAACAATTCAACGATTTCTGTAAGTTTATTCTAGATTATCTTTTCCGATTACCTTTGACATTGCGGTATATTGTTGTTTTTTGAAACGATTTTTTGAAGATTGGTATAAAATAATAGGCAGTATGCAATTACTTACGATTGTGTATAAAACGATTTCTTCTGACAGATTATTCAACTTGTGCAAATTAGGTTAACAAAAAAGATGAAAACAAATCGGGAGAAAACCGGAACAAAGAGGGAAGCTGCTCATAAGATCGAAGGTATATAAACTTATACAGTACTCCGTATTGAATCCCATACTCTCAATGTAAATGATGCATATTGATTTTTCGTTAATTATGTATAGTTGCATGTAAAAAGAGACGGGTAGAAGTAAACGATGATTCTAAGGATTCTAAGAATGATTCTAAGGATGCTCCTGATGATTCTAAGGATGATTCTAAGGATAATTCTGATGATTCTAAGGATTGTAGTTTTCAAACACCGAAATCACAATTACACTTACTCTCAGATGCGATTGTAGGTATGTACATTTGTTGTTTTAATTATCTGTTCTTAGAACTTGAACTTGTTACATATGCCCTCTATACATATCATTTAAATCTGTTTTGCTCACTCAAATTTACAACTGTCATTAATAAGCCTACAAAACCTACAAAAAATAGAAGGAAGAGGGTTCTACATGCAGTGAATGAACTCCCATCATTGACCACAAGGATGTCCCTTGAAAGTTTGTTTAAATTTGTAAGAAATCTGTCAGACAAGCAAATTGAAGATATTAAGGAATTGAGGTTTGGGGATATAATTTCTCTAAATGTAAGAGAAGTCCCGGCCAAACTTGGTCATTGGCTTGTTTCCAATTTTGAACCTGATTCATCATCATATAAAGGTCAGACACTTCAGGTTACGAATTTGGCAACCGGGCTTCCTATGGGATCAAATGATATTGTATTAGCATCCTATGATGACAAGGATGTTAAATATAATCAATTAGTTGATGAGTTCAAGGAACAGTTTAAAGGTTCCAAGATAACAAACAATGTGTTACAATACGTGCTAACAACACAGACGGATGGGGGGGATCAATTCAAGAGGAACTTCATTGTTTATCTTTGCTCTATTTTTATAGCGGGTAGCTGTTCTACAACCCCAAGCTTAAAGATATTGATGTCTTTAGTCGACTTATCATTGGTACGCACCTTTAATTGGTGCAAATTTTGCCTTGATGCTTTCATTGAGGCCGTTGATATATGGAAGATGAACACAGCAGAGAGAAACAAATGCTTTGATGGACCTATAATGGTCTTTGTGTTCATATATCTACAAAGAATGTGCTACAGAAACAGCACACCTGTTCGTTGTTTCCCGACAATGTTGTTCTGGACACAAGAGTCCATTTCAAAGAGAATAATGGACGAAGCGAAGAAATCGGGTACATTCGGTAACGGCTTTGTCTTGCAATTACAACCGGTTGATTGGTACAAGGTGGATAACTCTAAAACCTGTACTGCAAATGTTTCTTCCGTAATGGAAAAAGAGAAGCTAGTGAAAGTGGCGGAGGAAATAAAAGATGAGAATGATGAGCCAAAGGAAGCAATACACTGGGTGCAGAATTTAATCAACAAATCTTCTCAGTTCTCAAAGTCTTTCAGGGGGCTGAAAGATGCAATAAAAGTTGCAAAAGTTGCCTCCCCCAAATGCAAACCACTACTAGACTTTGAAAATTTGGCAAATGAATTTATAAACAAACTTTCAGAAACGAGAAGAGAACAGCCATCAAAAGAGAATGGTAATATTTTTTTTTATAATTAATTTTCTATCTATTTATAAATGTTTATAGAATTGTCTGTTTTGACGTACATAAGTTGATATCTGTTGCATAAGTTACTATGTGTTGCACATTTTGGAATTTGTACATGGTTAAAACAGTGTCTGTTCTTATGTATATAAGTTACTATTTGTTGCACATATTGAAATTTGTACATGGATAAAACAGTGTCTGTTTTAATGTAGATAAGTTACTATGTGTTGCACATATTGAAATTTATACATGGTTAAAACAGTGTATGTTTTGATGTACGTAAGTTACTATGTGTTGGACATGTTGAAATTTGTACATGATTATAGAAGTGTCTGTTTTGATGTACATAAGTTACTATGTGTTGTATAATTATAACTTATACACAGTATTTATTTTTCATCTTTTACTGCTTAGAATCTGGAGATAAATGGAAGGATGTTACTAATATTGCATCACAAGTTGTCAATGATGACAACACAAAAGAAGAACGCAAAATATCTTCTACTTGTCAAAAGGACTTCCCTACCTTCTCAGATGCAGACTTTGGTCTAGAAGAACTGACTCCACACGTATTAGAGATGTTAGATCAGATAGTAGAAGAAGCTGTTTCTGCCAAAATGAATGAGGTACCAAAGATGAAGAAGAAGAAGAAGGAGAGAGACCTAATGATGCCAAGATACAGTTTGTTGAACTCAGATGAGAGCTATCAACTCAGTCAAGATATTAACCTTGACATGTATTCTGACCCTCAAGATACACCTCAGATAAATGAAGATGTGGATAAAGAAAAAACTCCCACCATAAATGAACAAGTGTTCAACTACAAGAGTGTGTCAAATGTGGATATGAAGAATGTGGATGTGGAAGCTACTACTGAACAAATGTTCAATAACAAGCTTGTGGAGTTTGTGGAGAACATGGAATGTACTCCTGCACATGCAGTAGAAAAAGTTAACTTAGAAACTCCTTATGCTGTGAAAAATATCATTCAAAAGAGCCCAGATATTGTTGAAAACTTGGTCACTCCACAAATAGTGGGGAATGCATCTCAGCAAGATGATGAAAAGAATGAAAAAGAAATTGAAGCACAATACAAGAGGAAACAAGCAATACCAGCTATTTTCAAATCTCCTTTCATACAAAGGAACATCAGCTTTTTAACCAATCTGAGTGCCGAAGAGAAATATGTGACGGACTATGCATTTGCATTAGATATCTCTCCAAGGTAAACAACTAATTTACATAGCTAAAGCACTGTCTGTTTTTATGTACGTAAGATACTATGTGATGCACATGTGTGAAATTTGCACATTATTAGACCAGTGTCTGTTTTGATGTAGATAAGTTACAACTTATTGTATATAACTCATACAACAGATGTACATAAGTAAAGCACTGAGAAGGTAGGGAAATGTGTTTAAATGCTAATAGTTTGAAAGTCATAGTTAAAATTGTTTCATATGAGTGATTGTTATACCAAAACTAATACACTAATTACTTTTTAATTTTACAGTGAACCTCTCTTTAAGTTTGAAACGATTCAGATTTCAAGGAGGCAGATGTTGATGATATCACAGTCTGGAAGTAATGTTGAGGAACCAATTTTAAATCTTTGGGGATTATTGATGAATGATTTGGAAAAGCTATCATCTCCATCATCATAAAGCGTGTTTATATGTCTCCATTTAATAAATATGTGGTAATGTTATATATTCCATCAACAATGTCAACAGTGTAAATATATTTTTGGTCATGAATCTCTTCTAAACACTTCTTTAATGTTTCAGATTCCTACAAGTGAAATGCAGTTGGATAATGTGCAATTGGTAAACAAATAGATACTCCTTATAACCTCCATTCATTCATTCATCATTCATTCATTCATTCATTCATTCTGTAAACTAATAGTGCAATCTTCTTCAAGGTCTTTTTCTGGACAACAGAATTACCATCTGTTATTCTTTACTGTTTAAACTCAATGACAAAATCATTTGAAATAATTCACTTTGGGTATCCTGAAGAACGTGACAGCCAACTGAACAGTTCTGAAGCTAAAGATAAATATGTGAGCACACTGATGTATTGTTTTTACTTTTTTGTAAATTGAAAATTATTTCACCTTTGTTGAATACTTTGTTATATTTGCAGTGTAATTATTTCTCTGAAAAATTCAAGAATAAGATCAAATGGCCCAATCAAGTGACAGACTATGAAATAGCGGAATTTATTCCAGATTTTAGTCGTCATTTGGAAATTGACAATGGTATTTTGTCAATGAGGGTCATGGAAATGTACAATGGAGATAAAAATTATTTTGTCCAAATGTTCAAACCGGTAAACTTAATTATTCTACTTATATCATTGATACTATTTTATGTTTGACTATATTTCCATTTATAAATGTTATTGATTAATGTATATGTTCAGAACAATGTTACATATGATAAGTATGTAAGGATGATGAAGGTGCGGTATTGTCACAAAATACTAACTAACCTCCACCAGGAATCAAATGAAACATACTATTCTGAAAGATGCAAGAAAAATGTCAAGGAAACTTCTGTATGTTATAGACTTGCACTATGCTATCATATGACTACCATATATTGCACATAAAGCATAAATCATTAACATTTACTGTTTTATAACTTTTCTCAGTAGGGCAGCGGAATTCCATGTGGAAAAAATATTCAGTGATGAAGAAATTATTCAAAAATTCTTAAAAGAAACAAAAAAGAAGACCTTTGCAGGAAAGGCAAATGAGAAAAAGAAGGACTCATATGAAAACATTTTAATTTCATATAACATGTAATATATTCTATCCTGTCCAATGTTTTTTAATTCTTTCATCATAATTAATTTTAAAATTGTTGATTATTTGAACTATGTTATCTTGCAGGGAAGAGGTTATGGAAACACAATGGATGAATGTAAGCCGAAAGGCGATGCAATCCTTGTTATTACCAAAAGAACAACTATATGATATGGTAAATGTTACACTAATATTATAAATTCAAATGCTGCCAAATCAATCTAACAAGTGTTCTTTTAATAGGCAATCGATATAGCTGGAATATATGCAACATTCAAGAGGAGCGATATACTATTCATTCCTACAAAATCAGGGGTAAAATATGTCAAAATTCCTGTACTTAAGTACTTTTTTGGTACATAATCATACAGTTGTTTACCTATTGTGTACCCATTGTTACAGGAATTAAACCCAGAAGTATTCTCTTCTCTGACAACGCCATACTGTACTGTATCATACTTGCCTGAAGATGGTAAATTCTTGAGAAAGGTATAACCATCTAATCTGTATACTCCTATACCATTAACACAGTTGAATTTTGTACATGGTTATAAAAGTGTCTGTTTTGATGTACTTAAGTTAATATGTGTTGAAAATATGTATTACATTACAATAACTGTGAAATGTATACTTTTTCAGATCTTTATCCCAGTTCATATTGACACACCATTACACTGGATTTTGATTGTGTGTGATTTTGAAGACAAGAAGAATTACATCTTGGATTCAAGTAAAAGGAAGGGTAACAAAGCACGAATTGATGTTTGCCACAGAATAATGACAAATATCGCAATCATCATTGAAAACTACTCGGGCTATGAATACATCTCCAAAAAAATGATGACAAATCCAATGGAGTATGTCAAAAATGCAGCTCAACAAAGTAATGGATTTGATTGTGGTGTTTTTGTCTTGAAGTGGATAAATGCATTTCACGACAAGGAGAAATGGACAGACAAAGATTATTTTAATGACATCAATGACTTTCGTCGTCAAACATGCATAAATCTTATGAGGTGGGATAAGAACTTTGTTAAGAATTTTACAGTTGACAGAAAATATAAAATTCTATTTTAGCTGTGTGTATGTAAACAGTCAGTGATGTAAACATTACTCCATGACAAGAATTTATATAAACATCAACGTTTTTATAATCATTCTCAGGTGAGTTATGTACAGCTAATATGTACATATGTACATTACATAATGACCTATACACTGTACTTGTAAATTGTTAAATGTAAAACAAAATTAACCTATAACGTTCTTCTGTAAATAGTCAAATACATAAAATGTATAGAGTAATCTAAACATGTTTTGACGTACATAAATTGATATATGTTGAATAAGTTACTATGTGTTGCACATTTTGGAATTTGTACATGCTTAAAACAGTGTTTGTTTTGATGTAGATAAGGTACTATGTGTTGCACATATTGAAATTAATACATAGTTAAAACAGTGTCTGTTTTGATGTACATAAGTTACTATGGTTAAAACATTATCTGTTTTGATGCACATATTGATATTTATCAAGAAACTAAATCTTAAGAGTAGGGTATCGCATAAGACGGGACGGAAAAGGGTTTAGGGTTGGATTAGGCGGACCCGCTTCGCGGGTCCGCCTAATCCAACCCTAAACCCTTTTCCTTATTCAAGGTCACTAAACCCGCAAGAAACTGTACCCTAAGAGGGTATTGGTGAACCCTGTCGTGGATGTGATTCAAAGATGGGACACTGAACCTTAAGAGTAGAGTATCGCATAAGACGGGACGGAAAAGGGTTTAGGGTTGGATTAGGCGGACCCGCTTCGCGGGTCCGCCTAATCCAACCCTAAACCCTTTTCCTTATTCAAGGTCACTAAACCCGCAAGAAACTGTACCCTAAGAGGGTATTGGTGAACCATGTCGTGGATGTGATTCAAAGATGGGACACTGAACCTTAAGAGTAGGGTATCGCATAAGACGGGACGGAAAAGGGTTTAGGGTTGGATTAGGCGGACCCGCTTCGCGGATCCGCCTAATCCAACCCTAAACCCTTTTCCTTATTCAAGGTCACTAAACCCGCAAGAAACTGTACCCTAAGAGGGTATTGGTGAACCCTGTCGTGGATGTGATTCAAAGATGGGACACTGAACCTTAAGAGTAGGGTATCGCATAAGATGGGACGGAAAAGGGTTTAGGGTTGGATTTAGTATCTGTACATTTTCAGTCTAAGATGTATATAGATGAGTTATGTACAACTAATATAGAATTATGTACAATGATATCCTCAAATGGGTTATGTACAGCTGATATAGAATTATGTACCTTATATAATGACCCTACGTCCTGTACATAATAATGAATACAGTGTACATAATTATTTAGGAAGATATACAGTGTAAATTTTTACAATCGCAACAAAATTTCTACTTTAAGATGTAACTAGATGAGTTATGTACAACTAATATAGAATTATGTACAGTGATGTCCTCAGATAAATTATGTACAGCTGATATAGAATTATGTACAGCTGATATAGAAATATGTACAATGATGTCCTCAAATGGGTTATGTACAGCTGATATAGAATTATGTACCTTATATAATGACTCTACGTCCTGTACATAATAATGAATACAGTGTACATAATATACAGTGTAAATTTTTACAATCGCAACAAAATTTCTACTTTAAGATGTAACTAGATGAGTTATGTACAACTAATATAGAATTATGTCTAGTGATGTCCTCAGATGGATTATGTACAACTGATATCAAAATATCAACATTATTCAGTGACAAATATGTACATCATAAGTTATCAAAATAATTCAGCAGAGAATCAGTACAGAATCTACGTAATTCTTGATAATCGATTGTCTACTTGGATCAGCAGGTTCATAATCAGTTTTCTCTAAACGAATTGTTCAGGATTACAATCAAATCTGCAAGTGAAAATGACGACAATCAAATCAAGAACAGAAATCGTTGATAATCAAGCATAGAATTCCTTGATAATCAAGAACAGAATTCGTAAAATCAATTCTACGAACGAATTTACAAAGTGAACAAAATGAAATCTGCAACTTAAATGATGATAATCGAATGATGAAGATCTGCAATTGAAATGATGAAGACGCTCGATTTTACGAGTGAGCACAATTAAATCTGCAAGTAAAAATGATGAAGATCTGCAACGGAACTGATGAAGATGATCGAATGATTTGAATGAAAAAATAAACAAATTTCTAGAGAGAGAAAGTCGACTAATTCAAAAGGAAAGGAAGGAGATGGCGCGCGTTTGTTTTTGTGCTTAGAATTTTGATCAACCCTGGTCCGTTGATCTCAATCAGATCTAACGGCCCAGATGCTGCCTCAACGGTTGCAGGGAGTTAGGCTGCCTCAAAGGATCCCGAATCTATATATATATATATATATATATATATATATATATATATATATATATATCAAGTTGGTGTGCAGGGATTACTGAGCTACAGTATACCCAACTGAGTCTAGTGAAGTATGCCAGACTAAGTCTGCTCCAGTCTGCAGACTTAGTGCTTTCTTGGTCTATAAACTTAGTCTATAGACTCACCCTTACCCAATCTCCCAACCTATCTACCCCAGTCTATAAACTCACCCCAATCTTTAGACTCACCCTACCCTTACCCAGTAGACTCGACACATTATTTCCCACTTATACCCAGTCTACTCACCTATACGGCTATACCCAACCTCCATCCCTTGTATACCCAACCCACTCTCCGTTCGCACTGCCGCCACCTCCATCACCTTTCCCCTCTTCTACTCCGTATCACCGCACCACCGTTTATTCTCTACCACTGACCACCACCAAACCCTAACCACTCGCCTGCCTATCTTCGCCGTGTCCACCGCCGTTATCCCTCACCATACCCCTTCATACGTAGTCCGCTCTGCCTCCAATCTGCCCCTTTCCGACGCTCCCGCTCCGTCTACTGTCACCGTTCACTTCCGCCTTCCATCTCCTCCCTTCGCCGTCAATCTCCGCCCGTTTCACTGCCCCGACTCACCGCCACTTTACCCTCCATCTGCCATGTCCCCCACCATCTGCCGTCATTCTGTTCTACCTGGCGCCGTTGATTAGGGTTGGCAGGTACTATGGAACACGAAGAGCCTCCAACTAAACGAACTACAACAGAGGCCGAGCATATCGAGTCGGACCAAGTGGGTACGGAAACCGAGGTCGGAGTTTGACCTTAGGGTCTGGTTTGGGGAACTCCTTGTACATATTCGGTACTCCTCATTCCCTTCACTCTTTAGTTGCGTATTTGTTACTTTTTCCTCATGTTGCTATCCGATTTGTGTATACAATGAGGACATTGTATTGTTTGGTTTGGGGAGGGTAACTAATTTGCATTAGTTGCATATTTTCTGCATTTCAGCAAATATTTTTTTTTTTCATTTTTTGAGTCATATTAGGTGTCAGAGCGGGTTAAACGACGATGAAATAGCTTTTACCCATCTTTTACTCGTTTCAGTTTCTATCTCATTTTAGCGATATTTTAGTTTTACTTGATTTAGTCTTAGGTTGTGGCGTATTTATCAATTGTAATTTCAGTGAACGAATAAACTTGACTTAAATTGTCGGCAAACTACTTAATTATGAGGATTAGAGCCATATGAAACCGATAACATTCATGATCGGTCTATTTAAGAATGAGAGTAGTTCTCCCTATTTCGCATGTAACATCAATTTGCATAAGTGTGAAGTCTGTCTCTTAAGTCTTTGTGCATTCGGGTCGCAACTATAGCATGTATTGAGGCTTTTCCTTCTCACTTTTTATTTCCCTTCCCCGTTTTCGTTTTCACTCAAAAAATTGAATTATCCCTTCACTACAAAATTAACCACAAGCCTAAATTGCCTACCCTAGTCGAGCTAGTCATGGTGATATTGATGTTTTGCTGAGACAAGTCGATTTGGTGTATATATATTTAGGTTTTTGTATTTGAAAAAAAAAAGAATAAAAAAAGAATAAAATGAAGAATAAAAGAAAAGTGGAAAAAGAATTGAGTTCCGTACTCCGATACTTCATTGTGATTATTTTATGGAGTCGACTTGGGTGAAATAAGCAAGATATGATGGATGTCGTCATTAATCGACGTTGATTTTATCGTTTGTATGGTTGGTATTTTGGTGATGTAATTTGGAAGTTTGCTTGGATTGTCTAGCTCGACTATTAACTCCACATTCCAAAGATTATAACCCCTTCTTACCCGTCACTTAACTCATATCCCATTTCACCATTTTATGTCTCGATATGTGTTTTGGTCTCGATTAGTTTGAATGCGTAAGTGATTGGTAGAGATTGTCGTCACATTAGATTGCGTGCATGTGTTTATAGGTCGCAGATTAGGCGAGCGTCTCTCTTCTTCTCTATCTCGCATTTATATTCCGTATCTTTTTCATGAGAGTAGAGTGTAACCGCGAGAGTCCGACAATGATAAGCCTAGCAAGGTTGACAGTTCACTATTATTCTTTCGATTATGCCATAGCTTGAGTCAGTTCATGTTTTCCAAGTGTTGCTAGCTTGAGTTAGTTTTTGTAGCGAGTCTAGTTGGGGTAAATAGCTTTGAGTTGTATACCGTTCCCATAGATTGTGTTTGATTGCTTGAGGACAAACAATGGTTCGGTTTGGGGAGATTTGATGCGTGCCGTTCCTATTCAATTTTTCACCTATTTTGGCACGCATTTCTGTATCGTTTTATTATTTTTAGGAGTCGGATTACGTTATTTTCTCCCATATGTGCTACTCGGGTATTTTTTTTGTTGTTCATCTGATAATCGAGACCGAGTAGTCTAAAGAGCTAAAAATTGCATCAAAAATCTTAAAGCTCTAAAACCGATTCGTTGTAGACTAAGAAGAAGGAAGCTAAGTCTATACACTAGACTGTGAGTCTATAGACTGAGAAGAAGGAAGTAAGAAAGTTGTAGACTAAAACACAAGTCTATAGACTGGGAAACAAGTCTGTAGACTGGGAAACAAGTCTGTAGATTGGGAAACAATTCTATAGACTGAGAAAGTGCAGCAAACAGTCCGTAGACTGAGGAGAAGTCTGTTGGAGGCCTAGACTGAAGAACTTAATAGGCAGACTTGGATCTCAAGTCTACCAGCATAAAATCCAAGTCTGCAGAATAGGATACTGCCACCAATTCAGGACATATATTTTTGAAGCTACCCACCATTCCCCCTCGTACGTATCTTCAGTTCTTCCACTACCTAAGTTAATGGGGTTGTTTAAGCAGGGAATTAAGGAACAGTTAAGGGCTTGAGCAGTATAAATAGAGCTTAAATCTTCTTTAGTTTATAGTTTAGTTTAGAATTCACTGTAAATATTTAGTATGCAATTTCTCAAATTCTAGTATTTATTATTTCGAGTTATTATTATTATTCTTATTTCCCCGTCTCATTCTAGCAATTTTCGGTCTCGATAATTTTCCTCTTCTCCCCTAATATCCCTCTTCTTATTACTGTAACTTTTGTTTTCCTTTTACGTTTTCTGTACTTTTTCATCTTTCTGCTTCTTTATTTTCTCCTTATTTTCATTCATCCTATTATTTCATCATGATTCAATCTGTTAGCATTATTATCATCGTAAACATGCTTAGCTAATTTTCCGTCACTAGAGTTCAGGTGAACTGCGAATTGAACCGAGTTTTTATGTGATGACTAAGTAATCGACTTTTACGAGTTAAATCGCTCTTGCAACATTATAACGACGAGTAATTAATTATAGGCCGTAATTGATTATTTGTATCTTGTAAATCCCGACCTAAGATCGAAAGCCTGGAACGGATTAGACTCGTTGTAATCGATAGAATTCCCTAATAAGTAGCGAGAGCCCGTTAGGTGATTTCTAGGATGACTAGTGATCCAAGAGGACCGTGTCGATATTCTTTAACTTGTCTTAACTGATTATTTGGAAATCGCATGTTTACTTGTTTTAATCGTAGTGATCCGATGACTCTAGTGTTTTTCCTAATTCATTAATTCATACTTTTATTAATTTCTGTAATTCTATTAGACTTCCAGTTCACCAAAATCAACCTAAAATTATGACTCGATAATTTAATTTGACTAACTTATAATTTTCACCCTGCCTCCCTGTGGAATCGACCCTACTTACCACTGACTACCTGTTAGTAGTAATCTAGGATTATTTTGATATCGGTGACGCGACTAACCCGTATCAACAAGCATCCCATGTATATTTTTAATCTGAGTCACTTTATTTCTCTGCAGGTTCTGCTTTATGGACTGATGGAAATACTGCGTGTTTGCATCCCCTTTGTCCAACCATCTTTTTTTTTTGCTTTTTGGAAATCCCTAGCCTTAGTGAGCTCCTGTAATTTGACCCGGGCTTCTCGTTCCTTCTCAATAAGAGCAGCAGTATGACCCTGAGCAGTAATTAGCACCTGCACTTGTTCCAAATCAACAGCTTTCAGAGTAGTCTTTTTCTCAATCTCAGAAAAATGCTCTTGGTTCAGCTGTTTCAAGCCTCTCTTTAATCCCTTAAGCTTCTTTACCACACTGAACATCTTTGTTCCTGGTATACTCTTGTTCTATTCAGCACTTACAATCTCCTGAGAAGATGGACCGAAGCTCCACATATGGAAATATTTGAAGCTAGCCTTCCTCTTGACCTCCAACTTGCAGTTATGCACAGTACAGGGACAGTGGTCGAATAACCCCTCAGGGTGAAAATGGGCCTGAAAACCAGGCATCCTTTCCACCTATTCATTATTAACAATGAATCTATCAAACCTACTATATTTGCGAGTGTGGAACTCTTGTTTATTTGTTAAGATGAACCAGGACTCCATCGCCTTAATATCACCCACTACACATTTATTCAAACATTCAATAAAGTTGTCCATGTCCTCTTGAGAGGTCTGGCCCCCCAGTCTTTCCTCAGGAGAAATAACTATGTTGAAGACACACCCAATAGCCCATGGACCTCCCATATTTACATCAATGTCATTCAACTTCTATCATAGCTGCTTCCTATCCTTCCCATCATTATAAGCATACATCAAGGTATAGCAGAACTGCAGCCTTGTAACTCTACAGGTAATGCGCGCATCAATGAATTAAGCATTATACTCCAAAGGCTCCACCACAAAAAGAGCAGGTTTCCATAAAAGCCAAACACACACTTCATTGTGATAAGCACCGTTCGTAGTAACACTCCATCCTTCAAGCATTTTATTAGCAACATAAGCAATTTTATTTTGTTTTATTTTAGTCTCAAGTAAGCCAAACAGGCCCGCCTCTTTATTATGAATAAGCAACTTTATTTCCCTTTGCTTATGTACACTATTCATGACCCTAACATTCCAGAAACCTATTATCATTAAGAGATTGTGTATTAGGGTTACCCATAACAAGAGTCTCCGTAGGTGATAGGCTTCTCTCCGCTGCTGCTGCATAGGTCTTATCAATTCCGAGACTCAAATTCCCACCCTCAGAATGAATAGGACTGGAAGACCTTGGTCTAGGTAAGATCATAACCGGTTGTTGCTTTTCAGGCTCTTTAGGCCTCCATATCTTAGGCTTTTCCTGGCTAGCCTTTCCTGTAGGTTTTGATTTCCTGCAAGTCTTGGCCTCATGACCCATCCCTTTACACAACGTACATAGGATTGGACGTCATTCATATTCAACCTTTATAACTTGCATATTTTCTTTTGCATCTTTGAACTTAACCTGCTCTTGATATTCCTGCCCAACTGTTAGTTTCAAGAAGCACCCGAGCATAACCCACCCTAGTCTTATCAGCAGTAGTGGGATCAGACTTTAGATATGTCCCTGCTAATCCTGCTATTTTTTTAGGCATTGGCCTCAATACTGTAAGGTAAGGTCATGGAATCGAACCCATGAAGGAACCTTTTTAATGTCTTCCTTCATAAGGTTCAAATCCTGTTGCCAAGGCTTAACAATAAGGGGTTTATTATCAAACATATGGTACCCCGCTTGGATCGGAGGATAGCATCCCTCTCTTTTATCTCCTTAAGCCTTACCAGAAAAAACTCCATTTGGCATAAAAGAGACCTTGTCGATTCCATGCTTGCCCTATATACGCTGCATAAAACCCTTGATAACTTCACATGGAGGATTGGCCCCCAACACGTGGCTGAATACCGCAGATGACCAGCATGAGACTTTATCTTTGGTATCCTCCTTCGTAAACTGTAGCAGAGTTTCTTCTTCATCCACAGCCCCAGACGTAGTTTTCTTACATCCCCTTTGGGTTATCCAATTTTCATTCATTGGGTTACCATTATCTAGTTCCATAACAGCAACATCATCATCAAAATTCAACCCTGGTACGCCATTCACTTCATGCATGGCTTTGGTACTTAGGGTTTCATCCACATCTGGACCATGATTCCTCTTCGCTTGTTTCACTGTGTTACTATTCGATTCTTCTACATTAGTCTGCATAGATTTTTTCTTTGTTTTGGACGCTGAATTCCTTGCCATGATTGAGAGAGGATAGGAAGAAACGTTGTCGCCAGAGCTCCCTTCCCAAACCCTAATCGTTCACTTCAATTTACTCTTATTTTTATAATCTTCATATGAGATCTTTTATTTCAATGTAAACAAATGATTAGACATTATTAAAAATATAAGTTTTTTTACAATGTAATTAAGTCAACTAACTCGTGCATCACACAAGCTTTTTACCTCATTAAATATTAGGGCGAAGTAAGTACTCTCAATAGCTTTTTTTTTCAGTGTTTATATAGTACTCTCAAACCTAAACAAAAACCCTAAGAAGATTACGAAGCCCTATACAGAAACCCAATAGGTAACCCTAGGCTCAGCTACTCAGATATTGATTAGGAAAACCTAGTTAAACATATATATACATACTTTAAGATCTAGGCCTGTATTCGGAGTTTCCCACTGATCATAAGTCAACAAATATCCATCTTGACTTGAACTCCCTCCACTACTACAAAACATCAAATAGACAAATGTCAATAGACATCAAATATTGTTAACAACTGATGTATAATTTATAGACAACTGTTTTTTTTTTTTTTTGACAAACAGTTGTCTTTATAGGCTTATAGACAACTGAACTTTATAAAAACAGTTGTATATATATTATACAACTGTTTTTCTTAATCTCAGTTGTCTATTAACTTATTATAGACCACTATCAACCCTACATATATTAGCTTGTTAAGTATCTAAACAATTGGAAACCCAAAATCACCCGGTCATTCGCGCCCTCCTTCAGAACTGAAACCCTAAATAAAAAATTATCCCTAAATCGAAAAACCCCTAATTCTTCGATGAAATCCCCAGACGCCCTCCTTCGCCGGTGAGTCACCTCCCCTAATTCTCTGCTCATCTCTTCTTCTACATGGACAAAACATACGGATTGATATTTCCGAAGTTATACCTGCAGTAAATTCATAGCGATTGATTGTTCCATCAATGGCGGCTTCTACAGCTTGTAAGCGACTTTGTAATTTTGCCACATACTCAATTCTTAGTTCGACGAAATTGAAGGAACCGTTTGCTCAATTCGCGGCCAATCATGCTTACTTTGCCGCTCAATTTCGATTACACTCTTCGCTGCTCCAAAAATACGCGTTGCGGAAGTCGGTGTATCAACGCTAAGCACATGTCTCAGCTCATCGATTCTAATGATAAGCGGTTATTCATCGTCGATACGCTCTGGTAATTCCTCTTTTTCTCCTAGTTTTTGTGTTCTTTTGACTCAATTTGTGAAAAGAAATCGATTGATGTAACAGGTGAGGAGTTTAGAAGCGCAAGGATTTCCGCCGAAGCAGGTGCGATAATGAAGGTGTTGAATGATAGTCTTGAGAGTGTTGCTTATTTATTTGTCACCAAACTTGAAATGCACAATGTATGTTTGTTTCTCTGTTCAAATCCGCATTCTTTAGCTTGAGTTATTTATGTTAACTTTGAGCTACTCACTGTTTTGATTTTACGAATTTGAGTTTAAAAAATAGACAGGTACAGTTTGGAGTGGATTGAAGGTAGTACTATTTATCAATACTGTCCTAGGGCTTTTAGGGATACCTTGACATGTGGGGTTTTTTGATGAGTGGTTAAATGGTTAGGTCATGAGACATTGGAGATCAACTTATAATTGCGGTCAGAGAAAATATCATATTCTACTTCAGACAACTGATTCATTTTTATTCTTTCTTCCACCTAACTTCCCCTTGACAAGCCATTGTTTGTATAAGGAAAGGAACTTTTGTTGCGTTTTCACTGATCACACTAAGAGTAAAACTGTGTGTATCTGACTATTTAGATTTTCTTAGGTGGGGACGTGGGCAATTTTGTGATTCTTGGTCAAGTTATATGGATAACCTCTTTGAAACTTCTGAGTTTTTATAAAATTCCAATGTTATTGATCCTTTTTTTTTGCAGTAGTTAGAGAAATGCAGAAAGATGCGTCCAAGTTTTAAAGTGTTTTCTAATGTTTTTCAGGTGTTCTTTTGATAATTTTTTAATCAAACGGATTCTATTTGTCTAGGCAAAACTCATCAACAACCTGTTCTATTCCCTACTGAGATAAGGCTTACTTGATTGCTGGTTGATAATGTTAACAGGCCATAGTTGCCGGGACCTTGGTCAATTTGGCCACAATTTTGAGTCTTCACTCAATCCGTGTAAGTGATCATTTCGAGAATTCTACAGTTTCTCATTGCCACTTAACAGAAGTGTCGAACTCAAATAATCGAATCTACTTGCCCAATTCAGGTGCCTGCTATTACTGCTTTCACAGTCTGTGCACTTTTCGGCCTTCAGGCCTTATTGGGTGTTCTTAAGGTCAAGAGATTGGATCAAAGAGAGAAATTAATTACAGGAACTGCTTAAACAGAAGGTTAGCGAATCTCTTGCTGTATATGGTTAATTAAGATGTGAAAGATTTTCCCACGTCACGGACGATGCTATCTGAAGTTTGGTCGTAAAACAAAAAACAAAAAAATCGGGATAGCTGAAATTTATTATCCAATGAGTTTATGCAGATTTTTTTCCAGGTATTATCGTTGTGTAGATTGAAAATCAAATGTCTGTGTTACGACTGACTCTTTAACTGCTGTTCAATTGTGTCATAGGTGATGAACATACTCACTGATTGCTCTGTTTCCATGGTGATGATCATTACCTTCGCTCCGAGTCACAATGCTCTACTTTCAGTCATTTATAAACTGCATTTCGCCCGGCAATATATTATATTTGAGACGAACATCTCAACCTAGTTGCTCTTAACGTAATGCACCACCCAACAATTATCAAGGCATACAACTCCACACTTTCAGATACGGAGTCGTTCCCTCAACAAACCCACCTTACTCTTCACTCACTACCCATTCTTTCTTCATTTTCCATTTTTGTGGTGAGTTTATTTTATTTTCTCAAAACTTCCCATTTCCCTGTTATTTCTTAGCTTTAGTTTTGAATAATAATTTGTCCCCTGTTTTGGTCATCAAAATTGAAAAACCATGTGCTTAACATACAGTTACTAACAGTAACATGCGTGGCATTTGGTGCTGCTGCTGCTGCTGCTCCCTTCCCTTGTGAATTGTGAATTGTGATGATGAATCATGATTCAGTAAAAACTTTACTCACAAAAACCCAACAGCTTTATTTACTTTCTCCTCTTTATATAAGCAACTTATTTAATAAAAATAAAATGAAATTGTGCATTGGAATTGGAAATGAAGCTGACTTTACCATTCATTTGTTGACGTTAAAATCTATGGACTCTCAACAAATAAAGACTCATGCACATACATACAAACATCAGTAATCTGTAGGTTTTCTTACCAATCTAATTAAGTAAGATTTCTCTAATTTTCTTTCCCAAAATATTTCTTCTTACATGCATAAATTTTCTACCCACTTCATAATTTTAGACCTTACTTTTGGCATAATTTGCATCAATGTTTCAATCTTTGTAGTACTAAATTATAAAAATATAGTTGGAATTTGAGAGTGTAGTAGGAGTAGTGTTTCTTTTTCCGTGTTGTTATGGAGGCTGCTTTATGGAGGCTGTTTGTTGTTATGTACTTGTAAGTTTGTTGATTGCTGGAGAGTTACTGTCAATGTTGAACCCCTTTTTTGTGAGATTAACACATAATTAAGGACTAAAATGCAAAAAGTCCAAATTTTCAAGGGTTTTGGTTGATGCCGATGATGATGAGTATTGGTTCTTCTGAAATTGTGGGCTTGGACTAATTTTAAGCGTTTTATATAGAATGTATGATATGCCCGCGAAAAACTTCTTTTTTCATTTGTACGACTCTTACACTTTGTTATACTTGTTGCAATATAGTCGGCTCCTCATGCTCGGAAAACAGAGTACGGTTATTACGTGATGAGATATATGATTGAAATTGTTACTCGTTCTGATTTGAAGAGAACCGTCAATGAGGTAAGACTTGTGTTTTCACACTTTCTCTTGTTTCAATCATTTGTTTTATGCACAACTGAAACAAAATAATTGGTTCATTTATATTATTGATTTTGTAGCATTTCAACGATATGATGTCATATTCTCGTGAAGATATTAATGAGGTTCGTGGATTATGGGCGGATTATTTTCTTAATAATTAGTCGTTTATGATGCATCGGATTACCTTATGTGGACAAGGTGTTAGTTGAATTATGGTTTTAGGTACTTTTAGACATTGGATTATGATTTATGTGTACCTTTTGGATTTTGGAGGTTGGATAATGATTTTATGTATCTTTCAGATTTTGGAGGTTGGATTTTATAAAAATGTAACTTCATTTGTACAATTATTCGCTATGGTATTTGTGGACATGACATAGGTCCACCCCGACGCGGCCACGCGCTGGTTTGGGGAGGCGAATGAATCTCCATATGAGATGGGTCGAATTGAAATTTAAATCGAAGTGGAGTCGCCACCGAACTTTGTGGGAGTTCATGCCCGTTCGAACCCACTCTATGTCGTAGTGGGCCATGCACAAAGTATGACCCATTTTCGATGTCAGAGTTTATTGGGTTCGTCCCTTTGCATTTGATACCGATACCGACGTTATAGGATATCGTGTATTGAATGACTCTCGTGCGCCAACGGTTTCGGACATCCGAAAACCGAGGTTCTGAGTAAGGGGTGAGGGTACGTGTTGGGAAGTTCACAAAGAACACGCAACCCTGCCCGCACATTAGCGGCCTCTACTAAGATATCGAATGGCTTTCTAATACGCGCGTTAGTAATTCGGTTGAATGATATGCAAATGCTGTTTCCCTAAGCATGCGAGAAATTGAACGGGTTTCTAGGTTGATTTAATGCAACTAATTCTAACGTCAAAGTTAAATTTAGCATGTGAGTTTATTTTAGTACAATAAAATAAACAAAATAAATCAACAAGAAAATAGCAAACTTGTTAGTAACGGTATAACGATAATAACGGTTTGCGAATATGTAGAACGATATCGAATAATGTAAACGTGATGCATGGTTTTTGAAAAAGTAGTAGTACACGTGATTGATTTGACACGTGTTGACCTAAGTCTTAAAAAAAGTAATACCGAAACTAGAAGACGGTTAGGACTCACGGTTTTGACGTGATAAAGGGCCACTCGACCGAGTCATTGAAGGACTCGACCGAGTGGACCTCTAGAAGAGCTTTTGTCCCGTTTTTTTAGACCCTACTCGATCGAGTTATTGACGAACTCGACCAAGTACGCTACCACTCGACCGAGTCATTATGGGACTCGACCGAGTGGTGGTCAAAAAATCATTCTGTCTCGGTCTTTGAGGTGCCACTCGACCGAGTGGGCTAGACACTCGGTCGAGTGCCCCCTGTACGAACTAGGGTTCGCTTGCAATTTTATTACCGATTTCGAAATTGCTTTTGATTTTGCTAATTCGATGATTCTGCCGAATCGGGCATAAATATTATATAATTTGTACTCGATTTGGATTTTGATAAATTGTTAATTTGTCGAATCGGGTGTAAATATTATGGGATTTATACTCGATTCGTATGCATGATACTCGTCATATCCCATATTCGATTATTGAATCGATATGGAATATTAGAGCGAAGACTTGAATAAAATAATATAAGTCGTTTAAATTAACTAAAACGATATTAATTTCCTCCGCGTTTATAGTGTCGTATTAATTCTTTCGAATTAGATGACAACTATTTTTGCATCAACGAAAATCGTATTAGTTAAATTACTTGACTAAATCGTTCGAATTCGACATCCAACTATTGAGTTGGTATAGAATCTACTAGATCGACACTTGAATTAAAGAAAAGACTAGATTTGATTCCCTCCGCATCCCGACATCATAATTAATTCTTGCGAATTGTGTGATGTCGGATCCGCATCAAAAGGTTTCGACTCAACTTGAATAAAAATACGTGGATAATAATAAGAAAAGGTTTTAGAAATCGATGTATGCGATGTTGATGATGAAGACGCGACAATAAAAAAAACGACGACGACGATGGAAAACAGACGACACGAGTAAAGGAAAGAGAAGAGAAAATCGGCTTTGTTGCACCCTCAACCTACATGTTTCGTGTTCTCGGACGGGACTCGTTAATTGTGGCTTGCAGGTGAGTATCGATATTATGTAGGCTAAGTTATGGTGGTTAGGGTTTTGATTCCTAGATGCTAGGGTTAGGGTTTGAAAATGTGAGATTAGGGTTTTGCAATGTGTGAGATTAGGGTTTGATTAGGGTTGAATTAGGGTTATAAGGATGTGTGTAAAAGTTGTCTTGATTTGCATGCATGAGGGTGTATATATAGGCCAAGCTATGTACCCCCGTCTAGGGTTACTCGACCGAGTATGCCGCTGACTCGGTCGTGGCCCAATGCGACTGCAGTCGGGCTTGTTTAAAGGCCCACTCGATCGAGTGGGGCTGACACTCGATCGAGTGGGTGAGCTGGATCGCAAGGGTCCATTTTTTGGACCTTGAGTTGGGTATTTTGTGGGTTTTGTATTTGGATTGGACTTTTGATGTTTATGTGGCTGTTTTTATGTGTTTCGGAAATGGCTTTGACCGGGGTTGACCCAATCGCTAAAAGTCGGTTTTATTTCCGGTGTCGGTTTTGGCCCAAATTAGTCTTGTTTGATTGGAAACGATCCACTAGGCCTGAATTTGAGGTTGGTTTTGTGAGATTTGTACTCCGTAAGTGCTTAAGCCAACAACTAATGGTTTCGAGCCCATATCCGAGCGCGTAGAAACACGTTTGCGTCCGATCATCATCGGGTGTTTTTTGGAAACTGCTATAGACACCTGGCGGTCAAAATGTGGGTGTCTACAGTATTCATTTCAGAATTATTAAAAAACATAAAATATGTATACGTATATAATCGTTGTTTATAAGAGTGATAGACAACTGTTATTTCATTAAACAGTTGTCTATATACGTAATAGACAACTGTTGTATCAGAAAAACAGTTGGCTATAACAGTTGTCTATAACGTAATAGACAACCGTTATTTAGAAAAGCAGTTGTCTATATACATAATAGACAACTGTTGTTTTAAAAACAGTTGTTTATTAACCAATAGACAACTGTTCTAAGAGAGATGTCTAATTGTCTATGCTCAAAGTAATACTCCCTCCCATCCATTCAATTCTTTACACTTACTATAAATGGACAATCTAATCAATTCTTTACATTCCTCTTTTGGCAAAAGACTTTACCATATAACCCTCTTATCTTTCCTCTATTTACACAACATACCACTACTTTTTCTTTACTTTAAATTTGGTGGACCCCATAAAACCATTTGATTTACCAATAATACCCTTACTTTTACTACTTTCCTTAAAATTTGTGAAACCCTCCATGTAAACCATTGAATGGATGGGAGGGAGTATACAACTCCAAACTACTCAACTGTTGTAAGTCAGTTGTCTATTGCAAAAAAACAGTTGTCTATTTGATATTTTGTAGTAGTGGCTCTCAATTAGATCAGAGAGATGTACCAAATGTACACCAACAAATGCCAGATTAAACAGATTCAAGTCATAAGTCAACACATAAATTATTGAGTGAGACGGGTCGTAAAATAAAACCTACTGTTGACTGAGACGGGTCATAATAAAACAAGCGTAAACTAGAGGGCTCGTAAATAACACAAGCTAAACTATATGGGTCGTAAACAAAGCAAATGTAAACTACTGAATTAGATGAATTTTTCTTTTACATTTTTTACTAGTCCATATTCACGAGTCCGAAGTTGACTATTACCATGTATGAGTTTTAAACTCGACGATTCTGAGGCTGAAACCCTTGATGTTGAGACTCAACTTCATACCTCCTAAACTCAAGTTTAAGACTCAGACTCTACAAATCTAAACCTTAAACATGAATTGGATTCTCCGATTCTTGCTCAAACTCAACTTGACCCCTAGCTTTAATATTAACCCACGTAAGCGAGAGAAAATACGGAGGAAAACAAGAACATTGTGGTTGGCAGTCAGTGGTCAATTACTAAAAATAAAATGCCCAACTCTCTTCTTCTCCTCTAGCTACCACTTTCTTGACAAGTTCCTTTAATAGTTCAGACACTGATAATTGGTACTCCGTACTATATTATTCATACACTCAACCTACCATATATAGAATATAGTGCAATTTTCCTCCATTTCTAAAACACTTACTAAATGACCTTCATAAACTCTCTTATAATACTTCCTCTCATACTATTATTGACTTCTCCTCTATGTTTCTGAAGGAGCTATGTCCACTGTCCTACGGATTAACCCGCTTAAGTCTATGTATCCGATATGCCTTGCTAGAGGTCGATGTCGGGTTGACATGTAAATGAGTTACGTGTGTGGTAGTCTTAAGTGGGCCCATTGGGTCACACACAATATGTACGGGATATTATTAATCATAGTTGCTAAATCATACCCAGCTTTTACTCATTCATACCCAATTTTTCATTATTTTTCCTATTACTACCCTTTTCTCTTAGAACAAACCTCTCCCAATCCCCTTTGAACTTAAGAAATTCCATCATTTTTAATTCATCGAAACCTAACAAAATTCTTTGATAACTACGCTAATTTGTACCTGAGACAAATAATTTTCTTGTTTTTATTAATATTTTCACTTTTTAATATATTTATGGGATGTTATCTTAATTTTTTTTGTTTAAAACCTTAATTATTTTAGTGATTACTTTTTTTGTTTAATTTCTAACTAAACCCTAGTTTCATCTTAATGTAACTTTAGAATTACGGATCAATACAATTGGTTCGTTGTTTCTATTAATAATTTACTTTATAATATAATAATTGGATTTAATTTTCTAATTAAACCCTAATTAGGGTGGTTAGACCAATTTATTGATTAATTTTTTCGAATTAAACCCTAATTAGGGTGGTTGTTGAAGGTAAGGGGTGGACGCGGTGGTTAGGGTTACAGACAATATCGATATGGGGTGAATTGATTGGGATATAAGTGGTCAATTGATTGAGATTTGAGTAAGAGGAGAGAAAATATTGAAAAGAGAGATTATGGGGGTGGATTGATTGAAGAAAATGAGGAGGGTAATTTGGGAAATGTGGGTATGAATTAGTAAAATGTTGGGTATGATTTAGCATGTCCCTTATTAATATGTATCGATATATTAAATATATCGGGTCAGTGGTAATACGGACCCAGCTGCGTTGTCGGGTTATGGTAATTAGAGTTATACTAATAATCTAATTATGGTAATTAGAGTTATAGTAATAACCTAATTCTACCTTCTCATCTCCTATATATAAGGATGTTCATATGATGAACCAATATATGGAATAAAGAGTATTGACTCGTAATATATTCGTCTTATAAAGAGTTATAAGAGAGATATAGAGAGAAGTTGTGAGACGGCCTCACATACCTTTATACTAGCATATACGTCGCAGTTCTGTACCCGTGTAGATACCGAAGGAGGCATCACGTTTGGGGTGCTTTATTCTGTCCGTGGAGATTATTTATTCTGTCTGTGGAGATTATATATATTTCTGGGTTTATTATATTTCTTATTATACGTTGTTCCGCTGCAAATAAGGTATAATTGTCATCCCTCTACTTTTGTCTTTTCGGTTAATACTCGTAACATGTCTTTGGGTTTAAGGGTTGTAACCCTACAGTGGTATCAGAGCCTCTGTTACGTAGTATTAATCTAATTGACGTGAATCTATGGCTCATAATTGGTTATGAGAGATTCCACCCGTGTATTAATTTGATTATATTTTAGCCCGAGAATTGTTCTCGTTTTTTTTAGTTTTCATCCATTCCGTGAGAATGAATTTGAAGTTGATGCATCGTTAACACTGACTGTTTGATGCTTCGTAATATGCATCTGCCAATTGGTTATATGTAATCATGAGCCTAATGAATATCTTTTGTGATCAACTTGCATGATGTTCACTATTGATTTTTGTCTTAAAAGTTAAGATGCATATGTGCTAATGAGACATGAGTTCCACTTTGTTGCTCTCCGTTATTGATGATAGTTTCATGCGAGCAATTGCGGCTAATTTGTCATATGTCGATTTTTCGTTTATATTTAGGATTATTTTAATTTGTGAATTTAAACCGTTAAATTCTAAAATTGACTCGTAAAATTAATTTAAGATTTAATATTGATTATTTTTAATTTAATTTATCCTAAATTGACCCACTATAATCCACAATTTTCTTGTTGACGATGAAACTAATTAGATTAGTCAAGATTTGATTGAAATTGGGAACGTAAAATTACAAGAATTTATCGTTGACGATGAGACCTAATAAGATTAGGACAAGACTCGTGTTTATTTTGGTGGAGATGGAACGAAAAGAGACCAACCCGGTTGGCACGAGTCTGACTCGGTCGGCACGGGTATGTCCCGGTTGGAACGGGATGACTCGGGCGATAAAAGGTTTGACCAAGATGATACAATATTTACTCGGACGATATGGTGTCGGGTCGGGTGACGCTTTTAAGAAAAGTCGTTTTCTTACGTTTGTGTGTTGATTATGAATCAAACATGGATTATACTTTTATTTTTCCGAATCAATGAAAAATTAGTTTTCGAAATCGGCTAAATAACATTATGCATTTTAATTATCATGTTATCATAAATAGATCGGGAAAAGAGTTTCTCGAGTCTTATTTTATTTTGATGAATTGTTCATGTATATGACAATTATAAATTGCAGATCGATTGTGAATCGAGTTTTGTATATCCGTTCAATTTTTCCGGGTGGGAAATTGTTCCTCGTAGTTGGAAAAATGAAAGATATTGGTGAAATTGCTCAAACTAAATTGCAATTATGAATTGTAATATGATTATGAATCAAAATATGGGATCTTTTAACTTGTTTTATGCACAAATCACTAAGTAACAATTGAATTATTATGTCATACGATGCATGAATTTTAATGTTGGAGACTTGTGTGTGCTTAGAACTAATAGGTCGCCTTGTTAGTTGACCTAGTGGCATGGTTAAGACCCTTATGCATTTAATCCCTCGCACAAATATTAAGTATTGTCTTTCCAGAATT
Organism: Agrostemma githago; assembly: GCA_958450325.1. NCBI lineage: Eukaryota > Viridiplantae > Streptophyta > Magnoliopsida > Caryophyllales > Caryophyllaceae > Agrostemma > Agrostemma githago. The sequence goes on along the minus strand of OY288260.1, from coordinate 31,904,986 downwards.
GACCACTACAACAATTTCATACCATTGGTTGAAGTGACTGCCTAAGCGGTGCTTTGCCGATGTGTGTGGACTGAGTAGGTGGGTAACGGTTACCCACAGGTTCAGTCTGGTTCGCTTAACATTTCTATCAAGTCGGACTTGGGCTTTGAGGCAAATAGTTGGTGTCATATGATGACTAATTCCGACGAACAAAGAATTACATATTGATGTAATTGACAATGTTGTTGTCTACCTTTACTTTTGGAGCTTGAGCAGTGAGCCCAAGTTCACTTGAGCGACAAAAGGTTTAGGATCTTGGAATATTATGCGAACTTGAGGGTAGTTTTCATGATTTTATCTTAAAATTGTTTAAGATTATTTATATTAATTATCGTTTTACTTAGCATATATTTGTAGTTGTAATTTAGTCGTTTTATCACATTTATTAAAGATGAGTTTGAATTGTTCAACCTTGTTGATTGGTATCTTGAAAATTGTTTTCAAAATTAGAGGTACGGATTTTGTCCTTGTGAAGGATAATTCCGATAGATCATTGCCAATGCTAATGTACAGTATGGACTGTATAATTAGAGTCATGAAGATGACTATATGTACCAAAATCAATTGTTTCAATAAAAGGGAACAGTTCCCATTAAGTGAGAAAATGTTAAAGATGATCCAATTAATCCATGTCATATGATGAATGATTATATTGATAATCAGGAAATTTTGGATGCTTTTTCTAAAGAATTAGGAATTGAAATCGTTTCAATTAGTCTTAAGTTTAGGTCATTTTATTATGAATAAACAGGTGACTTAATAAGGTTTCTTACCTTTTTGCATGAGATGTTAAAAGACGATTGAACATTGTATCAAGAAGGCAAAAAATATTAATGTTCTATGAGTTCATTAAGAAAATTGATTGAGATAATGATTAATGAATCTAAGACGTTGGTTAAAGTAAGGGAAGGACAATCGTTGTCATATCCAAACTTGTTGCCAAATTTAGATTAGGTACAATTTTATTAGCTAGTCATTAATGTAATGACAAATATAAGACATTGGTAGATAGTTTCTAGAAGTGTCTAGAAAATCTGCAAATCAATTGAAGTATGACTTTTGGTGTGTATGTTACTAGAGTAATTGTTACTTTCATTCTACTGTTTTGGTATAAGATACCAAATGCAAATATTACATTGTGGATGTGATGATTCAAAGAGGGTGGAATAATGGTATATAAGTGAAGTGTTTTATGATGAAATGAACAAATGTTGTTGTTTCATATATAAAAGAAAAATCACTTAATTTTACCATAAAGTTGAATACTGGAATTGAATAATTGTTATTCTTGTACTAGTCATAAGCAAGAATATTGATTCTGTTTCATGTATGGGCATGAAAAGTTTTAATAAAAGTAGAACAATTGTTGCTCTATACCTTGCAAGAATATAAGGTACAATAAGGCTAACATGATTGTTGGTTCTACATTCCTAGTAGTGAATGCTTTTATTTGTAACATAACAACCAAAAGGTTCAAGTCTCTCGACACGAGTTTTACCTATTATGGCATTGTCCTTAATCCATGAGACAAGAAACATAAGAATAAGTTTCATAATGATGAAATTATAAACCTTATTGATAAGGATCAACTGAGGTAAATGGATCTTTTTTAGATGGATAAATGACATTAGAAGTGACTCCTATTATTTATAGTGAGAGGGTACTTAAACTTGTTGGATCACACATATACAGATACATGTGAGTTTAACTAGTGATGTTGCAAGAATGGGTAAAACGTATTGTTTTGTTCATTTGATGAAATTTGAAACTGAATGCTTTGAATTGTTCAAGGAAATTCAGATGAAAGTACAAGATCAACTTGATAAGTTGATACGAGTCGTTCGATATGATTGAAACAGGGAGGAATTGAACTAAAAGATTGCGATCATCTTAGAAGTAGTGAAAAGTGTTTCAAACTACATCGAACCATGTTTGATATGATTTGGTCTATGATGAGTCATGCAGATTTTACTGACGCTTTAGAAAGTTATGCACTATAAAAGTCTTTGTACAATGTTGATGAGATTGTCCATGAAAGTCAAAGAATAGACACCATATGAGATATGGATTGAAAATGTTCTAAAATAGTCTTTTCTTAATTATCAAGTCTTAAAGTTTAGAGAAAATCATTTTCTAGAACTTAGACTCAATTAAGACATTTGTTTTATTAGGGATATTATGTTAATTCTACAAATCATCCAAAGAACAAAATTGTTTTGTTGCATGGAGTGGTATGTTTCTTTTAAAATATGTGATTTCTAATAGAAACAGTGGGAGTAGAATCGACCTTGAATTGTTCAAGATTAACAGGAATTCTCTACAACTGTTGAAGAGGATATTAATGCATCCATGAAAAGACATGATCATCTTACCTGCAAAATATTACCTTACATAGGTTTGACCTATGATGAAACAATAATGGGCAAAGACTCCAAAAGTCACATAAAATCTAATAGATTTCATATACCATAATTACCAAGTATAGACTTTGGTTAAATGGGTCTCATAGTGAAGAATAGTCTTCAATATAAAGATGATTTGAATTGATATAAGAGTATCTATGGAGCATAATTGGTAGTTAAGGATTGATCTCATAGTAATGACTATGGAAAAACTTGTTTACAACATTATGCTTAAGTCTATTAAGATTGATTTAGCATTTTGAATGTCATCACTCATTATGATGAGTTTTGGACATATATATATGAAATACATTTCTTGAAAGAGATGCAATATGATGTGTGTGCATGCGACTCATCATATGAATTTCATAATATCAAATTGCTAGACAAATGTGAATGATCCAATTTGATTGGAGCAAGTATTATGGAGTAATATCTTCGTTCTTAATGTGGTAATTCAAAGATGTTTGTTTTCCTTTGAGACGAAGAGAGACAAAGTATGTACAAGAGGCTAGTGGGAGTGCATTTATCGTTATGATTTGGTATGTAAGTGACATACTTCTCTAACTAAACGACATTTGATTGCTTTAGTCTACGAGACTTTGCAAGACATGTGTTTATTATGTGCTCGTGTGACGAGTAGATACTAATCTAGTGAGTGTCACTAGAATGCTATCTAAGAATTGTTCCCTTGCGCTTAAGAAGCAAAAAGGGGAATTATTTAAGAGATGCTCATGATGTGATAAGCGAATTATTGTAAACAAGTTACAATGATTCATATTTCCAAATAGACAAAGATGACATGAGATTGTAATCTCAGTATATTTTGTTTTGGATGAGAAGTTGTGTGTTGGAACGGTTCCAAAGAACAACTTTGTGACTAGTATTATAATTAAAGTTAGTGTTATAATACTTTTGAAGCAAATAGACGTTTGATTACGAATCAAGTACACACTCAACTTTAAAGTTTATGAAGCAAATGTTGCTTATGAAACTATCAGTTTACCTTAATTGAGAGAAGGTAGATTGATCATATGCTTGTAAATAACCGATACAAATGTTGTATGTCCCAAAACCTACTCTACATAAAGATCATATTGATTATGATCGGTATAAGACGCATGGGCGAGTGGTCTTAGTACTTTTAGAGGTGTTTGGTTTAGTGGGAGTTATTTCAATAATTGATATATGTATGACATATTGTCATTTGGTTAATGTAACCGAGTTTTGTCCCTAAATAATTTACATTGATGAAATAGATCACTAAGTACGTGACTTAGTCTTGGAACTCTATTTGTATGATGTGATAAGCGAATTATTGTAAACAAGTTACAATGATTCATATTTCCAAATAGACAAAGATGACATGAGATTGTAATCTCAGTATATTTTGTTTTGGATGAGAAGTTGTGTGTTGGAACGGTTCCAAAGAACAACTTTGTGACTAGTATTATAACTAAAGTTAGTGTTATATTACTTTTGAAGCAAATAGACGTTTGATTACGAATCAAGTACACACTCAACTTTAATGTTTATGAAGCAAATGTTGCTTATGAAACTATCAGTTTACCTTAATTGAGAGAAGGTAGATTGATCATATGCTTGTAAATAACCGATACAAATGTTGTATGTCCCGAAACCTACTCTACATAAAGATCATATTGATTATGATCGGTATAAGACGCATGGGCGAGTGGTCTTAGTACTTTAGAGGTGTTTGGTTTAGTGGGAGTTATTTCAATAATTGATATATGTATGACATATTGTCATTTGGTTAATGTAACCGAGTTTTGTCCCTAAATAATTTACATTGATGAAATAGATCACTAAGTACGTGACTTAGTCTTGGAACTCTATTTGGATGATGTAATTATTTTGTCTCTAGTCAGAGTATTGTGTTGGGACATTTAAATACCTTTAAATGACTAGTGTGTAAGTTGGTTGATGACTAAGTTCCTTGAGTCATAGGTATTGAGATACTAAACCAGGCACACGGGTGTATGTTGGGAACATGCATCAGACAGACCCGCCGAAAAGGATTTTACTAAGATTTCGCTTAGTGTCAGTAAAGTTCTTTGCAAGTTATGAACTTGTACGGTCTTTAGACCTGAGTTTTTGACTATCCTGTACATGTGATGTGTATGCTTTGATACTATTCCTCGTCAGCTGTGAAAGGGGTTATGGATTGTTATTGGGCATGCATAGATCATGTGATAGGATGTGGTTAGACAAGAGGGGATTTGCTCTTCCTTTATTGAAGGGAATTTATTGTTTTTGGGCCACTCGAAGAGTGTGACTTGTGCAAATGCGTGGCCGCGCTCAGATAGGATGATTGTCATCTATCTGCTCTTTTAACAAGTCAACTCAGAGATTCGAGTAAAAGATTGAGACATGCGAGGATGACACTTCTTCTTACCTCATTCTCAATTGAAGACAATAGTAGCAAAGAGATTTAACGCCGTTCTTGAGAGGATATTTACAAGTGGGAGACTGAAGGAGTTATGTCCACTGTCCTACGGATTAACCCGCTTAAGTCTATGTATCCGATATGCCTTGCTAGAGGTCGATATCGGGTTGACATGTAAATGAATTACGTGTCTGGTAGTCTTAAGTGGGCCCATTGGGTCACACACTATATGTACGAGATATTATTAATATGTATCGATATATTAAATATATCGGGTCAGTAGTAATACGGACCCAACTGCGTTGTCGGGTTATGGTAATTAGAGTTATACTAATAATCTAATTATGGTAATTAGAGTTATAGTAATAACCTAATTCTACCTTCTCATCTCCTATATATAAGGATGTTCATATGATGGACCAATATATGGAATAAAGAGTATTGACTCGTAATATATTCGTCTTATAAAGAGTTATAAGAGAGATATAGAGAGAAGTTGTGAGACGGTCTCACATACCTTTATATTAGCATATACGTCGCAGTTCTGTACCCGTGTGATAGCGAAGGAGGCATCACGTTTGGGGTGCTTTATTCTATCCGTGGAGATTATTTATTCTGTCTGTGGAGATTATATATATTTCTGGGTTTATTATATTTCTTATTATACGCTGTTCCGCTCCAAATAAGGTATAATTATTATCCCTCTACTTTTGTTTTTTCGGTTAATACTCGTAACATGTCCTTGGGTTTAAGGGTTGTAACCCTACAGTTTCAGCAGCAGTGACGTCGACCCAAAACGGTACGATAGTTGTGTGCATAACTTCACTTGTGGCAATGTAAACGTTGGATTTCCCTACTGGGGAGGTAGTTGGAGGCCAAAGGAACGCGGGTATCCAGAATTTGAGCTCATCTGTGAGGGTCAAATCAGACCAACCATCCAAACGCTGAAACTTCATTTTACGTCTTGGATGTGAATCCAAATGCTAAAAGTCTCCAAATTGCGAGACAGGTTTGAGTGATACTTTCTGCTTAACCAAGTTTGTCAACACAACCATGAATTTCGACCGATTCTATTACCCTCTAACATCACAGAACATCACACTTTTATATGGGTGCCCTCGTGGAGAGATCGAGAATGATAATGGTGGAGATTCTTATACTGGTGGTGGTGATGGTTATGGTTCTTCGGATCCGCCTAGGAGTCTGGATCCGGGTTTCTCTCACTTTTATTGCAGGATTAGTGGTGTAAATAAGAATAACGCTTACGGATACTGTCAATCAGGAGCGACTGGGCCAAAGGGATGTTATAAGAGTGTTGTGGTTCCGGTTAGAGCATCATTAAAGCAACAGATATTGAATAATGGCTTTTCGTATCCGAGTGAAGGTATTGGTGAAGGGTTTGAGGTCATTTACAAGTTAGAGGAAGGGGATGCAGGTTTGTGCACTCGTTGTCCAGCCTCACATGGTCGATGTGGATTTGACCCCACTACCAATCAAGCTACTTGTTTTTGCTCTGATGGAACTTCTGCGTATGCACCTTGTGGTTCAAAATCCCGAATTTCACCAATTCCAGGTTCGTGTGTTTTTTTCTTCCTCCCAATCTCGGATTTTTATTATGGATTTGGATAAATTTTATTTGAAACCTAAGTTTATAATTTTTAAGTATGATAATCTCTAAGATGAAATTATTTTATCATTTTTATATTGAGGATTAGTTTACACATTCCGTATATGATTTTAAAGTCCTCCGTACTTGATTTTTGTTTGCTTGGGTGGATAAATCATGCAAGCATCCTGTCATTGATTTTCCACAAACCCACGTGGCATTCATCCGGCAATTACTGGACCCTTCAGTAATTTTGGCTACTGGAGAGTATCCGCACACTCAATAAGCTTTTGGTTCAATTGTTTCCTCGATTTAATAAGCAAAGTTGTCGATTATAATACTCCCTCTCTTCAACACCCTTGCATCATCACACGACACCTTATGCATATTTTAGTTGGAGAATAAGATAAGAAGTATGAGATTTGCTAAAGATAGAAATATTTGTTCAGCTAATGAAAAAAATGTTTTGTTGCATTTCATTGAGGTGGATCCAGGATTTTTCATCACGGGTTACAATTTTCTTTCCCAATTTCGCAAGTTATACTCCCTCCCCACCACAATGATCTTCCCACTTTATAATGGCACATGGATTAAGAAATGGGTAATGAAAGGTGGTAAATTGTTGGGTGGGGTTCAAGATGTCAAATCACAAAAAGTAACCAATAGAAAGAGAGTATAATGGATGAATATGGAAAGTTTTGAAGTGGGAAAATCTTAGTGGAGTTTCCTTTTAAGGAAAGTGGGAAAATCTTAGTGGTGGGGAGGAAGTATTAAATAGTGTCATTTTCTCTATCCTTACTAACCTCGAAAAGTGACGGATTTAAACATACTATATATATATATATATATATATATATATATATATATAGAGGTAGGTTCAAATAAGGGCAACAACTATTTTAAGAGCATAAGGTCAAATGTTAAAGTTACACAAAAAGTGCTTAAAGTTACACGAGATAGTGATAAAGTTGCACTTTATCACTTGAAATGATAAAAGAGAGGAATGTGTTACTCCCTCCGTCCTTTATGTTTCTTCCCGTTTCAATATAATACTCCTCACAAATCTTAAATTGTGGGAAGAAACATAAAGGACGGAGTGAGTACATATCAATTTTAAACAAATGCAACTTTATCGTATGTCATCTGTAACTTTAATATACACTTACTGAAACATGGTGACCTTATTTGAACCTCTCTCTCTTTATATATATATATATATATATATATAAATATATATAAAATGGAATCAGGTGAGTCCACTTATATATGTTGAGTTCGTGAGTCCCCATCTTAGCCTTTGATTCAATGTTAGATTAATGGACAAGATTTGATCTCATAGTAATAACTAACAAATCTGGGTAAATATATCAATTCTCTCTCCTCCTTAATTATCTCAATACAAATCTTTTCTCTCTCTTATTAATCTTTTTAACTGTTCTTTCTCTTACCCAAAATGTTTATTCAAAATTAAATTTTTTCCATCTTCACCAAAAAAATTTCTTCAAAATTAAATTTTTTTCATCTTCACCAAAAAATATCATTTTCCTACCGCCATTGTATGTATGTTACTATGTTACTGCCATAATCCATAAACTATGTTACTTTAACTCATATAACGTGTTACTTTAATTCATGAACTGTGTTACTTTAACTCATAAAATCTGTTACGTTGTATATTCACTTGCAAAAACTATTATTCTAACTCATACAATGTCTTACTCTAATTCATGAATTGCATTACTTTAACTCATATAACGTGTTCATTTAATTCATGTTACTGCCATAATCCATAAACTATGTTATTGTAACTCATACGTTGTGTTACTCTAATTCATGAACTGTATTACTTTAACTCATAAAATATAAAGTAACGTTGCATAGTCTCTTGCAAAAACTGTTACTCTAACTCATACAATGTGTTACTTTAATTCATGATCTGTGTTACTTTAACTCATAAAATCAGTTACGTTGCAGAGTAGTCTCTTGCAAAAATAGGAGTTCCAATTAACAAAAACAACAATGTTTGTTTTTATTAAGATACTCCAAAACAAAAAAGTGGTACAATATTCCATTACAATTCCAATGTTTCATTATTGTTACTCATAATGTCCTACTTATAATTCTGCTTCTTCTTCATCCTTATCGTTTTCTCCGTCTTCTTCTTTTTCATCTTCTTCATCATCATCTCAGAAGCTTTGATTTAATCTCAATGGAGGAAACTCTCACCCACATCCCTACATCATTCATATGGATTAAAGTAACAGATAACAAGAGTTATAAAGTAACAGATGAAGTACATTGAAGTAACAATGAATTAAATTAACAGAGTATGCTTATACACCATGTATAAAAAAATTCATATAATGATAAAAAATGATAGTATGACGCAGTATACTCTTTGATATTGTTTCCTATTTTGAAGTCATCACGTCCCATAATTATAGGAAGTAGTATTTTTTTTTTCTTTTTTTTATATGGTGTTACTCTTTGATATTGTTTCCTATTTTGGTGGCAATTACGTCCCATTATTATAGGAAACAATATTTTTTTTTAATTATTTTTTTAATATGGCAGTTTCCTAAATTCTTAGGACACTACAATGCATTACAATAATAGATGAAAAACACTAAAGTAACAACTGGAGTGTATTAAAGTAACACGATATATAAAGTAACTGATGATAGACATTAAAGTAACAGATGCTCTACACTAAAGTAACGCAGTATATGAACTACAATAACTCAATATATTGTAAACGTAAAAACTAATAATTGAGTAGCATCTTAATGACTTCCATGACGATTCCAGTATAAATTACAAAACATATATACTCACCGTTTGTGTGTTCTACGATTTGCATATGAATCTATGATGAATAACACGACCAGGAAAACAATATCAACATGAAAATTGACGCGAAACATGAATGACACGACCATGAAAACAATATCAATATGAAAATTGACGCAAAACATGAACACAAATTGACGCAAATTAATCAAGATGATGAATAAAAATTGACGCAAAACATGAAAACAATATCGAAACTCACCATTGTTATACTCGATGAATTGCTTATCAACCGTTAATGAAGATGTAACGATCATTGAATTTATAGTAACGGAATTTCGAGCACAGATTTGATTGAATGAATGAACGTGATGATCGATGGGAGCGTTTTTTTTTAAGGTTTTGATGAACCTGTGAATGAACGTGAGTGAATGAATGAATGAATGAATGAGGAATGATTGTGATTATAGGAGTTATTTTAGGATACTAATTCTTCCTTTTTTTTAATACAAAATAATAGGATGCATCTTGTCCATCCATCCTCATCCCATCCGTTGGGATGAGGACTTAGGGACTCAACATATATAAGGGGACTCATTAGAACTCATCTCTCTCTCTCTCTCTCTCTGTATATATATATATATATATATATATATATATATATATATATATATAAGTGGGATCAGGTGAGTCCACTTATATATGTTGAGTCCGTGAGGCTCCATCTTAGCCCTTGATTCAAGGTTAGATTAATGGACAAGATTTGATCTCATAATTAAGGAAATAACTAACAAATCTGGTAAATATATTATTTTTCTCTCTCCTCCTTAATTATCTCAATGCAAATCTTTTCTCTCTTTTATCAATCTTTTTAAATGTCTTCTTCTCTCACACAAGTTTTTCAAAATTAAGTTTTTTTCATTTTCACCAAAAAATCATCATTTTCCTACTGCCATTGTACGTATGTTACTATGTTACTGCCATAATCCAGAAATTATGTTACTTTAACTCATATAACGTGTTACTTTAATTCATGAATTGTGTTACTTTAACTTATAAAATCTGTTACGTTGTTTAATATATTCTCTTGCAAAAACTATTACTCTAACTCATACAATGTGTTACTCTAATTCATGAACTATGTTACTTTAACTCATAAAATATGTTACGTTGCATAGTCTCTTGCAAAAACTGTTACTCTAACTCATACAATGTGTTACTTTAATTCATGAACTGTGTTACTTTAACTCATAAAATCAGTTACGTTGCATAGTAGTCTCTTGCAAAAATAGGAGTTCCAATTAACAAAAAGAACAATGTTTGTTTTTATTAAGATACTCCAAAACAAAAAGTGGTACAAGATTCCAACTAAATCAACTCCATTACAATTCCAATGTTTCACAATTGTTACTCATAATGTCCTACTTATAATTATGCTTCTTCTTCATCCTTCTCGTTCTCTCCGTCTTCTTCTTTTTCATCTTCTTCATCATCATCTCAGAAGCTTTGATTTATTCTCACCATTGCACAATGGAGGAAACTCTCACCCACATCCCTACATCATTCATGTGGATTAAAGTAACAGATAACAAGAGTTAAAGTAACAGATGAAGTGCATTGAAGTAACATTGAATTAAATTAACTGAGTATGCTTATACACCAGGTATAAAGTAACAGAGGTCAGACATTAAAGTAACAGATAGTATGAATTAAAGTAACAGATAATGTTCATTAAAATAACACCAGATATAAGTTAGTGTAAAAAATTCATATAATGATAAAAAATGATAGTATGACGCAGTATCTTACTCTTTGATATTGTTTTCTATTTTGAAGTCATCATGTCCCATAATTATAGGAAGTAGTATTTTTTTTTTCTTTTTTTTTATATGGCGTTACTCTTTGATATTGTTTCCTATTTTGGTGGCAATCACGTCCCATTATTATAGGAAACAATATTCTTTTTTTATTATTTTTTTAATATGACAGTTTCCTAAATTCTTAGGACACTACAATGCACTACAATAACAGATGAAAAACACTAAAGTAACAACTGGAGTGTATTAAAGTAACACGACATCCTTTCAAAAAAAAAAAAAAAAGTAACACGACATATAAAGTAACAGATGGTAGACATTAAAGTAACAGATGCTCTACACTAAAGTAACGCAGTATATGAACTACAATAACTCAATATATTGTAAACGTAAAAACTAATAATTGAGTAGCATCTTAATGACTTCCATGGCGATTCCAGTATAAATTACAAAACATATATACTCACCGTTTGTGTGTTTTACGATTTGCATATGAATCTATGATGAATAAACATGAACACAAATTGACGCAAATTAATCAAGATAATGAATAAAAATTGACGGAAAACATGAAAGCAATATTGAAACTCACCATTGTTATACTCGATGAATTGCTTATCAACCGTTAATGAAGATGTCGCGATCATTGAATTCATAGTAACAGAATTTCGAGCACATATTGATTGAATGAATGAACGTGATGATCGATGAGAACGTTTTTTTTTAAAGGTTTTGATGAACCTGTGAATGAATATGAATGAATGAATGAATGAATGAGGAATGATTGTGATTATGGGAGTTATTGTTTCCTAAAATCATGGGAGTTATTTTAGGATACTAAATCTTCCTTTTTTTTTTTTTAAATACAAAATATTAGGATGCATCTTGTCCGTCCATCCTCATCCCATCCAACGGATGGGATGAGGACTTAGGGACTCAACATATATAAGGGGACTCATTAGAACCCATCTTTATATATATATATATATATATATATATATATATATATATAGAGGTGAGTTCTGGTGAGGCAGGGTAACTCCTTACACCCATTGAGGCACAATCTAGACCATTAGATTAAGATGAGACATATATCCAAATAAGTGTTATATACACTAAAAAAAATCATTATATACGTTATTAAACTCACTATATACGCACACTTAAGAACTCAATATATACAATAAAAAATTGTTATATATACTTAAATAAAAAAATGTTATATACATTCAAATAGCTATTATGTACACCAATTAATCAACAATGGAACATACATCAAAATAACTGTTATATACACTAAAAAAACTCATTATATACGCTATTAAACTCACTGCATATATACACTTAAGAACTCAATATATACAGTAAAATAATTGTTATATATACACCCAAATAATTAATATGTACATCAGTTAATCAACAATGCAACATACATCAAAATAACTGTTATATACACTAAAAAACTCATTATATACGCTATTAAACTCACTACATATATATATACACTTAAGAACTAAATATATATACAGTAAAATAGATATTGTTATATACACTCAAATGGTTACTATGTACACCAATTAATCAACATATATACACTGAAATAATTGGCATATGTACTTAATTATTTGATATAATAGAATTGTTATATCTTAAAACAGTTATTATGTACACTGAAATTGTTTTTATATACACCAAGTTTATTTTAAATTCCGATTTTTTTTTTCGGAATTTTTTTTTTTTTTTTTTTTTTGGAAAAAAAGTTTCGGATATTTTTTTTCCGAAAAAAAATATATTTTTTTTTGGGAAAAAATATTCCGAAAAATATCGATTTTTTTCCCCGGGAAAAAAAATTGGGAATTTTTTTTTATATATGAGTTTTTGTTTTAATCTTAGCCTTTAATTTGATTTTAATCTAATGGGTGCGGCGAATTGAGGTTCCTCAAAGGATATATATATATATATATATATATATATATATATATATATATATATATATATATATATATATATATATATATAAACACGACAATCCAAGAGAATAAGAAATACTCCGTACAAGTCTACAACTTAAAACTAACGATATTTACAACCAAAACTATACTATGAAATGCGAGCTTGAACAATAACTTCAAGTGACAACAAGCAAAAAGCCGCAACGGCACAACACCTCTAGTCTTTAGTCTTTAGCCTTGAAGCACTTGATTTAAATAAGTTATATCTACAACACTGATTCCCCGATAATATTAAAAATCATCATCATCTGCCCCGACTTCAATGCCAATTTGTCCTGATTCTACATAATTTACAACAGATTTTAGTATCAAAACAAATGAAAAATGTAGAGATCAAATATATATTTTTAGTGAGAAACATAAATGTATCAACTAAGATTTTTATCAAATACAGTAAATACTAAAGAAAAATTGTTTTAAAATAAAGTCCTTTAAAAGCAATTATTATAGTAGTATCCTTATAGTTATTGAAGATAATGTTAACAAATCTTCCTGATTGTATTATTATTATGTAATCTCTTATCTTTAGAATGTAATCACTTATATTTAGATATTATATCATGTATCAATCATAGGCTTGTAACTAGAGTAACTAGTATAATTAAGCAATCAATCATTCCTCACAAATGAGGAGAAGATCACGGCTAAACAGAGGACTTAGGCTCCTCCTCCTCTGTATATATATTGTTGTACAATTTGTCAATAAATCAATTGAAAATATCATCACAAATATCTTACATGGTATCAGGTATCCTCACGATCTTGATCATTACCTCCGCTGCACTACTTCTCGATATACCCATGGCATCCTCCAGTGCAACCATCCCGAATTCCGCCGAACCCTCGAAACCCCTCATTTCTGTCCACACCAACCACTGCGTTGAACTTAAGCCCAACACATACCGCACCTGGCGATTTCAACTCACTCGTCTCCTTATGGGGTACGGGTTATTCGCCTTCATCGATGGCTCTCTACCATCACCCCCAGAAACGATCACCCCAACTGCCACCGAAACCGACACAAAACCCAAACCCATTCCCAACCCCGCTCACACGACTTGGTTCTGCCAAGATCAACTTATCCTTAGTGCCATAACCTGTACCCTCCACGAGAATGTTGCCCCGCTCATACTCGATGCCACAACATCCAAACAAGCGTGGGATCTTCTCGCCCAAACCTATGCCAACCCGTCTCGTGGCCATATCCTACAAATAAAAGACCGTCTTGATAACATTTCCCTAGGCACATCCACCATTTCCGACTACCTTCTAGCAATAAAATCGTGCACTGACCAACTTGCCCAACTCGGAAAACCCATGGATAACGAGGATATTACCTCCAAAATAATCTCTGGTCTCGATTATGATCTTTACAAACCCATCATCGATGCCGTCCGAGCTCGAGACACACCAATCTCGTTTGAGGCATTTCATGAAAAACTGATACAACATGAACTACTCACCAAAAACAAACCCAACTCCAACCATTTCACCCCGTCCGCCCTAGCTGCCCAACGTTATACCCCACCTCGAAACACCTACACCTCCCACCCTAACCGTCCTCCCCAAAACACCACCACCACCCCACAACACAAACCGTTTAAGGGTCGATGTCACTACTGTCGGGAACATGGTCATGTCACAGGTGCTTGTCCCGATTTTCGCCTTGCCTATCCACATGTTGTGTTCCCCCCACCCAAAACCTCCAACAAACCCGCCCGACCCCAAGCTCATTCTGCCACTGTCGGTCCCACCCAACCCTCTGCCTGGACCGTCGACAGTGGTGCGTCACACCATGTCACTAATGACCTCCATATGCTCTCCCTTCACAACCCTTACACCGGCCCCGACGACCTCGTGATTGGTGATGGCACGTCTCTCCCGATCACTCATCTTGGTTCATTCACCATCCCTACCTCTACTACTTCTCTTAATTTTACTAATGTCCTAATTGTTCCCTCTATTTCCCGTAATTTGTTTTCCGTCTCACAATTTTGTCGAGACAACAATGCTATTGCACTTTTCTCACCCAATTCTTTTTGTTTTAAGGCAATCTCGACGGGGGAAGTACTCCTCCAGGGACAATTCCATGAAGGGACGTATGAATGGAGACCCTCCAAACCCCAAGCACTTGTGGCTCACACGGACACTTCTCTTTTATGGCACCATCGACTAGGACATCCGTCCAATCTCACTCTTCAATTTATTAATCGTCAATTTCATTTTCGTCACTTTCCATTTTCGCATTGTAACTCGTGCCAAATCAATAAGAGTCACAAATTACCATTCTCCGTCTCGTCATTAAAATCAACCGCCCCACTTGATATTATTTACTCCGATATTTGGACCGCACCCATTATGTCTCACGAGAGTTATAAATACTACATTATTTTTGTAGATCATTACACCCATTATATTTGGATGTACCCACTTAAAAACAAATCGGATACAACGTCCACATTCCTTCGTTTTAAGGTCCTAATTGAAAAATACTTTGGAAAACCAATCAAACAGTTTTACTCAGATAATGGAGGTGAATTCAAAAAATTAAATCATTCCCTCCTCGATCATGGGATAAACCATCTAACCTCTCCTCCTCACACACCCGAGCACAACGGGTTTGCTGAGAGACGTCACCGTCACATTGTCGAAACCGGTCTCACTCTTCTCACTCATGCCCGCATACCACACACATTCTGGCCATATGCATTTGCAACCGCGGTTTATTTGATAAATCGACTCCCCACCCCCACCCTCAAACAAAAATCATCCTATCAATGTTTACTTGGTCAACCACCAAACTACTTAAAACTCCGACCCTTCGGTTGTCTTTGTTTCCCATGGCTCCGTCCGTATACTAATCACAAATTCGATCCAAAATCATCTCCGTGTGTATTTCTCGGTTACTCTACAATACAAAGTGCTTATCAATGTCTTGAACCCACAACCAATCGAATATATGTCTCTCGTCATGTCCGTTTTATAGAAACAGAATACCCATACCCGACTCTTGTCCCGACCACACCCGAACCCACACTCACCTCCCTTAATAATTGGTGCAACATCACTCTCCCTATCCTTGTTCCACCTAATGAAAACAATACTAACCCTCAACACACTTCCCCTCCTGACTCTCCACCCACACCTGCCACTCCCCCTTCCACACCTTTATCTATACCCGAACTCACCTCCCCTGCCACTATCCCACCCAACCCCACCCCACCTTCACCACCACCTCCACCCCCTGCCCGTGCCATCACCCGTCTTTCCAACAACATCCGGAAACCTAACCCGAAATATGCTAACCTCGCCACCGTTCCTAGCCCGTATACCACGCCTAATACAACCAAACAAGCACTTATTGATCCTCGATGGCGGGAAGCCATGTCCACTGAATACAATGCCCTCCTTGCCAACAATACTTGGCACCTTGTTCCCCGCAACCAAGCCGAAAACATTGTAGGATGCAAATGGGTATATCGAATCAAGTACAATCCGGATGGTAGTTTAAAACAACATAAAGCTCGCTTAGTTGCCAAAGGCTTTCACCAAAGGCCCGGTATCGACTACTCTGAGACATTCAGTCCGGTCGTTAAACCCACCACTATTCGGCTCCTTCTCACACTTGCTGTGACAAACAATTGGCATCTTCGTCAAATTGATATTAACAACGCCTTTTTGCAGGGAACTCTCACTGACACGGTGTTCATGAATCAACCTCCCGGCTTCTCCGACCCGGACAAACCTGACTATGTTTGCAAACTCAATAAAGCAATCTACGGTCTCAAACAAGCCCCGAGAGCCTGGTATACTGAACTTCGTAATTATTTACTCACCTACGGTTTTGTTACCTCTCTCTCTGACCCCTCCTTATTTATGTTCAAACATTCATCCATTCGATTATACGTCCTCGTCTACGTAGACGACATAATTATCACTGGCCCTCACTCCGACCACATCCACCACTTCATTACTCACATCTCCCAAAAGTTTTCCCTAAAAGACCTAGGTCCTCTATCCTACTTTCTCGGAATTGAAGTTACACCCACCATCCACGGACTTCACCTCAACCAATCTAAGTACGTCTCCGATCTCCTACATAAATACAATATGCATGAATGCAAACCCATGCCTACCCCTATGGTCTGCTACCCATTACTTACCAAACAACCCAATGAACCCATTGAAAATGAAACCGACTATCGTGCCATTGTAGGTAGCTTACAATATCTCTCCCTTACCCGACCCGACATAGGCTTTCCCGTCAACAAACTTGCCCAATACCTTCACCATCCCACGGCCACTCATTGGGCGGCTCTCAAACGCGTCCTTCGTTACCTTCATGGAACCATTGACCATGGCATCCATTTAAACAAAATTTCCCCACCCTGTCTTCATGCCTTTTGCGATGCCGATCACGCAGGAGATAGTGACGACTACGTATCTACCACAGGCTTTATAGTCTACCTAGGAAACAACCCCCTCTCATGGTCCTCAAAGAAACAAACCGCCTTATCTCGGTCCTCCACCGAGGCCGAGTTTCGCGCTATTGCCGACACCACTGCCGAGGTTCTTTGGCTAACATCGTTACTCAAAGAACTCCACGTTCCTGTATCTACCTCACCCACTATCTACAATGACAACCTTAGTGCTACTCATTACTCGGCTAACCCTGTCTTCCACTCGAGAATGAAACATCTTGCACTATCTTTTTATTTTGTCAAAGAGCAAGTTCAGCTTGGCACAATTCGTGTTCAGCACATCAGTGGTGCTGATCAAATCGCCGACACGCTCACCAAACCACTTCCGAAACCACGATTCCATCACCTAGTGTCCAAAATTGGCCTCCGAACCAGACCGTCCATCTTGCGGGGGAATATTGAAGATAATGTTAACAAATCTTCCTGATTGTATTATTATTATGTAATCTCTTATCTTTAGAATGTAATCACTTATATTTAGATATTATATCATGTATCAATCATAGGCTTGTAACTAGAGTAACTAGTATAATTAAGCAATCAATCATTCCTCACAAATGAGGAGAAGATCACGGCTAAACAGAGGACTTAGGCTCCTCCTCCTCTGTATATATATTGTTGTACAATTTGTCAATAAATCAATTGAAAATATCATCACAAATATCTTACAATAGTTAAGTGGTACTCCTAATTTGTATCTTATAATTAAACTAACAAATTACTCACAACAAGAATTTTCAAGTCAAGGACAACACAAAAGGATGTCTTATAATTAAACTAACAAACTACTCACAAGTCACAACAAGAATTTCCAAGTCAAGGAAAACATACCAGGATGTGTCGGATTTATAGCACACTAACATGTACTAGTGTCAATTCAACCTTTAAGCAACACGTTCTCTCACTAGGAAAACTCCCTCGTCTCTCTAAAAAAAACCCCCAAAAACAATACCCTAATTGACCACCATCACAGCCGTCGCCACCCTTTTTCCTTCCTATCTTTCAATCTTTGCCGGAGATGGGGCTATTATTAGCCCCATCTCCGGTCACTCGATCAGTTTACATTTTTGATTGACTGTTCTTCCACTGTCTTCTCACTGTTTCCGTGTGTTGGGTCCGCTCCCGCCTATCGATCCTTGTTTTTCTGTGTTTCTTCGTTTGCTTTCCGTCTCGTCCGATCCCCTCGATCGTCGTCTGTTGCGTCCTGTCTTGATCTGCCCCATTTCTCTTGGTCGTTATCGTTTGTCTTATCACCCGTTGGCCATCGTCCTCGACCTCTGATCGGCCGCCGATGATGTTGGTTTGTGGTCTGGTATGTCTGTTGTTTGATTGTCTTAATTTTTTCAATTCAAAGTGTTTGTTTCAAAAAAAAAATCTGTCTTCTAATCTTTCTCAAACATTTTCAAAAAAAATTCAAATCAATCTTTCCCTTCTTTTAATGTAAGGTCGTAATTTGTCCTTGCATGTGGTTTTTCTTCAATTTCTAGAGATGTTCCCCCTTCCCCTCGCCCCCATCCAACATCTCTAGTAAGTTGTGGAATTTTTTTTCTTCTTGTCTTCTTATCCTCGGTCCCGTTTTGTCTTGCATGGCTGGCTAGGTGTTCCCCCCTTCCCTCGCCCCCCTTCCCCACCGCAACCCTATGTAAGACAGTCTGGATTTATGGGTCGTTTTAGGGCTAGGATGATGAGGGGTTCGGATTTTCGATCGGGTCAGATGTTGGTGGGTTGAGTCTAGGTCGTCTTTTTCGTTCTTTTCGGGTGGTCTTGGATTGAGCTTTTATGTTTCTCGTTCATTGTCTCTTTCTTGTCGTGGGTGGTGACCGGCTCGCAATGCATGTGATCAGTGCAATTGTTTCTTGGTGTGGTCGTTCATTATTGTAGACTGATCGGTGTTAGATTGACTTGGAGTTAGGTTGGATTTGGTGTTGTGTGGTTTGGGTGTGGTGGTGGGCTTTCATCAAATTCTATGAGTTCTTTTAAATATATGATGTTACTTTTGTATGTATCAATAATAATAATAATAATAATAATAATAATAATAATAATAATAATAATAATGAAGACTCTAGATCAGGTTTGCGTTGGTTCCACTTTAAAGTTCTACTCTTTGGTATCAAAGGTTACGATTATGGGTGAGGGATCGTCCTCACTTCCACTGGTTGGTTGACTTCTTCCTTTGGATCAATGGTCTTTTGTTCGGCTGGTTCAATCTCTAAGATGCAGGAGTTTTATCTCCATCTGGGACTGGTCTTTTGACCTGTTTTTCCCCGTTTTTTTTCTACGTCCTTGTGGCGTAAGTGCAGCTTGTTATTGTCACTTGTTCGTTCAGAGGAGTATGCAGTCTTTTGGAGTTATCAACCAAGAAGGTGTGAAGTGTGCTGAAGCTCGTGCCCATTCTACTGCTCGTTGCCAACACGCTGATCTCGGGCATTGTGATCTAATTTCTTTTAGTCTACCATCAGAATATTTTATCTTTATGTTCTACTATGTTGTATTTCGATTCCTAAACAATAAAGAGCAGACCTTAATGGTCAATGCTCTAAATTTGTTTTAGGATGGATTTGTTTTACCGTTGGCAAAAAAATAAATAAAAAATAACATGTACTAGTGTCGGAGTAGTAATTAGTATAAGTACTGGTAACTTTTAAATATGAAGCTTTCTAGTGTGAATATCCGATATAATTACTTACTTATTCCATCAGACTTACATACAGTATGTACCAATATCTCCCGAATATGGACTCCTAACCATCCAACTAATCACATGCACTAATTTACAGCATTTGAGCATCAAATAAAAAGTCCACCTTAGCTTGCAAGTTGCAGCACTGAAACACACTAAAACATTTGATTTCATCTCAGACTATATGACTAAATAACCGTTAATAAAGTTTGACGACTAAATAATCCACCTTCCAACCAATTGGCCATTAATACAGTGATACGATACTTTTAGAGTTTTAGTTAATCCAAATCTAAAATAAAGAGATGTTTGGAAACATGAACATGCTACATAACCCTTTTATATCTAAATAAAACAATTCAAGGGAATAAGAAACACAAGTCTACAGCCAAAAACTAACGATATCTTACAGCCAACTAGTACCAAAAACATACTAAGAAAATGCGAGCTTGAACAATAACTTCAAGCGAAAACAAACAAAAAGCAGCAACGGCACCATACCTCTAGTCTTTAGTCTTTAGCCTTGAAGCACTTGATTTAAATAAGTTATATTTATAGCACTGATATCTCGCTAACGTTAAAAATAATCATCATCTGCCCCGACTTCAACGCCAATTTGTTCTAATTTTACATAATTTACAACAGCTTTTAGTATCAAAATAAATGAAAAATGCAGAGATCAAATGTATATTTTTAGTGAGAAAAATAATGTAGAAAATTATAAAAGATTTTTACCTTCATATCCAAATTGCCAATTACATGTTGTCACCAAAGCTTCGGCATTCTGAGACAAAAGAGAATTCCTCCATTTGTTCAAAATTCTTCCACCCATACTAAAAGTCGACAATGAAGCAACAATTCTAATTGGTATCGCCAATATGTCTTTTTCCGTGAATGCAAGAATAGGATATTTGTCAACATTTTTAGCCCGAAATCCCCATAATTCAAATTATGTAGTTCGAGGTTCTGTCATCCGATAAATATTTATCATACATACTTGGTTCCACCAGTTCTTCTAAAGGACCCATAACATGCATCAAAGTCCCTATTAAAAAATCACAACATAAATTAGAATTCCTTAAAATATGGAGCTAACATGATCAAGTTGTTTGATCAGGATAAAATAGCCAGATATCGTGACTCTGTGAGTGTTATAACGGAAGAGAAAGACAAACAAATTAAGAGCGTAAAATCGAGAGACAAATAGATTTACGTGGTTCACTAACAACCTGTTAGCTACGTCCACAGGCAGAAGAAGGGGATAGTTTTATTAACTTGAGGAGAGTTTGCAGATTTCAAACTGATATCATGATTTCTAGGGTAGAGGTATGAGAGTTTATACAATATTCTAAACCTAAACAGAAACCCGAAACAAATTAGGAAACCCTAGGTCAAATATTCAAATATTGATTAGGAAACTTTAATCAATAAGATATTAATTAGGAAACTTTCCTAATTAAAAAGATTCAGGTCAGAAACCAATTCGAGATCCGAAAGGACAATTGCTAGGCACTTATTTCCTAACAATTTTCACCTTGACTTGAATTGTCTCACAATTAGATCAGACAGATGCACTCCATTGAATGTCAGATGTAACAAAAACCTTGTCAATCAAACAGATGTACGAAATGCACTACAACGAATGCCAGATGTACTAGAAATAAAACTCTTCTCCTCCTTCTGTCTCAGATTTTGCCCAACAAAGGGCAATCAGATACTTCCAAACAGTAGCAAGTCCAAACCATGTTGGAACTTGCTATATGGAGCCAGATCAGACAGAGTTTGCATCCTTCTTTCACTATCAGAGGATACAACATCAACATAACCAGACATTGTCGATCCTTGAAGATGATATAAAGTACCGTGCTAGGTACCTTTCAGAACCACGTTTGAACCCTTGCAGACTTTCAGAACTCCACCTTTATCTTGAAAGCTGAAATATTTCTTGTCTAACCGACTCAAGCATATCAAATTCTTTATCATCAGTGGAACATGTCTAACTCCATTAAACGTGCATAATTTACCATCATTTGTCCTAATCTTGATTGAGCCAATTTCAACTACTTTACAGACAGCATTACTGGCCATAGAAATATTGCCTCCGTCTATTTGTTCATATGTTGAAAACCACTCCTTATGCGGACATATATGGTAAGAAGCTCCCGAATCTAGGATCCACGAATCAGTGTGATCTGTGACCCTCTTAGCAACTAGAACATAATCATCTTCCTCAGAGTCTACATTTGCTATACCAGCAGTACCAGATTTGTTCTGTTCATTCTTTTTCTTGGAACAATCGAATTTCCAATGTCCCTGCTCTTTACAGTAATTACAGATATCATTAGGTTGCGGACCTTTATTAGAAACATGAGTATCAGAACCATATTTATTCTTCCACGATTTTCCCTGTCCCTGACCCTCATTGGCTATCTATGATTACTGATTATCTGTAATCATACCAGCCACCTTATGACGCAGTTCTCCAGAATTGAGGGACGGTCTGACCTCCTCTAAAGTAACTGTATCATTTCCAACGATAAAGAATTGCACAAAATTCTCATACAACAACGGTAATGATACTAACAGCATTAATGCGGCATCCTCATCTTCTACTTTAACATCAATATTACGCAGTTCTAATAATATTGTGTTTAACTGATCGAGATGATCTCGGAGAGGCATACCTTCCTGCATTCTCAGACTGAACAGACCTTGCTTCAAAAGCAACTCCTTGGTCAAAGACTTCATCATGTATAGACTTTCAAGCCTTTTCCACAGACCCGCCGCGGTTTTTTTCTTCGCGTTTCAGTGATGATATCATCAGATAGACACAAGATTTTTGTTGAATGTGCCTTCTCCTCCAGAACGGCCATCTCAGCGGTGACTGTGTCGTCTTTCTTCTTCACGAGTGACGCTTATAGTCCCTGTTGTTTTAGTAACGCCCGCATCTTGATTTGCCACAGACTAAAACTATTCCTCCCATTAAATATCTCGTTTTTAAAGCTCATTATAGACATCTTTCTCAGAGGTCAAATTAACCTGAAGCTCTGATGCCAGTTTGTTATAACGGAAGAGAAAGACAAACAAATTAAGAACGTAAAATCGAGTGACAGACAGATTTACGTGGTTCACTAACAACCTATTAGCTACATCCACGAGCAGAAGGAGGAGATAGTTTTATTAACTTGAGAAGAGTTAACAGATTTCAGACTGATATCATGATTTCTAGGGTAGAGGTAGGAGAGTTTATATAATACTCTCAACCTAAACAGAAACCAAAAACAAATTAGGAAACCCTATACAACAGGAAACTCTAGGTTAGATACTCAGATATTGATTAGGAAACTCTAATCAATCAGATATTAATTAGGAAACTTTCCTAATTAAATAGATTCAGGTCAGAAACCAATTCGAGATCCGAAAGAACAATTGCTAGGCACATATTTCATAACAGTGAGTTTGTGACTAGCTGAATTGATCAAAGCAAGTACTTTAAAATAGGAGATATTAATTTCACATAACGACACATAGAGGACTTAGAGATTATTAAAATAAGGTAAAAAATAGATTATAAATATTAAGTATTAACTAGGAGTTGTTGATATTACATACCTCAAAAATCACCGCATTCAATCTCCTCAGGCCTTATACTTTAAGTAGAAATAGAAAAGTCTTTCTTCTCATAATCTTGTACATCTCGATAAATTGCGCATAAATTAAAGTCACGTTATTTGTACCAGTAAATCACCATGCAACTTCTTAATTGCGTAAAGTAAAAAATCATATTTGTAACGAGGATCTAGGACCACAGCAAAAAAAGAAAGAATAGAAGAGAATTCATGGCAATATTTGTTGAACTTCTTATACATTTTAGTAGCCATTTGTGAAATATTTGTATCCCCATCGACTTTTGCCAAGATAAGAAGCCATTGAATCTACCATATACTTATGAAATAAAATTTTGCAGTTGGATAATCACAGCCGGAAAAGGGATTAGTAATTTCATAAAAAGGCTCTAACAAGTTACGTACAAACCTTTTCCAACTCCAACAATTCAGTATTTGGAATATGGTGTTTGAAACCGCTCTCATCTAAAGCATACATGTCTGCAACCTTCTTATAAAAATTGTTTTTTTCAACATCAAGTGAGTGGTGTTCCACATCGTCGTTATATCCATCCACAACTTTGTGTTAGTAGGTAAGGATCATTGAGCACGCACATTCATAAAACATTATCATTGTTCCCTTGAAAGTATCTATATACTTCACCGTTTCCCTAACTTTGACCATACACTCATTGATGAGCTTTAATTCATCTTTAACAAGCAAATTTAATATGTGAGCACGACAATGAATATGAAAATATTCCTCAACACGAGGTAAGGTTTCCATTAGAGCACCTCTCATTTCATTAACCATGCTATCCTTGCTTGATGCATGCATTATCAAACGTCAAAGTGAAAGCCTTTTTCACAATACCCCATTCTTGAAGCAAAGGAAGTACAAGATTAAAAACCCGATGATTGAGAGAGAAAATACCTAGGTTGTTATCTAGACAATCACTACCAATTCACTAAGTATAAAAACACGTAGCAAAGTAGTAAGTAAAGGGTGTCGAACAGCAAGGATGTCTAAACTCCTAAGATAAACAAATCTTACACGACTCATCAAATGTGACATGAGTGAATCTTACACGACTCATCTTACACGAATCAGAATCAAGGAACGAGTAGTCAGGGGCAAGGGTTGAGGACGGGGAAGACGCAAAGGGAAATACCGACTCATCAAATGTGACATGGCGGGAAATAATGGGTTTTACTGTAGAGAGATCAAGACACCGATTCCCACAATGGTTCAGTTGGTAGCCAAGGAAGACACATCTAGTGGATCGTGTTTTAAGTTTGTGGGTTTGATATGCCGAGAGATTAGGGAAACAGAGACACCTGAACACATGGAGATTTTCCTAGGCGGGGTGACGCATGTATAGAACCGAGGTGGGAGTGCAATGGTGGGTAGAGGTGGAAGGGAGAATGTTGTGATGATAGGCGGAAGCATGGAGGGTATCGACCCAAAAGGTAGGTGGAAGAGAAGCATGACAAACAAGGACAAGAATTATTTCATTCAGCCGTCGAAGCATGCGTTCAGCTTTACCGCTTTGTTGGGAAGTCTTAGTGCAAGAGAAGCGAAACTGAAACACCTCATGTGAATTGAAGATGTCCTATTTATGAGCTTAAATGACTAGTGCTTAAAAGGATTGACGTAATACTCATATTAACAAAGTGCACTTTCTTTTCTGGTCATCCAAACAAAAGAACTCCACATTTAAGCGTGCTTGGCTGGGAGTAGTCTTGGGATGGGTGACCTCCTGGGAAGGTTTTCGGGATGCACACGAGTGAGAACAAAATGCGCTGGGAATGACTCGTGTTGGTCTATGGGACCAGTACAGAGCCTGGCGAGCTAACACGACTAACATTTCAGGTCCTAAAGTATTATCAAACTCACGACCCATATTGCACTAGAAACTTTTAATATCTCGACTAAATTGGGGTTTAATATATTTAATGAATTGCACAAAATTTCGGTGAGTATCAGATTTAAATTTAAGAGGGAGGATCTACACGAAATTTGATAAATCATCGGCAAGGACGAGATAATATTTGTATCCGCATTTTGTAAGGAGGGGTGACGTCCACAGATGACTATGAATTATACCAAATGGTGCTACGGACTCAAAATGTGATGCATAGATTAGTAACCGCTTGTGTTTGCTTATTTGACAGGACGAACATAAATGATGAGGGGTTTTATTACTACGACTCTGACGATTTAGTAAATTTAAGACATTAGAGCCTGGGTGACCGAGACGGTCATGCCACGGGATAGGCGCGGGGACAGAAATAAGCACTGATGGATTTGACGCAAGTGAAGGCCAACTAGACCGATTTTGTTGGGGTGGACACGGGATACAGATCGCCCCGACTATTGCTCCTCATAATTGTATGGCCAGTCTTGAGGTCCTTCACAGAAAAACCATCGGGGTTAAATTGAACAGAAACATTGTTATCTTTGGTGAATAGAAGCACCGAAATTAGGTTTTTAATTATTAGGGGGGTATATAGCACATCACGTTGGTGAAGGTTACGGTTAGGTAATTTAACTTGGGCCATGCCGGATTGGTGAATCGGAATTGAATTACCATTACTTACGTAGATAGAGCGAACCGAGCTTAAATTCAAAAGGAGGAGACAACATAGCGGTATCCAAAGTTAAATGAGATGTGGCACCCGTATCAATATATCACCGATTATTCTCCGAGTTTGGAAGGGAAATGGCCTGGAAAGCAGACCCCATCTGAGTAAACTCCATGTCTGAATCCTCCACCAAATTTGCTTGACCTGAGAAACAAGAGGGTTTCCTTGACTCGACTGCCAAGCGCGGCCGCCGGAGGGTGCCACTAGGTAGACCAATCTTCCTGTGTCGGGTATGGACAGGGAGGAGGGGCCCAGTAAGACGGCTGGGGAGCCCAGCAGGGTGCGGATCCAGCAACTGAATGTGCTGGCTACTGCTACCGGTGGTTGTGGTTATGATGGCTGCCATTCCCACACCCACCACGACTGCGGGTAATTCTGTTGCGGCGCTTTCCAGATCTGGAGGCAGAGGGGCGCGTCGCTGGTAGTGCATGGTCGTCGTGATCACTGATATTTTGACCGGAGCCACCAGTGTCGTGGCCGACGAAAGTGAAGCGTCAGATCTGTTGTTCTGACGTTGGGCTTCCAATTGGAGCATACTCTAGGCTGTCTCGAAATCGGGTAGGGTTTGGTTAATGTATGCACCAACGGTGTCATATGCAGTTGGTAGTCCACGAACGAGTTGCAAAATGAGCCTCTGGTCAGCAACCTTTCCTCCGACGTTAGTTAATTGAGCAACCATATCTTTCAATTTATGATAGTACTCCTCTAGGGAGAGCATAGACTCCAGCGTAAGGTTCACAAATTCGTGCTCTAGTGCGGCGGCTCGAGAGTCTTTGTTATTCTGGAAATGATTCTTGAGACGGGTCCACGCTTCATGAGCCGTGGTCGAGTCCTCAAGAATACTCACTAAATGGTTATGGGAGATGGATCCGTAGATCCATTGCACCACGATTGCATTGATCTGGAGGCAATCCCCGTATAATGGCGGATCAGCTTTCGCCGGAGATGGAGTACCATCGATGTGTTTGAGGACTTGGTACCCTCGGGCGTGTAGCGTGAACAATTTGACCCACTGATTGTAGGTTATTTTTGTGCCATTGAGAATGCGAACTTTGTGTTGAATGTTCGTAACGCTATATATGGGAGGAAGGTTATTCTTTGACGTATTTTTAGACGTGTCGTCTCTTGCTATTGGGGAATATGGCCCATGAAATTGCACGTGGGAGAACGATAGGTCTGTTATTTGCTTGGTTCGAAAACCAAAAATCTGATACCATGAAAGTGATTGTAATCCTCTAAATTGGGTGATTGTTATTGCATTCAATATATAGTGATTACAGAGATTACGGGAATAATATAGATACAACATATTCGGAGAATAAGGAATAGTATCCTAATAACAAGGTAGCAATATAGCAGTAATATCTACGATATCCTACAAACTAGGTAACAATACAATTACGAAATCTTCGATATCTATCGCTCTCTACAAAATGTGGGAAATATCTCTTTATATTGGTGCCCAAAACCCTAGGATTAAGTGAAAAGCCAAAGAAAAGAAGTCAAGCATTACATAAATTAAAACCCGAATCAGCGAAATAAGTTAAAATGTGCAGCCTACGCAGGTGGGCGCAGACTGTGCAGCTGCGGTTCCGACTTACAACAGCATCTTGCGAACACAATAACTCTCTCGTTTCTTGCCCAAATCAGGCATGTGACCTATCATTGGAAAGCTCAGAGAAGGATATTTCACCTCCAATTGACCTTGCATTATTTCGAGCTCTAAAACACGAGATATCACTGTTTGAATTTGATGCAACGAAACCAGACTAATGCAACTTGTAATTTCCAACATCTTTCTTCATGTTTTCTTTATTATTTTGTCTTCTTTATTCTTCAAAATGGCATGAAGTCCATGATACTTGGATGGGATGATCTTTCGGACGTAATCGGCCTACTAATGTCTAGTTAGGTGGTCAGCTACAGCCTTGATCATCTCTCTTTTGGCTAACTCAACCCACGTCATTTTCACTATTTGCTTGATGATAAAAAAACATAGATAAAAGCCGAAAAGTACAACAAAATATACCAAATGGGTACCAATTAGCACAACACTATAAATATGCACAATCAGCATTAAGATCAACCCGTTTCGCCTCAAAATGAGGCTAAAAAGGTCTATTTTGTGCCAATCAAATACCTCACACTTGAACTTCACTCGTCCCGAGTAAACTCGAAATCTAAGCATGAAAACCAAAGTTCAAAATAATGTGTGTAGGATATCGATCACTCTTCTCTCGCATGCCTTCCTTCCATAGTAGCTCCCTCACGAAAACAACTCCGTCATAAAATAAAAAGAAAAATAAGAAATACTCAAAATGATATAAAAACACTCACTCACAAGACCTCAATATTTCTCCCTTAACAAGAAGACTCAATCCCCTTCCCGAAGTTGCTTTCTTCACAAAACCACCTTCTTATTTCTCCAAAATAAGGTGTAATGGTCACCTTGGTCTTATCCCAAGACCTAGCGAGGTGACCTACTCAACTTTAATCTTCAATTTCTCTTTATATCTCCCTTGTTATATCTCTAATACAACATGATGTATGATCACCAAATATGATCAATCACCTTATCACAAAGTCATGGAAAAACTACCCAAAAATAAAAATTAAGCAAAATTTTCTCCAAACAAAAAGAAAAAGAAAAAATCAAACATACCCTTTGAACTCCTCTTTATCACTCCACTCCTTTTGACTTCCAATCATGCAAATCAGAAGAATTGGCTCATGTGTTTGGTCGTTTTGCATTTGTCGATTTTTTTTCTTATTTTTCCTTTTCTATTTTTGTTTGGTGGTAGCTGGCAACTCGATTCTTCATTTTGCCCATAATGCCCTTTCGGGTTTTCATTTCGTCCTCAGCCACGCCAATTTTTTTTCAAGATAAAAAAAACATAACTAGAATGGAAAACACATGGTACTCTCTAGTATACAATACATGACTCTACCCCACACTTAAAAGATTACAACGTCCTCGTTGTGGGTGTAGATAAAGCAATCAAGGCCTTGCCAGAATGTATAGAATATGCCATTGACATGGCGAAGTTCATCGAAGAAAGGGGAGGTAAGACTGAAATGAGGGGTCGATTATCCGTGGATTATTAACGACCATGTGCCTAAACTCCAACTCCTACGTCACATAATGAGAGAACGCCCCTACTCACACTCTTGAAACTGGGTCGGAGAGACCGCTCTGCTACCCTATAGTACTCTTTACTCACTTCTAATCCCCTAGATTTTTCTTTGAAATGCTCTTTCTTGTGGGTAATTGGCTCGGTGGTTTTGAGAAGGCAATTGATGTAGATCAAGGGTTGTTATCCCGTGAAATCTTCACAACAAAGGGTCAAGATACGGTAAATATGTGTGGCTAACAATAAATCTCAACATCTCGAGAGAGTTCCCAAGAAAATGATCTGGTCCGACATAGTATAAGAGGAAAAGTGTGAGATGATACCTCCCTTAGATCCGCATTGTCAATGGAACGCCAAAATCATGGCTTGGTGGTTATCATGGCATAAAAACTAGTGAAAGCAATATGTACCTGCATAGTTAACAAATACCAAAATCAAAGCACAAGGAAAAACACGTAAAAGCAGTAAATCTACTCTAGAAGATAAGGGATAAGAACTATTTACAAAGTTGTGTCGTATATTTAACGTTGATGGTTCGACCAAGAGGAGGAAAAAGGTCATCCTTTGTCCTCGAGGTTCACCGACTTAAGCCTTACGTTGGTGCCGCCCTTTCTCAGTCTCCGCGCATCTCGGGACATGATTCCCGGCTCATCATATGTTTCTTTTTTTGGAAACCTTGGGTTCTCTTTGGCACGTCATTTCTTATGCCAAGGTTTCCAATTTCCGCTTTTTTTTATTATATAGAGGCTCTTTCTTCTTCGTTTTTTCTTGGATTTCCACTCTTTGTTACTCCTTATTCATGTTGCACTGCATAAGAATGTTGAATTCCAAGTAAGGTTTTAAAGAGAACGAGCTGGCTTTGCAGGGGGCAAAGCGCAGTCTGCCCCCGCAAGCTGGCGTAAGAAGCCGCAGTCTGCGCCCCGATGCCTGGATTTATTCTTCATATTTGCTCGACTTTTTTTCTCCATTGAAGAAGTCATTGTCTCAAAGTTTTTCCTGCACATCAATAATAGAAACAACAACATCATCTCCTTTCAAGGAGGCTTCAATATCATCTTTCTTGGAAATGTTGTTCGTCTCATCAAGTTCGATTCTATGATCCACAATAGTAAGGACGTGCAAGGATTTGACATTCTTGTTCCCTTTCTTCTTCACCATGTACTTCATCACTTTTCTTTTATGCTCAAGACTCAAAATTTCCTCCGCCATATCAACCTTAACTTTAGCCGTCTTCATGAAGGGTCTTCCTAATATCAAAGGTGTAGAACTTGTTGCATTCTCCATGTTTACCACATAGAAATCGGCGGGGAACATGAGATCTCTAATTCTTACCAAACAATCTTCACCAATACCCATTGCTTGAATGTTTGAGCGATCAGCAGGTTGGATCGCTAAAATTGTGGGTTTTAGATCATCAAGACCTATGGATTTTTATACCTTAATAGGCATGACATCTATGGAGGCGCCTAGGTCCAACATGACATCTTCAAAAACTTGGCCTTTGATGGAGCAATTAATAGCTAACATTCTCGGATCACTACACTTTAGAGGCAATTTCTCTTTGGATATGGCCAAAAGTTGTTCTTTCATTGCCTTTTTCTTTGTGAGTGTCTCCACTTTCTCCCTTTGGGCGACCCATTTGGCTTTTAGGAAGCTAGCAAAATGGGGATCCTCCATTGCTTCAATAGTGGCAAGACAATTGACATCTTGCTCTTTGAAAGTTTCAATTAGGTCCTCAAACTCGCCAATAGGCTTGATCCTAGCAAGTGCTTGAGGGCAGAGTATGTCATCTCTTCGATATTACTCACTACTACAAATCCCTTACTTTCCTGACGCTTAAAAAGCATGTTCTCGACGCTTTAAAACGTTGCAAATTTTATTCTCGACGCTTCCCTAAAGTGTCGAGTTTGGGGCGTCAGGAATTGGCGACACTTTTTTGTGTCGCTTTTCTTGACACATTAAAGTGTCATATATAATTCTGACGCTTCATTGCGTTAACACTTATATACAGTCTCGGCGCTTTTCTTTGTCGCCATATTTTCTTAACGCCAAAAAGGCTTTACATCTAAAAGCGTCGAGAATATTACAAGAAAATTTTTGTCGATAATTTAGCTATAGAAATTATTATGATACACATCGGTAAAATCCATAGACCTTGCAATTACAAATTTATATGCAATAATAGTATGTCGTGACCATATAGAAGATTCAATAATGTTTCATAATATACAACGCAATGACAAAAAAATAATTTACAATGAAGTTTATTAATGAGAATATTTTCCAAATGACAACGATCAAGTGCTTACAAGTATTGCCTCGTATATGAAACGATCTGTTAGAAGACGTAATTGAATGGCAAAACTAAGTAACAGTTGTTTTTGGAGCTTTGGGGTGAGCAGCATTATGCAAAACAAGAGAAAACTTCTCTTAGGTTATCCATTAACAATTGATTCTTCATCCGGTGTCATTCCCCTTCATGCCTTTTCTACTCGACAGTCCATTTCTCCCAATCATTTTTTTATCTACAAGCAAAAACTCATCCGTTATACACGTTTATCTACCACAACCCTAGTCATGAGTGGGTCGATGAGATGATCCGCTACTGCATAGGCCTTAGTTGTGTTGAAGAATGATTTAGCCCAAAGAGAATAGAACAACATAAACAAAGTCATTTACACGTTCTTGAACATTGTAGTAAAAAAGTCAGGATCGTCCTTTAGAACAAAGAAGAGCATGCTAAAAAGTATTTGATGTGGGAGCAGAAGGTATCTTTCGCTTCACGAACATAACAAAGGAATATAGTGAATATATGTATTAGAGCAGAATGTTGTACCTGAACTATTAGGGAGTCATCATTGAGTTGAAAATAAAGTCCAATAGGAGGCTCATAGTTGCCTTTCCACACGAGTGAACATCTACAAGAAATATTATTGAAATGTCTAAGCTTGATAAGCTAGTTGGAATAAGAGTGCGTAGTTGAGCACGAGGAAATAACATGTTACTAGCCTGAGCAGACGAGCCTAGACATTTTGATCTATACCAAACAACTTCAAGAGTCTTATCATTCATGATTCGCTATCTGTTCTAATAAGCTATTATTGCGAAGAACAGATAATCAAATCCAACCTACACTAGCACAGAAAAAGATCATATGAAATCAAGCCTTTCACACAATGATACATATGTTGATATTTGCCGCTGTGGGGGTTAATAGGATTTCAAGCAAGCGTGATCATAAAGTGCCTACACTATGTACACAAACCAACCTCTGCTCCCTAAAAGTAGACTTGCACGGCTGAATGTTCAAAGGGATTGATAAAATTGCGGTTCTTATTCGAAAGTAATGCCAGAATTACTAAGTCTAGTACATTCTAAACACACGCTCCTTGCACAAACTAACTCATGCATCATTCTCAAAAAAATTAAAATCAACAGCAACATTAATCAACATTAGCAGAATTACAATCAAAGATTAAATCATTGACGAAAGCATAGCACATAATAAAACCTGAATAGAGTTGTTACAGCCTTAGAGGCAACATAGTCCTGGTAAACGGTCTTAAGCCAACTTGCATCACCATTAGTATGCGAAAATAAATGAACATTCAACTTTCCTGGAAGTAATTTAGCCACATTGTTATTGATAATAGAGATTTTACCTATGTTGTGAAACAGATAAACTAAGCATAAAGTTGCCAAATTTAAGTAATTACACCCAAAAAAAGAGGAAGGATTAGCCCTCCATTATTAATTTTTATAAGGGGAAAATAAGTGTGAGTGATCAAGGGCAAATTGGGTGTATTAGTTGATTAATAAAGCAGCACATGATCATGTTCCATGGTCATAACATGATAAGCCTGAAACTTAGCGTAAAGGAACAAAGCACCTACAAAAACAAAGGCAATTGGGTATTTCTACAATTGAGTAATCATAGAACAGCAGTCTTGATATAATTAGTGGACTGTATTGAATTAGGAGTTGCTCTATACGCATTATAAACTGGTCCAAACTGTGGCATCGCATAGAGTATAATTACCAGGCTATTTGTGCTTTGCTCTTTCAGTTTCCCTTCTTCTTTTGCGTCTTTTCATCAATCAAATCTGCTTGCCTAAACTGAAAGAGCTACAGCCACACAATACCACTAAAAAAACCTTCTCTTGTACCAAATGTAAAGGTTAAACCTCACACTTAACTAGGACAGTATCATACAATAAGCACTAGACGAAGGTCTTAAATAGAGAAGGATACACTCTAGCATTCCTAATTGAAAACGTAGTAGATCTAGCCGTTTGCTTTACATAATATTATTAACAAGATCCGTAGAGGTTCCGCATAAACCAACAGTAAAAACTTAAACTGAAATACAGAGAGTAGCTAAGTATATTTGCCTTTTCAGATGACGAAAACCATATATCTGCATGAAGCGACAATTCATACCTAAAGTACTTTCAAAGCAACCCAAACGAGTTTCGAACAACACTAGCAACAAATTTAACCTGTAATTGAAGGAATACCCTCCTTGTCATGAATCTTAGTTTTAACGTTGTCAACTGTGTCGGAACTCTCGACATGGAGAGTGGTTTTTTTGCTAGTTAGTGTCTTAATGAAGATTTTCATCATCTACACAAAAAATAATAACACCATCACAAATCAAACTAATGCCCTAAATCAAAACATATTAATCACCACCTCATCATTAATCATTTCAATCTTCAGATAATAGGAAAAAAAATCATTTATCACTACTTAGACTCTCTATTCAAATGAAATCAATGTGATTAAGAACAAAATTTTTAAGACGGCAAATTATAGAGCCAGTATAACAGCAGAATTGGGGATACAGAGATTATCAAGCAATTAGTCAATTACTCGAGATTTAATAGAATTATATAATAGGGTTTTATGACAAAATCAAAGCAATAATATGAACTTAAAATAACAGAAATAAGCAAAATCAATAGAATCGTTACAGGACAAACAATTGTCCAATTCAAAAACTAGAAATCGTAAGAGATATTTAAAGGGATCAGTACAACTTCAAGGGGAATTACAATGGAGAGTCGATAAGGTGAGGAACTTACACCATTGTAGTAGACGGAGGAGTTAACGATTCAATAGAGTCAAAATAGATCAGTAGGACAAAGAAATAAAGAAATCAGGAAAGATGAACATGATAAATCACCGAGAAAATTGAAAAAGGGATCGAAAGTAATGAAAATCGATCGCAGATTTGCTAATAGAGCGGTTTATGATTAGGGTTAGAATATTTAGTTAGAGGGAAAGGAAAACGAAGGTGTAGTAGAGTGCTGGATTGAAATTTTGAGAAGATGTGTTTAGCGGTTTCTTACTCTTTGGATAATAAAATATATTACAAGGTGAATTTGGATAGGAAACATGCTGACGCTTATAAAAGCGTCATCGTGAAGCGTCCGGAAAGTAAGGGATTTGTAGTAGTGACTCCAATCCAGCTTTGCATTCTTCGCTCATTGTGTATGGAACATTTGGATCAATATGGGCAATTTTATGTGTAATACCTCGAGTTTAAAGAGATTGGTATTGTTTATGGTGCTTAGAGGAGTATATAATGGATATTGTGTAAGGTGCTCAGATGAGTGCTTAAAGGATTTGATAGTACTACTCATATCAACAAAGTGCACTTTCTTTTCTGGTTGTCCATGCAAAAGAATTCCGTGTTTAAGCGGGCTTGGCTGGGAGTAGTCTAAGTATGGGTGACCTCCTGGGAGGTTTCGGGATGCGTATGAGTGAGGTCAAAATGCACTAGAAAGGACCCGTGTTGATCTGTGGGGCCAGTACACGACCTGTTGCGCGCCATAAGTGATACCACAGTCCACAAGTGGTGGCTGGGGTGTCATAAATGGTATCAAAGCAACCTGATGATGGTGTGGTGATCTTGTAGTCAGGAGTATCACGGTCAGCAACCTAGCTGGGGTGGATCTTGAGGCTTGGCTGCGGTCAGATTCAAGGAGCAAAGAGGACGTTGCTTTCTTAAGTGAGGGTGATCGTAATACCCAGAGTTTAAAGATATTGGATATTGTTTATGGTGCTCAGAGGAGTGTGTAATGTATATTGTGTAAGGTGCTCAGATGAGTGCTTAAAGGGTTTGATAGTACTACTCATATCAATAAAGTGCACTTTCTTTTCTGGTTGCCCATGCAAAAGAACTCCACAGTTAAGTGTACTTGGCTGGAGTAGTCGAAGGATGGGTGACCTCCTGGGAAGGTTTCTGGATGCACATGAGTGAGGTCAAAATGCGTTGGAAAGGACTGTAGGGGTCAAAATGCGCTGGAAAGGACTGTGGGGCTAGTACATTGCCTGTTGAGCACCATAAGTGATACCGTAGTCCATAAGTGATGGCTGGGATATTTCATCATGCATATAAGCTACCTTGCTTTCGTGAACTTGTTTATTAGGTTGCACAAACAACGCACTAGCATTGTGGGTGTTAGGCTCTTGAGTTCCCGAAGGTAGTTTTCCGGTGAGAGGAACTTGGTTTTGAGAGAATGTCTTCGCCATTTGAATCATTTGAGTCTCCATGTGAGCTATCTTTTGATCTCTAATTTGCTTCTCCTTGGCATTTTCCACTCTCTCCATTTCCCATTTTTGTTGATCCTTCACTTGATTTTTCCGTAGAAGGTACCTTGGCATTCTTTTGCTCTTGGTTCATTTGTTGGTTTGAACATTGATTGAAACCTTGGGAAAAATTTTGTCCCCGGTTGAAATTTTGATAGTTGCCTTGGTTGCTTCCCGGTCTTTGAAGTATTTGTCTTTGTTGATTGATGTTGAAATTCTTTTGGTTCTCATTGAAACCTTGGTTTTGATTTCAGGAATTTCCTTGGTAGTATGGCTTGTAAGTTCCTTTGATATGTACCCATGGCACTACAACCTTCAACACTTCCTCCTTAGCCTTTGGGACACCCACTAGCGGCATGGTCACCGCCACAATTGCTACAATGGTAAGCCATGGCTTGTCCGGATCCGACCAACGTGGAAGAAACCATGTTAGTCATCTTGTTGAGTTGTTCCCCATAAGCACTTTGGGTACCCATAGAACCTTTATTGCCCGATGTATGGAAAAAATTATCCCAAAAATCATACATGATCTTGACCAATTTCCAATCCGATGGTAGAAAATATCCTATAGATGACGTACTATCACAACTCGCACAAGATTTGTTAGAACTTCCAATTACTTCACAAGAAAATATAAAAACAACTAAAATAACAAAGAAAGAAAAGAAATCTAAACTAGAAAAGACTCACTAAAAACTTAAATCCTAGAATGTTGACATCCCTGGCAACGGCGTCATTTTGATGATGAGCGGATTGACTATGTCGTAATAGGCAAGTCTAATCATACAAACACATTTTAAACCCAAAACATGCAGAAATACAACTATAAATAGCAAGTGGCAAGTATCGGGTCGAATCACAAGGGTGGACGTAAATGTTAAGAGATAAGATTCTAGAGAAAACTAAACTAGCAAAGCAAAAGAACTTAACAAGCAAATGATTATAGTAACGAAATCAGCGATAAACGAGTATCCCAGTCCAAATCAATACCACAACGATATAACTCAACCACAAATGCAAAACAATCAACTCTCAATATTAACTGTCTTACTTAATTCACAACTTCATGCTCAATAACATTAAACATGGAATACATTCATTCGTCCACACAAAATCTAGCAAACAACATCAACATGTGTCTAGGATTTAGATCATCAACGAGAGAAAATAACGGCTTATGCTAAAACAATCACCACATCTTCAACATGAATAGTTATGGCAAGAATGCTACTTGGGTGTGTAGATAGGTGGAACAACTTCTCTACACACAAGCATGAAGTGTACATACATAACTAGGTAGCCACTTTGATAAAATTAAAGACCTAATATATGGAAAATCACACTTAACAATAAGGATAGAAATAGCATAAGATAGATTAAAACAAGAGTTAAAAGTCTTACAAAATAGGAATAATTACGTCATTGGGTAGATTCATACCAAGATATGAGGAGATTAGCTTTTCATAATTTAAGAACAAACTCTGATTGATTAAAATGATTCCATCTTGCTTTGGTTCACAAGTAAAAGAGAATAAAACTAGATTAAGAGGCAAAAAGTTCTCTACAAAATGTGAGAAATGTTTCTTTATATGGGTGCCCAAACTCTAGGATTAAATGGAAAGCCCAAGAAAATAACTCAAACTTTGCGGAAATTAAAACCTGAATCAGCGAAATAAGTGAAAATGCGTAGCTTGCGTAGGTGGGCACAGTCTGCGGTTCCCGCTTACAACACCATCTTGCGAATGCTATAACTCTGACGTTTTTTTGCCCAAAAATGACTTGTGCCCTATCATTAGAAAGCTAAGAGAACGATATTTCACCTCCATTTGACCTTGTATCATTTGGAGCTCTAGAACTCGAGATATCGCGGTTTGAAGTTGATGCAGAGAAACCCGGTTAATCCAACTTGTAATTTCGAACTTCTTTCTTCGTGTTTTGTTCATTGTTTTGTCTTCTTTATTCTTTGACATGGAATATAGTCCTTGATACTTGGATGAATGATATTTGGGACGTAATCGGTCTACTAATGTTTGGTTAGGTTGTCAACAACTCCCTTGATCGTCTCTCTTTTGGCTAACTCAACGGACTACATCTTCACCATTTGCTTAAAGATAAAAAAAATTGATATATATATAAAAGCTAAAAAGTACTTCCTCTGCTCCACTACGATTTTCCCACTTATTATTTTAATCTCTCACATTTGAAAAAAAAGTGAGAAAATCATAGTGGTCTGGAGGGATCGAGTACAACAAAATACACCAATCGGGTACCAAATAGCACAACACAATAAATATGCACAATAAGCATTAAAATCAACCCGTTTGGCCCTAAACGATCCTAAAAAGAAGGTCTATTTTGAGCCAATCAACGGTTATTATCTTTATTTTTATAATATAAATATATAACGATTTTTTAAATTCTTACTTATTTAGGCTCTTATGTTATATTAGAGAGACTAAACAATTTTATTTAATATTATATATACATTTAACTCTTTATACAACTAATACAAGTACAACAAATCATCACTTGTTGTTCTACATACATATTGACAATAATTATTATTTTAGTAACATTTGTTAAGAGTGTATCACCTAAATATATTTGATCTTAAGATTTTAAGTTGACGTTTATTAAATAGAATGAATGTGTTTCAAATATAGTACTTTAGCTTGATCCAACAGATCGACCTATTATGGATATGATTTTATACCACATTTACGTTTATTGATCATTTCAAGTCTAGGTGTCTTTGAAATTTAGGTCAAAAACAATGGGTTATTTTGAAATATTTTTAGGTAGAATTGTTACGAGTCAGTTTTTAAGGTGGGTTAGATTCTCAAATGTCAGCCGGGTGATTTGAGACCAGAAGAATCCTCATACTTTTAAATACATGTCGACGAGTACATTGTGCCAATTAAAGTCGTCACATTACATATTTAATATTTCTTTTATCTCTTTCATAATGGTGCATGTGGTCAACCTTTTTCGTCATATAGCCTATTCGAATATGGTGAATGTGTATGCGCATATAATCATAAAAGAATATGTAATCGTCAAATCGTTATATGTTCATCAATCTTAATGATAGATTTACCTCTAGTTAATCTATCACAAAGACTTATAAATGATTAATAAATGATTGAGACTAAGGCCCTGTTATTTTGGACTGAAACTTACTGAACTGAAAGTGTCTAAACTGATTATTAATATTAATATTTATATTATCATCATTATTTTTAATAATATTAATATTAATATTATTATCATTATTTATCATTATCATTATCATTATCATTATCATTATTATTAATGTGTCTGAACTTAACTTAACTTAACTTAACTGAATGAGTCTGAACCAACTGAACTGAATGTGTTTGAACAAAACTGAAAGTGTCTGAATGGAACTAAAAATGTCTGAATATAAGTCCAAAAGAACAGAGTCTAACAAAGTATATATAAACAAATTAAATAATTAATTATATGTATTTTTACTGTTGATACATTTTTTAATCCATTCGTATAGTACACGGGTGAAAAAGCTAGTGAGAAATAAGAGAAAGATTGACTAGTATTACGAACAACAGTTTTCATAGGCATACAATAAACCTTTTTACATGAATTAAAAGTGTTATTATTTACGTAAAACCCTAGGGGGCCGTTTGATTTGAGGTATTTAGTAAAGGGTAAAAAAATCAAAGTTAATGATTCCCTTTGTTTGTGTTTATTACCGTATTTAGAATTAAAAATTTATTATAATTACCGTATTTACAATTAAAAAATTATAAAAATTATATTATTTAACAATTATTTTAGTATTAAAAGATATAAAAGTTATACAAAATTTAATTTTTATTATTTTGATAATTTAAATAAATTAAATTAATTTTTTTTTATTTTTTATTTCAAATATAATACTCTGTATATAAATATTACGATAACACACTGCTAATGTTGAGATTTGGGTGAAGGTTGGTTGAAATACATTATTTTTTATTGCAAATCAAATAGCAACCTAAATTTGGGGTAATA
Source organism: Agrostemma githago (assembly GCA_958450325.1). Classification (NCBI taxonomy): domain Eukaryota; kingdom Viridiplantae; phylum Streptophyta; class Magnoliopsida; order Caryophyllales; family Caryophyllaceae; genus Agrostemma; species Agrostemma githago. The sequence goes on along the minus strand of OY288260.1, from coordinate 31,864,741 downwards.
TCATTTCTTTCTTCCTATTTTCCTTTGTTGATTCATTATCTTTCCCTTTGATGAACCAAACGCCCACTAACTACACAATATAATAAAGAAGAAAACAAATCGTAATCATCTAAAGACAAAATTTTCTGTATTTAAGATAAACAAAGATATTATGAAAACTACCAATCATAAATTCAAAAAACCTAAAACCTTCTCCCTCCTCCCCAAAAGAAAAAAAAAACTCAGTCTCCAAAAAAATCTTGGAGCTACCATCATTAATTGGTGGTAAACCCCCCAAATTTTAAATATTACTCCGTATATCGTTTTAGTATTAGTATCGATATTAGTATTCTAGTTATAATAACTCATCTCTTTTAGAGAGTTTCGCCCCCATCAATTGATGGGTTTCGCTCTCTCCTTTACGAGAGATATTGAAAGGACACGGAAGATCAGTACCACAATTGTTCATTGTATGGTATCTCAATTCATGTCAGACTAGCGGCTACAATCTATCAGGTTAGATGAAATCGATTCTCCTCAAAACCTTAGAAAATTTGAAGACCCTCTTGTGAAAAGATGTATCATTAAACAACGATATGTTGAAAGAGGATGTGTAGAAGCGGAGATCAAAATCATAGTGAGAGATCTTTGTTTTAACGGGAATTTATTTTACTCAAATTTTATAAGTAGATGTTGTATATGACTTTTTATTAATGAAATGATCTATTCCTAAAGAAAAAAAAGATATTATGAAAATATTCTAAATAATGTTGTGATATCTTTACGAATAGTGTTAGAAACTAAATCTTCTCACTCGTTTACAAATTGTATTCCATCTATTTATATTAATATTTCTAATGGAAGATGACACCAGGACCAAAAATGAAGAAGATGAGCATAAAGATCAAAATCGCGCTGAAAGGTAATACTCATAACTTCCTATGTTATGTGAGTCCTATATTTTACAATCGTTATGTTTTCCCTTCATCTTTTTAATTTCTCTCATTACCAACAGCATGAGAAGCTAGCTTTGTGAAAAACAATATCAATGCCACTATAACGAGGAGAAAGAAACTAGAATTTGTTGGTTAAATTAGAAAACACCAAAAGTATCAAAGAAATAGACTTTTAAAGAAGAATATGAATAATACTACTTTTGTCCCTTTAAAATTGCCTTATTTTCTCATTATATTTGGGGAGCATTTTAATGAAACGAAACAATCTTTAGGAACGGATGGAATATAAAATAAGGAAATTTTAAGTTGAGCCCTTACCTTTTGGATTTTATTTTTTTCATTTTACCTTTTTTTTTATAAAAAAAAATAGTTATGTTCTACCCTTGAACTCCATGCTTGCATTTATATTTTGTAGTGTGACATATTGAATGATTCCATTAAATTTATGCTTTAATTATGTTAATTTGTGCCCAAGACCCAATCGTCATGTAATGTGTCGAACATATTTTATACAATAATTATTGTGTACAACCGTTGTACCATGCGACAATAGTAAAAGTTTACAACTTATGATAAAAAGTGATCATTTTAGGTTAGTTAGTTACCACTTTCAAATAAATAGTTACCACTTTTTCATATGAAAACGTGGTCACTATTTAACTTAAAGTGGTCACTAATTAACATAAAGAGGTAACTTTTTACCATAAATTAGGTCCGTCGTACGGTACAACGGTTATTATATACTATAATTTGTGTATTTTATATGGTATGTTTATTAATGGTGATTAATAAAAATGACATTTGGTTATTTTATTAAGGGTTATTTCATGACAATAATACCAACTATGAGGGGGCTTCTTAGAATAATCTCAACTATACATAATCTCGTTTTAATATGAACTATGCCTTCATTAATCTCATTTTGTTATGGGCAAAATTATGACCTGCTATTGCCGGTAATAGTGACCGGTTGTGACTTTCTAGGGTCCTTGAGTGTTCCGTCGTCGTTCATGAAAGCCAAAACAACAAGAAAATTAAGCATTTTTTTCATTGCTTCTATAATACTAATCAGAAAAAAAAATGCAAGATGAATTTTGGGAAGATTCAAAAAAAAATTAACCAATAGCCGAAACTAAATAGGAAGGTTTAACCGGTATTCTAGGTAACCGGTCATCTATATCAATGGGAGATTAATGAAGGCATAGTTCATATTAAAACGAGATTACATATAGTTGAGATTAATCTAAGAAGCCCCCTTATAGTTGGTATTATTGTCATGAAATAACCCTTTTATTAAAGCGTTAATACAATAATAAGTCCTTGATTAAACTAGTATACTTAACATCATAATAGAGATTATGATAATGAGAGTTAAGTACTCCCTCCGTCCCAATGAATTCTTTACGTTTGTTTTTTCATTCACACTTGTCAATGCACATTTATTTCGTTCATACCTTTATTTACGTATTATTAAAAATTTGAAAAATTTGATAATCTTAATGCACTTATTAAAACAATTCAAAAAAAAATCTCACATAACTATGTTTTAAGTTATATATTAGAAATTATAATAGAGACTATTTACCTCATGAATAGTATCAAAAAAACAAACGTAAAGAATTCATTTGGACGGACGAAATATCATAGAGTTTAATCTAAACGTGTTCTTGTCAAAGAATTATTAAAATATGACTATGATAATCATGGGAGACAATATGTGTGTAACGGTACCTCATGGGATGAGCATTAATGGATCTTATTCGTTAAGTTATAAAGATAAATAATGTGTATGAAGATATATAATATAATTATTGAATTGAACAAAAGTCAGATGTCCTAAATGGTTGTTATTATTATTATTATTATTATTATTATTATTATTATTATTATTATTATTATTATTATTATTACCTATCAACTGTCAATGGCGAAATCTTAATAAGAAGTAATTGTATATTTTTTTACCTGGGATCAGCGTTGTAGTTAATAGACTACTTATTGTACTTTGATACCGGACCACCTAAGCTAGTGTGTAAAAATGTTAGTTGAATGGTCATTGTCTCATTGAGTATAATTAAGTACTATGTAACTAATGGTGAGTCAAGATAGAATTCATCAATAACTCTAAGTAATGAGTTTGAGCTCTAAGTTCTCATCAATTCTTATTGGTCATATAAACATCATACCTTGGTCAGGGCCGATAAATGAGTTAAGAAAAAAGTTTCTTAAACGTTATTTCTGATTAATAATAATGATTGACATTTAACTTAGTAGTCATCTAGTAGGGTTTGACAATTAAACAATACCCTAGGATGACTCGGAGTTGGAACGATGGAGAGAAATAATACATTGTCCTTTACTTGGTTCGTATACAGTGAATAATATTGGTATTCACGCTATCCGGTCGTCGGGGAGTGTTGTTAGACGCCAACATTGATTAATAGTTAATGAGATTAATTATTACCGGTGTAACAATGAGCCTATGTGGTCACACGCTTGCGGTTAATAGTTGACGTTTAAAGTTATTTAATTTAGGGAGATGCTAAATCATACCCAACTTTTTACTGTTTCATACCTAGCTTTCCCAAACTACCCTCCTCATTTTTTCTCAATCAATTCATCACTTTCTTTTTTCCCTCTTTCTCTCATTTCCTCCATCAATTCACCACCAAGATCTTTTTTTTCCTCGATTAATTCACCCCCACAAGATCGTTAACCACCTATCGTCGTCGGTCTTATCTCTAACCACCATTTCTACCACCTTACCTCCAACCACCCCTAATTAGGGTTTAAATAGAAAAAAAAAAATTATAATATAACATTCAATTCAATGGCTATATTAAAAAGTAAATTATTAATAAAAACAATAAACTTAATTGTCTCAAATATAAATTATGATTTGTTATGGCGTAATTTAATCGGGGCTTAATTAGAAATTGAATAAGAAATTAGGGTTTCAAAAACAAATTGAATACAAAATTAATCAATAAAAACAAAGTTTATTAATAATAACAAAATTAAGTTTTATCGAATACAAAACTATTAATAAAAACAACAAAATTACTTGTCTTACGTGTAAGTTGTGATCCATAATCGTAAAGTTAGGGAAGAATTTAGTTAGTTTTTGAGGGGTGAAGAAAAGAAGCAAAGTGTTGGGTTTTGAGAGATGAGAAATGGGTAGCGAATGAAAAAATAATGAAAAATTGAGTATGAATCAGTAAAACCTGGGTATGATTTAACAATTATGTTAATTTATTATGGGATAATTATCTAGATGACATATTTTTATATGGTTTGCTAACACGGAATCGGAAAGGCGTTTGTACGAGAGAAAAACCAAAATTATCCTAAATAGCCATAGAGGGTACCTGCCTTTGCATGAGAATATACATTCCCATGTGTGTTAGTGAATAATGATGCGTGGATCAACATTCACAATTACTTATCTTTGTTGAAGTATGATTAATCTAAGCTATGGGCCTAATGTAGGCCTTGTTGGCTAGTCGAGTTTTTCCTATAAATAAGCAGGATGTATGCATGCAGCATGAAAATTATAAACACACAAAAAAATATACTCTCTCCGTTCAAGTCGAACCTTACCTTATTCCTTTTTTAAACGTTCAAGTTCAACCTACTCATTTGCATTTTAGTCAGTGTATTAATATTAAACAAATACTTTAAACCATACATATTTACATAAATGTTCCTAACTACCCTACATTTAATATTAAATAAATACTTAAGTTTTTCCCATTTGTACCTTTAATACTCCGTAATAAACAATCAATTTCTTAGAACTTATGCAAAAAGTAAAAGGAAAGGTTCGACTTGAACGGAGGGAGTATAGGGCATGCATACTACGCACACACATACTCTCATCCATACTATAAAGAGAAAGGTGTTTCTCTTATTTCGAGGTCGTCTTAATGATTAAAAATATTATTTTATTTACTGGTGTGGATACACTAGAGACTCCGTAGTTTCGGAGTTGAACCAATATACTATTTACACATAACGTATGTGTAGACACCCACATTTTGACCGCCAGGTGTCTATAGTAGGTCCCGCCAAACACCCGATGATGACAGGACGCAAACATGCTTTAATGGACTTGGATATGAGCTCGAAATCATGGACATTTGGTTTAGGCTTATTACGGAGTACAAATCTTACAAAACCAACCTCAAATCCAGGCCCAGTGGGTCGTTTCGAGTCAAATGAGTAATTTCGGTCGATTCCGACACCATGGGTAAAACCGTCTTTTTACGACCGAGTCAAAACCCGGTCAAAAAATATTCTCGAGACACACGAGTCAGCCGTGACACCTCACACGGCTGATTCAGTCTCAAACACCGCAAAAATTCAGCTTTCAAATAATATTAAACAAATCCGTTTAAGGATAGAATTCGATCTCAAGTAGGAATTCTATCCGAAAACCGAAACAAATCGCCAACCAAGCTCAAACACTCGGCCAAACAGCCGAGACACTCCCCAACCAGCCGAGTTACTTGGCTTCTCCACCAAGAAACGGAGTTTATATTCCTTTCGAACTCTCGTGTTTCCTATCCAAACCGGTGTTTCTTGTCACACAAGCAAGACTACCTCGACTCCTATAAATAGGACCTCATATTCAACACAAAAGGCACGATTTTACAACAACAATTAAGCAACACAATTTCACAAAAAACCGGAAGACACATACACACATCCTCGATTTCCGACGTAATCCCGAAGTAGCCTCGAAATTCCGACGAAACCGACCCACACAACCGGCCGAACCCAACGCCTCGCGCACATAAAATCGCACCACCCAAAACTCACCCACATCATCTTGACGCTTCCGTGCCTAAGCCACCGTCCGACGAGCCTTATACCGAGAAAACGAAGCATGTAGGTTGAGGGTGTAAATCAAACCCGATGCTTCTCCTTTCTCTCTCTCTCTCTCACGTCTTTTTTTCCTCTTTTTCGTCCGTCACTTTTTTTTATGGGTCGTCGGTCGTTTCGTATTATTAATATGGGTCGTTCGTCACATATTTTTATTTATTACTAATAATCGATACTACAAAAAACTATTTTTATATAACGTTCTTAAAATACGATACCGATTCTCTAATTGAATATCGTATCTACAAGAACTAAATTAATTAATTCTCGTTGATGCTAATAAAATCATTACCTTTTTTTAAAAAACAAAATTCGATGATTTTAAACGCGGAGAGAATTAACATCTTTTTCGTTCGAAATTCTTTTTTTTTACTTTTCGTTCAAAACAAACTTTTTTTCAAAACTTTTTTTTCTAAAATCATTCCGACTATTCGATATCGATTTCATAATCGAATATCGAATACGACGAATATCGAAAATATAAATCGAGTATAAATTAATCCATATTTGTACGCGATTTATAAAAATGAACGATTTTTTTCGTACAAAATAAAAAACCCGAACAGGCTGCCACGCGAGTCGCGCGCCTGTCAGGCGACTCGCGCAACAGCCTGGTTCGTCGGTTCTTTTTTTTTTTTTTTTTTTTTTTTTTTTTTTTTTTCGTTTCTTCGCTTTTCTATTTTTAATTCTTTTCGAACCTTATATTAAAAAGCGACTTTCGCGACATATTTCGATAAATACATTTTTTTTCGACCTCGGTCAACACGTGTTAATCCATCACGTGTCATTAAAACTTTTTCGAGTCATGCATATTTTTTATTTACATCTTTATTCGATTTATTCATCGTTACTAACTCGTTTTCTCGTGTTTGTAGCTTTTTGTTTGTTTTTATCGTTTTATTAGACTAAAACGAACTCACATGCTAAAATAACTTTGACGTCATTAGTTTAACATGCATTAAACGACTTAGCAACCCATTTATTTATTTTTCTCACATGCTTAGGAAAATAATGTTTGCATATCATTCAACCGTCGAACTAACCCGTGTACACCAAAAACGAACGATATCTTAGTAAAGGCCACTAAGTGCGGGCGGGGTTGGATGTTCTTAGTGAACTTCCCAACACGTACCCTCACCCCTTACTCAGAACCATGGTTTCCGGATGTCCGAATCCATTGGCAACGAGAGTCATTCAATACACGGTATCCGATAATGTCGGTATCGGTATCGTAATGCAAAGGGACGAGCCCAATAAACTCTGACATCGGAAATGGGCCGTATTTTGTATACGGCCCACTACGACATAGAGTGGGCTCGAATGGTTCCGAATAACCACAAAATTCGGTGGCGACTCCTACTTCGATTTAAATTTCAATTTGACCATCTCATATGGAGATTCATTTGCCCCCCCAAACCCGCGCGTGGCCGCGTCGGGGTGGACCTATGTCATGTCCACAATTTGGCGACTCCGCTGGGGATCAACTGATGAGTCACTTACCATCGGCATCCCTAGGGTGAGACTCGAAAAGAAATCGTTCGAATAGTAATGTACACGTTTTAGTTCAATGGTTCATGCATAACCCAAATCTTTCCCGGGCCGGTTACTTGTGACCAACGTCCCACTATACCACGGTGCATTCCTAAATGGGTGCACTAAAGACTTCGATGGCGGAACTCGCATGGGTTTTACGGCAGGTTCTAAGACCAACTCGGCTTAGGAAGACCGTCCTGATTTGCGAGAAATCTATCGTCGTTGGTATAGACCCTATTAGACCGACTGAGACTTAGACTAAGAGCATACATGGCGTCATTATATACTGTTTCCGTGACTACGTGCTACTTGATCCATGTCTCGTCTTTTCAAAAACTGTCGTTTTCAAAAACTTGCATCTTTTTCGAAAACTATCCATTTTTCAAACCCGGAAAGCTACCGAATTTAGGACTTATGATTTTTACTCAAAATAGCCTATTTTCTAGCCGGTATGCTGTCCAAACTTTTCAAAAAATTCAAAATCTCGGCCCGATAAACCTTTTTTCCGATTTTCAAAAACAATCGGGCCTTCCAATCCGACTTTGTTCGGGTTTTTCAAATCCAAATTCTCCTTTCAAAGCTTTCTTCTTCTTAGGACTTCCCGTATTTAGTAGTGTCGGGTCTTGTCATAAGTTGTTAGAATCTCTAGCGTCGAAACTCCGTCGATCTTACATCACGAGTTTCTACCCCATTGAAGTCCGCTTTATTTATCAAGGCACGACCCACCTACGTAGGACAAACCCCTACAAAGGGAAGCCCATTTACACTTTAGGGTCTAAAGTCTGGGGAATAGCTCACACGTAGGTCTTTCTTCACACGGGACTAGGCCCACTTTGTCGAATCCTAAGGAAGGCCTACCATCCACGAGTCACCCGTCTAAGAGTCGGTCTTCACCCCCACTCGGGGGCTACCCTTCAGCAGAGCGATCAATCACGGTTGCTCTAAGGGTCTTGTCTTACACGTGTCTCACGTATCCCACTTTCGAGCCACTTAGATGTCACACCATATGAGTCTTACCAAAGTCTTTAGTCTCACTCGGGGGCTGTCCTCCACCCGAGCAGTCAACCATGGTCACCCTAGGGAGTACCCCACATCCATCCTACACCGGCGTCCTTATGATGCCTTCTTCGAGTCGTACCTATGCTACGAATACTCGAGTCACCTAGGGTTAGGTCACCACGGTTGGTCCGAGCACGCGGCGCGGTCAAACACGGTCGCCCCATTTTCGGACTCACCCTTATGCAGCTCGGGTCTAATTCGCGGTTGTTACCTTGTCTAGGTCGACGTTCGGGTATCCCGATCCAAGAGTCTTTCTCATCCCGTCATCTCGGGCCGTGTCTAGTTTGACTTTCTCTCTTGCATTTGCGCAAAGCCGAGTTTAGGCGAGTCGTGGCACCTGTCGAAGACCTTACCAAAAAAAACAACAATCAACCGAGTATCTGAATCCAGATTTGATTCGAGTCTAAGTCTGAGTTCGAGTCTAGGATACCCTACATCCTCATTTCCAAATCAGAGTCAGAGTCTTTTGCATTCTGTCCTCTTTTCACATTTCAATAAAATCATCTTTTCTATTTTCTCATATATTTCCTTATGTGTTTCCGAGAACATGATGAACACCATCATACACTGTGAGCACATGCACGTGACTATTATAGGCACATCTATAATGACTGCAGGAAATCAAGACCCGTGTTTTCCTTTACCTGTTCCATGTCTGACATAGAAAGCCACATAACCACCCTTAGTAGGAGCGGTATCGAATCCTATGACAAATCTAGGTAGTCTCCTAGTTTGGGTTCAAGACGGGAGGCAAGCCTATTTCCCACAATAAACACCCGTCCAATAAGATCAACCAATCCCAACCAAACTGGAAAAAAAAAAAATCAAAAGTCCAAGAGAAAAAAAAGCAAAAGGCCAAAAAAAAAACAGGCCGTCATCAAATAAAAGAGAGGCACCCATGACCGAGTTAAGCGGTCAATCCAAATGAAGAATCCCACGACCGGGGCTAAGAGGTCAACCCAAAGAATTCAAAAACCCATGACCGTAGCTAATGATCAACTCAAGTGAAACGGTCAATTCAAAAATTATCAAAACTCATACCATCAAATAGTTGAAAAACAATCAAGCTGGTCAGCTAACACCACATTTAGCCTTCCCACATTACAACCCTCAAGACCTTCTCGAGACCTAGGCTAGAGACTGCCCGGAATTTTGAGGATTCAAGCTCCATAGGATACCCTAACCATTAGGGCCAGACATGGAAATCAGATCCCGCATTATCAAACCTGCCCGATCGAAGTTCGAGTCATTATTACTCGACTTCCCCCTTTCCTACCACATTACAATACCTTACCCTTGAAGCCTTAGCTCCACAAAATCGAGCTCCAGATTTCGAATCATCAAAGCCACTTACTTCCTAGCATCACATTTCCAAAAAACATCTAAACCAGTTACCAACCCCAAACACGGGAATGCAACTTGCGGTCGGCATAGAACATGCCCAAATAGTTCACACCACCTCTGGGGTCTACCCCGGAAAATGCTCACAGTCACAGGATCAACATCCTAACTATTCTAGCCCTTTGGTCAAGACATCATTGGGAATGCACCTAGCCTACACCATTGCTATGGCTAGTTACACACAAAGCCCTAATAAACTAGGCACCATAATACATTTTTCAACACCGAACTACGGCTTGGTTTGATTTCACAACACGTGAATACGTAGGCAGCCTTTCAAAAGAAGCACAACCACCCACATTGACACTCATTCAAAAGCACCATCATTCCGGTCACGACACTGTCATGTTCTCAGCAGCTAGCTTTGTCATCCCGGGGGCTTCTCTTAGGCAGAAGTTCTCCATCCACTCACATAATCCAAAGACTTTAAAAAACTAGCCTCCTTTCTATAGTGTGTCCTAGTACTCGGCCCAGTCGAAGACAAGAATCTGTCAGAGACTCGAGACAACACCTACTTTGGGAACATGCCCCGAAACCAAAAAAAAATATTCAAAAGAACACCAGTCTACGACATTGCTACCACAAAGCCCTGTCGTACGGAAACGATCTCACTCTGAGGATTCGACCATGTTGCCACTCGCCTAGGCTACGGAATAGCGCAACTTAAGAGTCTTGTCATCTTAGGTGGCCCATCCCCTACCGAGTCACGGTCCAACCCTTAGAGAGTCCAGTCGTGTCTGCCAACTCGTCCGGTCGCGCCCAGAGTCGAGTCTGTCGGCATGTCTCTCTCCAAATTCTTATTTTAAAATTTGCAAAACTTAGCCATTTGAGAAAATCCCTTTCCTAGTCACCCCGGGAATAGGAATTTTTATCACACTTCATCTAGGCATACAGGCCTAACCAGAGGATTTTAGAAGTCCGTGTCGGAATCTCATCGGGAATCAAGTCATCCCAAGCATTCTCATTTCCAAAAAAAATTCAAAAAATTTCAGCGTTTCCAAAAAATTTCAGCATTTTCTTTCCAAAAAAAAAAAAAAAATCATTTTCTTCCCCAGCATGAGTCGATGTTTTATCTGAATGTTGTATGCAAAACAAGCAGGTATCCCAAGACTCCCGAAGAATTCTCAAAGTCTCAGTGAAAATTCAAGCAACATTTTTACTGAAGAATCGGATGTATCAGTAAGCGGTACATCCGCAGCTTCCAATGGAGGCTCCCGCGCAATTCTAAGATGGGACGTGTCTGTAAACAGACACACCCATAGCCTCCAAGGCAAACTCCCACGCAATTTCAAGATGGGGATTGTCTGTAAACAGACATACCCAAGACTTTTTAAGAAAAGTCCCCGCGACATTATTGACATCTACCCAGGTATGATTTCTATCTTATGGCTGGCGAGCCCCACCAACGCAAGTCTAATGGACTCTAAACGACCCGATCGGAAGTCTGCCAGGTCTTAATCCTCGATTGGCCTGGTAGCTACTCTGAATTTCGCCTTGTCCAAGCCTCAGTCAGAGCGGGGGCTCTGTAGACACCCACATTTTGACCGCCAGGTGTCTATAGTAGGTCCCGCCAAACACCCGATGATAATAGGACGCAAACATGCTTTAATGGACTCGGATATGGGCTCGAAATCATGGACATTTGGTTTAGGCTTATTACAGAGTACAAATCTTACAAAGCCAACCTCAAATCCAGGCCCAGTGGGTCGTTTCGAGTCAAATGAGACTAATTTGGGTCGATTCCGGCACCAGGGGTAAAACCGTCTTTTTACGACCGAGTCAAAACCCGGTCAAAAAATATTCTCGAGACACACGAGTCAGCCGTGACACCTCACACGGCTGATTCAATCTCAAACACCGCAAAAAATCAGCTTTCAAATAATATTAAACAAATCCGTTTAAGGATAGAATTCGATCTCAAGTAGGAATTCTATCCGAAAACCGAAACAAATCGCCAACCAAGCTCAAACACTCGGCCAAACAGCCGAGACACTCCCCAACCAGCCGAGTTACTTGGCTTCTTCACCAAAAAACGGAGTTTACATTCCTTTCGAACTCTCGTGTTTCCTATCCAAACCGGTGTTTCTTGTCACACAAGCAAGACTACCTCGACTCCTATAAATAGGACCTCATATTCAACACAAAAGGCACGATTTTACAACAACAATTAAGCAACACGATTTCACAAAAAACCGGAAGACACATACACACATCCTCGATTTCCGACGTAATCCCGAAGTAGCCTCGAAATTCCGACGAAACCGACCCACACAACCGGCCGAACCCGACGCCTCGCGCACATAAAATCGCACCACCCAAAACTCACCCACATCATCTTGACGCTCCCGTGCCTAAGCCACCGTCCGACGAGCCTTATACCGAGAAAACGAAGCATGTAGGTTGAGGGTGTAAATCAAACCCGATGCTTCTCCTTTCTCTCTCTCTCTCACGTCTTTTTTTCCTCTTTTTCGTCCGTCACTTTTTTTTATGGGTCGTCGGTCGTTTCGTATTATTAATATGGGTCGTTCGTCACATATTTTTATTTATTACTAATAATCGATACTACAAAAAACTATTTTTATATAACGTTCTTAAAATACGATACCGATTCTCTAATTGAATATCGTATCTACAAGAACTAAATTAATTAATTCTCGTTGATGCTAATAAAATCATTACCTTTTTTTAAAAAACAAAATTCGATGATTTTAAACGCGGAGAGAATTAACATCTTTTTCGTTCGAAATTCTTTTTTTTTACTTTTCGTTCAAAACAAACTTTTTTTCAAAACTTTTTTTTCTAAAATCATTCCGACTATTCGATATCGATTTCATAATCGAATATCGAATACGACGAATATCGAAAATATAAATCGAGTATAAATTAATCCATATTTGTATGCGATTTATAAAAATTAACGATTTTTTTTCGAACAAAATAAAAAACCCGAACAGGCTGCAACGCGAGTCACGCGCCTGTCAGGCGACTCGCGCAACAGCCTGGCTCGTCGGTTTTTTTTTTTTTTTTTTTTCTTCGTTTCTTCGCTTTTCTATTTTTAATTCTTTTCGAACCTTATATTAAAAAGCGACTTTCGCGACATATTTCGATAAATACTTTTTTTTTCGACCTTGGTCAACACGTGTTAATCCATCACGTGTCATTAAAATTTTTTCGAGTCATGCATATTTTTTATTTACATCTTTATTCGATTTATTCATCGTTACTAACTCGTTTTCTCGTGTTTGTAGCTTTTTGTTTGTTTTTATCGTTTTATTAGACTAAAACGAACTCACATGCTAAAATAACTTTGACGTTATTAGTTTAACATGCATTAAACGACTTAGCAACCCATTTATTTATTTTTCTCACATGCTTAGCAAAATAATGTTTGCATATCATTCAACCGTCGAACTAACTCGTGTACACCAAAAACGAACGATATCTTAGTAAAGGCCGCTAAGTGCGGACGGGGTTGGATGTTCTTAGTGAACTTCCCAACATGTACCCTCACCCCTTACTCAGAACCATGGTTTTCCGGATGTCCGAATCCATTGGCAACGAGAGTCATTCAATACACGGTATCCAATAATGTCGGTATCGGTATCGTAATGCAAAGGGACGAGCCCAATAAACTCTGACATCGGAAATGGGCCGTATTTTGTATACGGCTCACTACGACATAGAGTGGGCTCGAATGGTTCCGAATAACCACAAAATTCGGTGGCGACTCCTACTTCGATTTAAATTTCAATTTGACCATCTCATATGGAGATTCATTCGCCTCCCCAAACCCGCGCGTCGCCGCGTCGGGGTGGACCTATGTCATGTCCACAGTATGTAGTCCAGTTACTCAATATTTACATGTTTTAAAATGCATTAGGTTTAACTATGACCGTATTTTTATCTTTCGCTGCTACATATGATGTACCTACGGTCCTAACAAATGGTATGAGAGCCAGTTACGCATTTATATTATATGTATATTGGGTCATAATTTGCAGGAATTATATGAGAATTAGTGTTCTCATATTGTTCCATGCTATAATTTGATTATCTAAATAGTCTATTTTTGATCATGAAATAATTAGTAATGGTTACTCATTTTAAAGTTGTGGTCTTCCAGTATATATTAGATAATGCTAGATGACGATTATATGTGATATAATTATAACCGGTTATATATGATATAATTAACACTTGTTATATGTGATATAATGAAGTGTTTTATTTAAATTGTTTAAGTAATACGATGTATAAAACTTGACCAATTAAAAATTATTGAGTTTTTCAATTGATAAAATATGAGATGTTTTTTCAATGGTTTGCCACTCAAATAAACAATAATATTTCTTTTTTAGTTTACAAGGTACGACCTGAAAACCAGGGGACTTTTAGTTCGAAGAAAGAATAATAGTGTTTATTGTATATGATACGAGTGTGAAGAAAAGTTAACTAATCTTATACAGTATTTTTCATTTGGACAACTCAGATGGTGTGACATTTATTAATTTTCTGTCAAAAGAGTGGATAAACTCAACTATACTGATAGACTGATTTGACAACCAGGTGACTATGTAGAATAGAATCGATTATGATTTTATAAGAAAAAAATCAGGAATTTTAATTATGTATGAGAAGCCACTTGACAACAAGGGGGCTCATTCATGTTTTAAAATTTTTTGTTTGTCATTTTGATAAAGTCCATACCATAATGATATATGAATATGCTCTGATTTGAATTGTTTTCTTTCAAAGTAATATTTCTCAATGGCTTCTATATCATTGCATGGTATAGTTGATACCAGGTTCGGTGGTACTACCTTCATCCAATTTTAATCTTCCTACTTTCCTTAAAGGGTTGTCCATCTTTAAACCTCCTACTTACAATATTTTCTCTTTTTGTTGATTTTTGTGGTCCATATCATTTCCGACCCCACATTTTTTCTCTCAACTTTCATTTTCCACCATATAATCTACCGCACCCTTAGTTTTTATGTCACTCCTCCCATGAAGTTTAAAGTTGGATGGAAGGAGTAACAATTTTGATGATTGGTACCGAAACCTGAGAATTGTTCTCATGCATAAAAGGTTAATCGATACGATCGATAAGCCTGCTGTGGTAGCACCCCTCGAAGGAGGAAATGATGCAAATGTAATAGATGCATATGCTAGGTACTTGCATAAAATGATGCAAATGTATTAGATTCATATGCTAAGTACTTGGAGCAAAGTACTATGGCAAATTGGATTATTTTGGCCTCCATGACCGCTGATTTACAGAGGCAGCATATTGACATGAACCCTCCACAGATTATTGATCATCTTAAGAAGATGTATGGGTTTCAGAGTAGAACTGCAAGATACCATCACATATCTAATCCTTATTTAAGTTTGAACTGAAATCCAAGAAAGAACCAGTAGGTCTCCATGTTCTAAAGATGATTGATCTGATAGAACTGCTTGAGAAGCAAGGATGCGCACTTGGTAAAGAGTTGTCGCAAGATTTGATCTTGCAGTCTCTTTATGATTTATATTCACCGTTCATTGTAAATTACAAAATAAGATGGACTGTGATCTTCATGAATGGTTTAATTTGTTGATCGATTTTGAAAAACAAGTCACATATGGAAAGGCGAAAGTATCAGGCTTAGTAAATGTGGTTGGTAGCTCTTCTAAGAGCAAAGGAAAATATAAACGGTCTAAGAAAAATCCGCTTGCACCCAAAGATGTTTTGAACAAGTCTAAGGGTAAGAAAGTGCTAATTGACCAGTCAGATGCCGAGTGCTTTTTCTGTAAAAAGAAAGGTCATTGGAAGAGAAATTGTTCAGAGTACAAAGCTACTCTAAACGACAAAAATCAAGGTAAGATATTCGTGAAAAACATTTTCATGATTACTTTAGCAACTATTGATAATACTAAATGGGTATTGGATACCGATAGTGGCTTTAACATTTGCAATACGTTGTAGGGTTTAAGGATTAGTAGGTGGTTGAATAAAGGAGAAGTCAACTTATAGGTTGGAAATGGAGCAAGTGTTGTTGCATTAGCTGTAGGAGAAATTTCTCTTGTAATGCCTACGAGCAAGACTATTTCATTAGAAAGTTGCTACTATCTTCCTAAGTTTGTTTTGAATGTAATTTCTATTTCGTCATTAGACAAGTCTGGTTTTCGAACAACTTGTAATATTAATCAGTGTTATATATATCATGGTGATGATTTCTATGTTCATTTTTATCCATAACATGGTTTATATGTCTTACCAGAATTGAAAACTTGTCCTATTAGGACTATTTCTGGTCAAAAGAGGAAGATGAGTAATCAAGCAAATCAAAGTTACCTTTGGCTGGGTGACTTGGACAATATGATTATGAGTCATATGAAATTTGTGAATCTTGTCTTAAAGGAAAAATGACCAAATCTTCTTTTAAAGGAGCTGGAAAGAGGGCTAGTGAATACTTAGGACTTATACATAGTGATGTATTTGGAGCTATGAAAGTTCAAGCTAAGGGTGGATATTCTTACCATATCACCTTCACTAATGATATGTCAAGATTTGGATTTGTATATCTAATGAGACATAAATAAGAGTTTTTTAAAATGTTCAAAATTTTCCGTAGAGAAGTCGAGAAACAAACAGGTAAGAATATCAAAGCATTAAGAACTGACCATGGCGGTGAGTATCTTATTAGTCACGAGTTTGTAATTGATTAATTAAGACAAGATAGAATCTTGTCACAGTGGACTTCTCCAGGAACTCCAAAGCACAATGGTGTTTTTGAAAGGAGAAATCGAACCCTATTAGATATCGTTCGATCTATGATGGGTTTCACTAATCTTCCTATTTTCTTATGGTGATCATATGCTTTAGAGACTATTGCATATTTACTAATAAATTTCCCACTAAGGCAGTTACGAAAATTTCATATGAGATATGGAAAGGACGTAAGTTGTAAGCCTAACCTAAAACATTTGAAAGTTTGGGATTGTCCAGCTTATGTTAAACAACTGCAGTCAGACAAACTTGATGTTACGTCTGACAAGTGCAGGTTTGTAGGTTACCCTAAGGAAATTATGGGATACTATTTTTATAGCCCTTCTGAACACAAAGTGTTTGTGGCCAGAAATGCAACCTTTTTGGAAAAGAAATTTCTCGAACAAAGAAGCCATGTTGTAGAAATAGATCTTGATGAAATTCAAGATACCAACAAACCAGGCCAGCAGTGGCTCAAGAGCATGAGATGCAAATTGAGCAGCCTTTACTTGATGTCTAAATATTGCCACAAAGAGTTCCAGTCTCAAATGTTGAGAGAAATGACTTGGTTGATGAATCCATTCATGAACCAAGGCAAAAAGAGAATCAATGTATACATGAGCCACTTAGAAGATCTACTACGAGGCGTCATACACCCAACCGATTAAATATTTTGGAGCAAAATGACGAGGATAATCATATGGATGATATCCCTGTTATTGATAACGATCCTAAGTGTTTTTCAGAGGCTATGACATGTCCTGACCATGTGAAATGGCTTAAGGCTGTGAAATCCGAAATGGATTCCATGAGAATGAACAAAGTATGGACTTTGGTTGATAGCTATAAGGACATAAAATTTAGTGGATATAAATGGGGTTTTAAGAAAAAGATTGGAGCAGATAGGAAGTTTGAAACTTATAAAGCCCATCTTATTGCTAAGGGAATTCAACTTGCGGTCGGCATAGAACATGCCCAAATAGTTCACACCACCTCTGGGGTCTACCCCGGAAAATGCTCACAGTCACAGGATCAACATCCTAACTATTCTAGCCCTTTGGTCAAGACATCATTGGGAATGCACCTAGCCTACACCATTGCTATGGCTAGTTACACACAAAGCCCTAATAAACTAGGCACCATAATACATTTTTCAACACCGAACTACGGCTTGGTTTGATTTCACAACACGTGAATACGTAGGCAGCCTTTCAAAAGAGGCACAACCACCCACATTGACACTCATTCAAAAGCACCATCATTGCGGTCACGACACTGTCATGTTCTCAGCAGCTAGCTTTGTCATCCCGGGGGCTTCTCTTAGGCAGAAGTTCTCCATCCACTCACATAATCCAAAGACTTTAAAAAACTAGCCTCCTTTCTATAGTGTGTCCTAGTACTCGGCCCAGTCGAAGACAAGAATCTGTTAGAGACTCGAGACAACACCTACTTTGGGAACATGCCCCGAAACCAAAAAAAAATATTCAAAAGAACACCAGTCTACGACATTGCTACCACAAAGCCCTGTCGTATGGAAACGATCTCACTCTGAGGATTCGACCATGTTGTCACTCGCCTAGGCTACGGAATAGCGCAACTTAAGAGTCTTGTCATCTTAGGTGGCCCATCCCCTACCGAGTCACGGTCCAACCCTTAGAGAGTCCAGTCGTGTCTGCCAACTCGTCCGATCGCGCCCAGAGTCGAGTCTGTCGGCATGTCTCTCTCCAAATTCTTATTTTAAAATTTGCAAAACTTAGCCATTTGAGAAAATCCCTTTCCTAGTCACCCCGGGAATAGGAATTTTTATCACACTTCATCTAGGCATACAGGCCTAACCAGAGGATTTTAGAAGTCCGTGTCGGAATCTCATCGGGAATCAAGTCATCCCAAGCATTCTAATTTCTAAAAAAAATTCAAAAAATTACAGCGTTTCAGAAAAATTTCAGCATTTTCTTTCCAAAAATCAAAAAAAAAAAAAAAAAAAAAATCATTTTCTTCCCCAGCATGAGTCGATGTTTTATCTGAATGTTGTATGCAAAACAAGCAGGTATCCCAAGACTCCCGAAGAATTCTCAAAGTCTCAGTGAAAATTCAAGCAACATTTTTACTGAAGAATCGGATGTATCAGTAAGCGGTACATCCGCAGCTTCCACTCGAGGCTCCCGCGCAATTCTAAGATGGGACGTGTCTGTAAACAGACACACCCAAAGCCTCCAAGGCAAACTCCCACGCAATTTCAAAATGGGGATTGTCTGTAAACAGACATACCCAAGACTTTTTAAGAAAAGTCCCCGCGACATTATTGACATCTACCCAGGTATGATTTCTATCTTATGGCTGGCGAGCCCCACCAACGCAAGTCTAATGGACTCTAAACGACCCGATCGGAAGTCTGCCATGTCTTAATCCTCGATTGGCCTGGTAGCTACTCTGACTTTCGCCTTGTCCAAGCCTCAGTCAGAGCGGGGGCTCTGTAGACACCCACATTTTGACCGCCAGGTGTCTATAGTAGGTCCCGCCAAACACCCGATGATGATAGGACGCAAACATGCTTTAATGGACTCGGATATGGGCTCGAAATCATGGACATTTGGTTTAGGCTTATTACGGAGTACAAATCTTACAAAACCAACCTCAAATCCAGGCCCAGTGGGTCGTTTCGAGTCAAATGAGACTAATTTGGGTCGATTCCGGCACCAGAGGTAAAACCGTCTTTTTACGACCGAGTCAAAACCCGGTCAAAAAATATTCTCGAGACACACGAGTCAGCCATGACACCTCACACGGCTGATTCAGTCTCAAACACCGCAAAAAATCAGCTTTCAAATAATATTAAACAAATCCGTTTAAGGATAGAATTCGATCTCAAGTAGGAATTCTATCCGAAAACCGAAACAAATCGCCAACCAAGCTCAAACACTCGGCCAAACAGCCGAGACACTCCCCAACCAGCCGAGTTACTTGGCTTCTTCACCAAGAAACGGAGTTTACATTCCTTTCGAACTCTCGTGTTTCCTATCCAAACCGGTGTTTCTTGTCACACAAGCAAGACTACCTCGACTCCTATAAATAGGA
Organism: Agrostemma githago; assembly: GCA_958450325.1. NCBI lineage: Eukaryota > Viridiplantae > Streptophyta > Magnoliopsida > Caryophyllales > Caryophyllaceae > Agrostemma > Agrostemma githago. Next base: position 31,845,103 of record OY288260.1, on the reverse strand, counting down.
CCTCATATTCAACACAAAAGGCACGATTTTACAACAACAATTAAGCAACACGATTTCACAAAAAACCGGAAGACACATACACACATCCTCGATTTCCGACGTAATCCCGAAGTAGCCTCGAAATTCCGACGAAACCGACCCACACAACCGGCCGAACTTGACGCCTCGCGCACATAAAATCGCACCACCCAAAACTCACCCACATCATCTCGACGCTCCCGTGCCTAAGCCACCGTCCTACGAGCCTTATACCGAGAAAACGAAGCATGTAGGTTGAGGGTGTAAATCAAACCCGATGCTTCTCCTTTCTCTCTCTCTCTCTCTCACGTCTTTTTTTCCTCTTTTTCGTCTGTCACTTTTTTTTATGGGTCGTCGGTCGTTTCGTATTATTAATATGGGTCGTTCGTCACATATTTTTATTTATTACTAATAATCGATACTACAAAAAACTATTTTTATACAATGTTCTTAAAATACGATACCGATTCTCTAATTGAATATCGTATCTAGCTACAAGAACTAAATTAATTAATTCTCGTTGATGCTAATAAAATCATTACCTTCTTTTAAAAAACAAAATTCGATGATTTTAAACGCGGCGAGAATTAACATCTTTTTCGTTCAAAATTCTTTTTTTTTACTTTTCGTTCAAAACAAACTTTTTTTCAAAACTTTTTTTCTAAAATCATTCCGACTATTCGATATCGATTTCATAATCGAATATCGAATACGACGAATATCGAAAATATAAATCGAGGATAAATTAATCCATATTTGTACGCGATTTATAAAAATTAACGATTTTTTTCGAACAAAATAAAAAACCCGAAAAGGCTGCCACGCGAGTCGCGCGCCTGTCAGGCGACTCGCGCAACAGCCTGGTTCGTCGGTTTTTTTTTTTTTTTCGTTTCTTCGCTTTTCTATTTTTAATTCTTTTCGAACCTTATATTAAAAAGCGACTTTCGCGACATATTTCGATAAATACTTTTTTTTCCGACCTCGGTCAACACGTGTTAATCCATCATGTGTCATTAAAACTTTTTCGAGTCATGCATATTTTTTATTTACATCTTTATTCGATTTATTCATCGTTACTAACTCGTTTTCTCGTGTTTGTAGCTTTTTGTTTGTTTTTATCGTTTTATTAGACTAAAACGAACTCACATGCTAAAATAACTTTGACGTTATTAGTTTAACATGCATTAAACGACTTAGCAACCCAATTATTTATTTTTCTCACATGCTTAGGAAAATAATGTTTGCATATCATTCAACCGTCGAACTAACCCGTGTACACCAAAAACGAACGATATCTTAGTAAAGGCCGCTAAGTGCGGGCGGGGTTGGATGTTCTTAGTGAACTTCCCAACACGTACCCTCACCCCTTACTCAGAACCATGGTTTCCGGATGTCCGAATCCATTGGCAACGAGAGTCATTCAATACACGGTACCCGATAATGTCGGTATCGGTATCGTAATGCAAAGGGACGAGCCCAATAAACTCTGACATCGGAAATGGGCCGTATTTTGTATACGGCCCACTACGACATAGAGTGGGCTCGAATGGTTCCGAATAACCACAAAATTCGGTGACGACTCCTACTTCGATTTAAATTTCAATTTGACCATCTCATATGGAGATTCATTCGCCTCCATAAACCCGCGCGTGGCCGCGTCGGGGTGGACCTATGTCATGTCCACAGTATGTAGTCCAGTTACTCAATATTTACATGTTTTAAAATGCATTAGGTTTAACTATGACCGTATTTTTATCTTTCGCTGCTACATATGATGTACCTACGGTCCTAACAAATGGTATGAGAGCCAATTACGCATTTATATTATATGTATATTGGGTCATAATTTGCAGGAATTATATGAGAATTAGTGTTCTCATATTGTTCCATGCTATAATTTGATTATCTAAATAGTCTATTTTTGATCATGAAATAATTAGTAATGGTTACTCATTTTAAAGTTGTGGTCTTCCAGTATATATTAGATAATGCTAGATGACGATTATATGTGATATAATTATAACCGCTTATATATGATATAATTAACACTTATTATATGTGATATAATGAAGTGTTTTATTTAAATTGTTTAAGTAATACGATGTATAAAACTTGACCAATTAAAAATTATTGAGTTTTTCAATTGATAAAATATGAGATGTTTTTTCAATGGTTTGCCACTCAAATAAACAATAATATTTCTTTTTTAGTTTACAAGGTACGACCTGACAACCAGGGGACTTTTAGTTCGAAGAAAGAATAATAGTGTTTATTGTATATGATACGAGTGTGAAGAAAAGTTAACTAATCTTATACAGTATTTTTCATTTGGACAACTCAGATGGTGTGACATTTATTAATTTTCTGTCAAAAGAGTGGATAAACTCAACTATACTGATAGACTGATTTGACAACCAGGTGACTATGTAGAATAGAATCGATTATGATTTTATAAGAAAAAAATCAGGAATTTTAATTATGTATGAGAAGCCACTTGACAACAAGGGGGCTCATTCATGTTTTAAAATTTTTTGTTTGTCATTTTGATAAAGTCCATACCATAATGATATATGAATATGCTCTGATTTGAATTGTTTTCTTTCAAAGTAATATTTCTCAATGGCTTATATATCATTGCATGGTATAGTTGATACCAGGTTCGGTGGTACTACCTTCATCCAATTTTAATCTTCCTACTTTCCTTAAAGGGTTGTCCATCTTTAAACCTCCTACTTACAATATTTTCTCTTTTTGTTGATTTTTGTGGTCCATATCATTTCCGACCCCACATTTTTTCTCTCAACTTTCATTTTCCACCATATAATCTACCGCACCCTTAGTTTTTATGTCACTCCTCCCATGAAGTTTAAAGTTGGATGGAAGGAGTAACAATTTTGATGATTGGTACCGAAACCTGAGAATTGTTCTCATGCATAAAAGGTTAATCGATACGATCGATAAGCCTGCTGTGGTAGCACCCCTCGAAGGAGGAAATGATGCAAATGTAATAGATGCATATGCTAGGTACTTGCATAAAATGATGCAAATGTATTAGATTCATATGCTAAGTACTTGGAGCAAAGTACTATGGCAAATTGGATTATTTTGGCCTCCATGACCGCTGATTTACAGAGGCAGCATATTGACATGAACCCTCCACAGATTATTGATCATCTTAAGAAGATGTATGGGTTTCAGAGTAGAACTGCAAGATACCATCACATATCTAATCCTTATTTAAGTTTGAACTGAAATCCAAGAAAGAACCAGTAGGTCTCCATGTTCTAAAGATGATTGATCTGATAGAACTGCTTGAGAAGCAAGGATGCGCACTTGGTAAAGAGTTGTCGCAAGATTTGATCTTGCAGTCTCTTTATGATTTATATTCACCGTTCATTGTAAATTACAAAATAAGATGGACTGTGATCTTCATGAATGGTTTAATTTGTTGATCGATTTTGAAAAACAAGTCACATATGGAAAGGCGAAAGTATCAGGCTTAGTAAAAGTGGTTGGTAGCTCTTCTAAGAGCAAAGGAAAATATAAACGGTCTAAGAAAAATCCGCTTGCACCCAAAGATGTTTTGAACAAGTCTAAGGGTAAGAAAGTGCTAATTGACCAGTCAGATGCCGAGTGCTTTTTCTGTAAAAAGAAAGGTCATTGGAAGAGAAATTGTTCAGAGTACAAAGCTACTCTAAACGACAAAAATCAAGGTAAGATATTCGTGAAAAACATTTTCATGATTACTTTAGCAACTATTGATACTACTAAATGGGTATTGGATACCGATAGTGGCTTTAAGATTTGCAATACGTTGTAGGGTTTAAGGATTAGTAGGTGGTTGAATAAAGGAGAAGTCAACTTATAGGTTGGAAATGGAGCAAGTGTTGTTGCATTAGCTGTAGGAGAAATTTCTCTTGTAATGCCTACGAGCAAGACTATTTCATTAGAAAGTTGCTACTATCTTCCTAAGTTTGTTTTGAACGTAATTTCTATTTCGTCATTAGACAAGTCTGGTTTTCGAACAACTTTTAATATTAATCAATGTTATATATATCATGGTGATGATTTCTATGTTCATTTTTATCCATAACATGGTTTATATGTCTTACCAGAATTGAAAACCTGTCCTATTAGGACTATTTCTGGTCAAAAGAGGAAGATGAGTAATCAAGCAAATCAAAGTTACCTTTGGCTGGGTGACTTGGACAATATGATTATGAGTCATATGAAATTTGTGAATCTTGTCTTAAAGGAAAAATGACCAAATCTTCTTTTAAAGGAGCTGGAAAGAGGGCTAGTGAATACTTAGGACTTATACATAGTGATGTATTTGGAGCTATGAAAGTTCAAGCTAAGGGTGGATATTCTTACCATATCACCTTCACTAATGATATGTCAAGATTTGGATTTGTATATCTAATGAGACATAAATAAGAGTTTTTTAAAATGTTCAAAATTTTCCGTAGAGAAGTCGAGAAACAAACAGGTAAGAATATCAAAGCATTAAGAACTGACCATGGCGGTGAGTATCTTATTAGTCACGAGTTTGTAATTGATTAATTAAGACAAGATAGAATCTTGTCACAGTGGACTTCTCCAGGAACTCCAAAGCACAATGGTGTTTTTGAAAGGAGAAATCGAACCCTATTAGATATCGTTCGATCTATGATGGGTTTCACTAATCTTCCTATTTTCTTATGGTGATCATATGCTTTAGAGACTATTGCATATTTACTAATAAATTTCCCACTAAGGCAGTTACGAAAATTTCATATGAGATATAGAAAGGACGTAAGTTGTAAGCCTAACCTAAAACATTTGAAAGTTTGGGATTGTCCAGCTTATGTTAAACAACTGCAGTCAGACAAACTTGATGTTACGTCTGACAAGTGCAGGTTTGTAGGTTACCCTAAGGAAATTATGGGATACTATTTTTATAGCCCTTCTGAACACAAAGTGTTTGTGGCCAGAAATGCAACCTTTTTGGAAAAGAAATTTCTCGAACAAAGAAGCCATGGTGTAGAAATAGATCTTGATGAAATTCAAGATACCAACAAACCAGGCCAGCAGTGGCTCAAGAGCATGAGATGCAAATTGAGCAGCCTTTACTTGATGTCTAAAAATTGCCACAAAGAGTTCCAGTCTCAAATGTTGAGAGAAATGACTTGGTTGATGAATCCATTCATGAACCAAGGCAAAAAGAGAATCAATGTATACATGAGCCACTTAGAAGATCTACTACGAGGCGTCATACACCCAACCGATTAAATATTTTGGAACAAAATGACGAGGATAATTATATGGATGATATCCCTGTTATTGATGACGATCCTAAGTGTTTTTCAGAGGCTATGACATGTCCTGACCATGTGAAATGGGTTAAGGCTGTGAAATCCGAAATGGATTCCATGAGAATGAACAAAGTATGGACTTTGGTTGATAGCTATAAGGACATAAAATTTAGTGGATATAAATGGGGTTTTAAGAAAAAGATTGGAGCAGATAGGAAGTTTGAAACTTATAAAGCCCATCTTATTGCTAAGGGATATAATCAAAATGAAAGTATTGATTATGAAGAAGAGACTTTCTCTCCCGTAGCAATGCTCAAATCTATTCGAATTCTACTGGTTATAGTTGTATACTATGATTATGTGATATGGAAAATGGATGTGAAAACAACTTTTCTTAATGAAGAGCTTAAGAAAGATGTCTATATGACTTAGTGTGAGGGATTCGCATCGTCATCTTTTCCTGATAAAGTATGTAAGTTGTAGCGATCCACTTATGGATTAAAGCAAGCTTCTCGAAGTTGGAACATCCGCTTTCACACTATAATTGATCGGTTCAATATTGTGTGTTGTGAAGAGGAGTCATGTATATACAAGAAGGCTAGTGGGCGCACAGTGTAGACACCCACATTTTGACCGCCAGGTGTCTATAGTAGTTTTCGCCAAACACCCGATGATGATCGGACGCAAACATGCTTTAATGGACTCGGATATGGGCTCGAAATCATGGACAATTGGCTTGGGCTTATTACGGAGTACAAATCTTACAAAACCAACCTCAAATCCAAGCCCAGTGGGTCGTTTCGAGTCAAATAAGACTAATTTGGGCCGAATCCGGCACCAGGGGCAAAACCGTCTTTTAGCGGTCGGGTCAAACCCGGTCAAAGATATTTTTTCGAGACACACGAACCAGCCATGTCATCTCACGAGTTCGGTTTATGCTCGAATACTACAAAAATCAGCCTCAAAAAATATTAAACAAATCCATTTAAGGATAGAATTCGATCTCAAGTAGGAATTCTATCCGGATACCGAATCAAACACTCGACTGAGCGTCAAATACTCGGCCGAGCAGCCCCATTTCAGCCGAGATTCCTTTCTTTCCGACCAAGAAACGGAATTCTCTTCCCTTTCAACTTCTTACTTTTTCTATCCTTAGACGGAATCCCACCTCATTCCAACCGGTGACTTTCTTCCTTTGCAAGTTAGCCATTTCCTATAAATAGGACCCTCCCATCACACACATCATACATCTACAATTCATAACACATCTACAACAATCAACATCCTAGGCGATACAATCCCATACAATTCATCCCCGAAATTCTAGGCAATTTTAGGAAAACATTTACAAACCCGAGAGCAAAACTCGTCAAATCCCATCCCAATCATAAACCACCATAACTCTTCCTATATCATCTCGACGCTCCCGTGCCTAAGCCACATTCCCGACGAGCTCTATTCCGAGAAAAAAAAACATGTAGGTTGAGGGTGTAAAATCAAACCCGACTCTTCCTCCTTTCTCTTCCTTTCTCCACGTTTTTCTCGTTGTTTTTTCTCTTGCGTCGTTCATCTTTTTTTTTTTTTTTTTTATTATTACGGGTCGTTCGTCACATATTTTTTATATTTCTAGTATCGATATTACAGAAATATTTTCATAAAACAAACATTCTTAAAATACGATATTGATTCTCTAATCAAATATCGTATCTAACAAGAACTAAATTAAATCTCGTTGATGCTAAAAAATCGTTACATCTTTTTTTGAACAAAATTCGATGATTTCTTACGCGGAGAGAATTAACATTTTTTCGTTCAAATTCCTTTTCGTTCAAAACAAAACTTTTTCTAAAAAAAATCATTCGGACTATTTGATATCAATTTCATAATCGAATATTGGATACGGCGAATATCGAAAATATAAATCGAGTATAAATTAATTCATATTTGTACGCGATTTATGAAAAAAATTGACGATTATCGAAACATAAAAAAGCGGGACAGACTCCCGCGCGAGACGCACGCCTTCCAGGCGACTCGCGCGAGAGCCTGGAAGGCCGAACCTCTTTTCTCGTTTTCTCCCTTTTCTATTCTTTCGTTTCTTACATAAAACAGCGACTTTCGCGACATATTTTCAGATTTCGATAAATGCTTTTTCGACCTCGGTCAACACGTGTTAATCCATCACGTGTCATAAACCTTTTTCAAAATCATGCATATTATTGTATTTACATCTTTATTCGATTTATCAAACGCTACTAACTCGTTTACTCGTGTTTGTAGCAATTTATTTCATCTTTTGTTTTATTAGACTAAAACAAATTTCACATGCTAAATATAACTTTGACGTTATTAGTTTAAGATGCATTAAACGACTTAGCAACCCATTTATTTTTCTCACATGCTTAGGAAAATAATGTTTGCATATCATTTAACCGTCGAACTAACGCGTGTACACCAAAAACGAACGATATCTTAGTAAAGGCCGCTAAGTGCGGGCGGGGTTGGGTGTTCTTAGTGAACTTCCCAACACGTACCCTCACCCCTTACTCAGAACCATGGTTTCCGGATGTCCGAATCCATTGGCAACGAGAGTCATTCAATACACGGTATCCGATAATGTCGGTATCGGTATCATAATGCAAAGGGACGAACCCAATAAGCTCTGACATCGGAAATGGCCGTACTTAATGCACGGCCCACTACGACATAGAGTGGGTTCGAACGGGCCCGAACTCCCACAAAGTTCGGTGACGACTCCTACTTCGATTTAAATTTCAATTGGACCATCTCATATGAAGATTCATTCGCCTCCCCAAACCCGCGCATGGCCGCGTCGGGGTGGACCTATGTCATGTCTACAATTTAGCGACTCCGCTGGGGATCAACTGATGAGTCACTTACCATCGGCATCCTCAGGGTGAGACTCGAAAAGAAATCGTTCGAATAGTAATGTACACGTTTTAGTTCAATGGTTCATGCATAACCCAATTCTTTCCCGGGCCGGTTACTTGTGACCGACGTCCCACTATACCACGGTGCATTCCTAAATGGGTGCACTAAAGACTTCTATGGCGGAACTCGCATGGGTTTTACGGCAGGTTCTAAGACCAACTCGGCTTAGGAAGACCGTCCTGATTTGCGAGAAAGCTATCGTCGTTGGTAGAGACCCTATTCGACCGACCGAGACTTAGATTAAGAGCATACATGGTGTCATTATACTGTTTCCATGACTACGTGCTACTTGATTTTCTTTGGTCCTCTTTTTCAAAAACCGTCATTTTCATCCTTTTCAAACCTATCCTTTATTTAAAACCCGGAAAGCTACCGAATTTAGGACTTATGATTTTAACTCAAAATAGCCTATTTTTAGCCGGTATGCTGTCCAAACCTTTTCAAAAATTCGAAATCTCGGCCCGATAACTTTTTTTCGATTTTCAAAATGGGCCATCCTATCCGACTTTGTTCGGTTTTCAAATCCAAATCCTCTTTCCAAAACTTTCTTCTTCTTAGGACTTCTCGTATTTAGTAGTGTCGGGTCTTGTCATAAGAATCTCTAGCGTCGAAACTCCGTCGATCTTACATCACGAGTTTCTACCCCATCCCAGTCCGCCTTATTTGTCAAGGCACGGCCCACCTGCGTAGGACAAACTCCTACAAAGGGAAGCCCGTTTACACACTCGGGTCCAAAGTCTTGGAATTTCTCACACGGATCTTCCTTCGAACGGGACTAGGCCCACTTTGCCAAATCCCAGGGAGAGCCCACCTTTCACGAGTCACCCGTCTAGGTGTCTTTTCCGAGTAAACCTTTTACAAGGCATAGCCTTATAACAAAAGGTTCGTGATCCTTACATCTAAGGGTCACTCGTCCGACATTCGAGTCTTAACAAAGTCTTCAGTCCCACTCGGGGGCTACCCTTCAGCAGAGCGATCAGACACGATTGCTCTAAGGGTCATGTCTCACAGGTGTTGTCTCACGTACCCCACTTTCGAGCCACTTAGATGTCGCACCATCTGAGTCCTACCAGAGTCTTTAGTCTCACTTGGGGGCTGTCCTTCACCCGTGCAGTCGACCACGGTCACCTTAAGGGGTACTTTACGTCCATCCTACACTGGCGTCCTTACGATGCATTCTCCGAGTCAAACCTATGCTACGAACACTCGAGTCACCTAGGGTTAGGTCACCACGGTTAGACCGAGCACGCGACACGGTCAAACATGGTCGCCCCCATTTTCGGATTCACGCTTATGTAGCTCGAGTCCAATTTGCGGTCGTTACTTTGTCTAGGTCAACGTTCGAGTATCCCGATCCCAGAGCCTTTGTCATCCCGTCATCCCGGGCCGTGTCTAGTTTGACTCCCTCTCTTGCATTTGCGCAAAGCCGAGTTTAGGCGAGTCGTGGCACCTGTCGAAGACCTTACCAAAAAAAAAAACAACCAACCGAGCATCCGAGTCCGGATCTGATTCGAGTCTAAGTCTGAGTCCGAGTCTAGGATACCCTACATCCTCATTTCCAAATCAGAGTCAAAGTCTTTTGCATTCTGTCCTCTTTTCACATTTCAATAAAATCAACATTTCTATTTTCTCATATATTTCCTTATGTGTTTCCGAGAACATGATAAACATCATCATACACTGTGAGCACATGCACGTGACTATTATAGGCACATCTATAATGACTGCAGGAAACCGAGCCCGTGTTTTCCTTTACCTGTCCCATGTCTGACATAGAAAGCCACATAACTACCCTTAGTAGGAGCGGTATCGAATCCTATGACAAATCTAGGTAGTCTCCTAGTTTGGGTCCAAGACGGGAAGCAAGCCCATTTCCCACCATAAACACCCATCCAATAAGACTAACCAATCCCTACCTTAAGTGTTAGTCTGACCGACAAAAAAAAAGGTTGGACAAAAAAATCAAAAGTCCGAGGAAAAAGCAAAAGGCCAAAACAAAAGAGCTGGCCATGATCAAAAAGAATTGTCAACATCCCCCGACCAGATACAGTCCATCCCAAGACCGGGGCTAAGAGGTCAACCAAAAATATTCAAAAACCCATGACCATGGTCAACAGTCAACTCAAGTGAAACGGTCAATTCAAAAATTATCATTACCCGTACCATCAAATAAGGGAGAGACAGTCAAGCTGGTCAGCTAACACCACATCTAGCCTTCCCACATTACAACCCTCAAGACCTTCCTGAGACCTAGGCTAGAGACAGCCCGGAATTTTGAGGATTCAAGCTCCGTAGGATACACCCTAACCATTAGGGCCAGACATGGAAACCAGATCCCGCATTATCAAACCTGCCCGATCGAAGTTCGAGTCATTATTACTCGACTTCCCCCTTTCCTACCACATTGCAATACCTACTTTCGAAGCCTTAGCTCCACAAAATTGAGCTCCAGATTTCGAATCATCAAAGCCACTTACTTCCTAGCACCACATTTCCAAAAACATCTAAACCAGTTACCAGCCCAAACACGGGAACTCATCCTGCGGTCGGCATAAAACATGCCCAAATAGTTCACACCACCTCTGGGGGCTACCCCGGAGAATGATCACAGTCACAGGATCAACATCCTAACTATTATAGCCCTTTGATCAAGGCATCATTGGGAGCACACCTAGCCTAACCACCGCTATGGCTAGTTACACACCAAGCCCTAATAAACTAGGCACCATAATATATCTTTCGACACTGAACTACGGCTTGGTTTGATTTCACTACACGTGAATACGTAGGCAGCCTTTCAACAGAGGCACAACCACCCACATTGACACACATTCAAAAAGCACCATCATTCCGGTCACGACACTGTCATGTTCTCAGCAGCTAGCTTTGTCATCCTGGGGGCTTCTCCTAGGCAGAAGTTCTCCAGCCACTCACAAAAATCCAAATACTTTTCAAACACTAGCTTCCTTTCTATAGAGTGTCCTAGTACTCGGCTCAGTTGAAGACGAGAATTTGTCAGGGACTCGAAGCAATACCTACTTCGGGAACATACCCCGAAACCAAAAAATTCAAAAGAACACCAGTCTACAGCATTGCTGCTACAAAGCCCTGTCGTACGGAAATAGTCTCATAATGAGGATTCGACCATGTTGCCACTCGCCTAGGCTACGGAATAACGCAACTTAAGAGTCTTGTCATCTTAGGTGGCCCACTCCCTACCGAGTCACGGTCTAACCCTTAGAGAGTCAAAGTCGTGTCTGTCAACTCATCCTCACGCGTCCAGAGTCGAGTTTGTCGGTATATCTCTCTCTTCAAATTCTCATTTTAAAATTTGCAAAACTTAGCCATTTGAGAAAATCCCTTTCCTAGTCACCACGGGAATAGGAATTTTTATCCCTACTTCATCTAGGCATACAGGCCTAACCGAAGGATTTTAGGATTCCGTGTCAGAATCTGATCAGGAATCAAGTCATCCCAAGCATTCTTATTTCCAAAAAAAAAATTTAAAAAAAATTTCGGCATTTTCAAAAAAATTTCAAAATTTTTCTCCAAAAATCAGTCAAGAATCATTTCTTCCCCAGCGTGAGTCGGTATTTTATCTGAATATTACATGCAATTTACAGACAGATATCCGAAGACTCCCGAAGGACTCTAAAAAATCCCCCCAGTGGAAACTCAAGTAAACATTTTTATCAGGATGTATCTACAAGCAGGTACACCCAGAGCTTACAGGCAAGCTCCCACGCGATCGCAAGACGGGATGTATCTACAAGCAGATACACCCAGAGCTTACAGGCAAGCTCCCACGTAATTCCAAGACGGGATGCATCTACAAGCAGATACACCCACAGCTTACACGCAAGCTCCCACGTAATTCCAAGACGGGATGCATCTACAAGCAGATACACCCAAGACTTTTTAGGAAAAGTCCCCGCGACATTATTGACATCTATCCAGGTATGATTTCAATCTTATGGCTGGCGAGCCCTTCACGCAAGACTATAAACGACCCGATCGGAAGTCTGCAAGGTCTTAATCCTCGATTGGCCTGGTAGCTACTCTGACTTTTGCCTTGTCCAAGCCTCAGTCAGAGTGGGAGCTCTGTAGATACCCACATTTTGACCGCCAGGTGTCTATAGTAGTTTCCGCCAAACACCCGATGATGATCGGACGCAAACATGCTTTAATGGACTCGGATATGGGCTCGAAATCATGGACATTTGGCTTGGGCTTACTACGGAGTACAAATCTTACAAAACCAACCTCAAATCCAAGCCCAGTGGGTCGTTTCGAGTCAAATAAGACTAATTTGGGTCGAATCCGACACCAGGGGAAAAACCGTCTTTTAGCGGCCGGGTAAAAACTGGTCAAAGATATTTTTTCGTGACACACGAACCAGCTGTGTCATCTCACGAGTTCGGTTTAGGCTCGAATACTACAAAAATCAGCCTCAAAAAATATTAAACAAATCCATTTATGGATAGAATTCGATCTCAAGTAGGAATTCTATCCGGATACCGAATCAAACACTCGACTGAGCGTCAAATACTCGGCCGAGCAGCCCCATTTCAGCCGAGATTCCTTTCTTTCCGACCAAGAAACGGAATTCTCTTCCCTTTCAACTTCTTACTTTTCCTATCCTTAGACGGAATCCCACCTCATTCCAACCGGTGACTTTCTTTCTTTGCAAGTTAGCCATCTCCTATAAATAGGACCCTCCCATCACACACATCATACATCTACAATTCATAACACATCTACAACAATCAACATCCTAGGCGATACAATCCCATACAATTCATCCCCGAAATTCTAGGCAATTTTAGGAAAACCTTATACAAACCCGAGAGCAAAACTCGTCAAATCCCATCCCAATCATAAACCACCATAACTCTTCCTATATCATCTCGACGCTCCCGTGCCTAAGCCACATTCCCGACAAGCCCTATTCTGAGAAAACAAAGCATGTAGGTTGAGGATGTAAAATCAAACCCGACTCTTCCTTCTTTCTCTTCCTTTCTCCACGTTTTTCTCGTTTTTTTTTCTCTTGCGTCGTTCATCTTTTTTTTTTTATTATTACGGGTCGTTCGTCACATATTTTTTATATTTCTAGTATCGATATTACAAAAATATTTTCATAAAACAAACGTTCTTAAAATACGATATTGATTCTCTAATCAAATATCGTATCTAACAAGAACTAAATTAAATCTCGTTGATGCTAAAAAATCGTTACATCTTTTTTTGAACAAAATTCGACGATTTCTTACGCGGAGAGAATTAACATTTTTTCGTTCAAATTCCTTTTTGTTCAAAACAAAACTTTTTAAAAAAAAATCATTCCGACTATTTGATATCGATTTCATAATCGAATATTGGATACGACGAATATCGAAAATATAAATCGAGTATAAATTAATCCATATTTGTACGCGATTTATAAAAAAATTGACGATTTTCGAAAAATAAAAAAGCGGGACAGACTCCCGCGCGAGTCGCACGCCTTCCAGGCGACTCGCGCGAGAGCCTGGAAGGCCGAGCCCCTTTTTCTCGTTTTCTCGCTTTTCTATTCTTTTCGTTTCTTACATAAAACAGCGACTTTCCCGACATATTTTCAGATTTTGATAAATGCTTTTTCGACCTCGGTCAACACGTGTTAATCCATCACGTGTCATAAACCTTTTTCAAAATCATGCATATTATTGTATTTACATCTTTATTCGATTTATCAAACGCTACTAACTCGTTTACTCGTGTTTGTAGCAATTTATTTCATCTTTTGTTTTATTAGACTAAAACGAATTTCACATGCTAAATATAACTTTGACGTTATTATTTTAAGATGCATTAAACGACTTAGCAACCCATTTATTTTTCTCACATGCTTAGGAAAATAATGTTTGCATATCATTTAACCGTCGAACTAACGCGTGTACACCAAAAACGAACGATATCTTAGTAAAGGCCGCTAAGTGCGGGCGGGGTTGGGTGTTCTTAGTGAACTTCCCAACACGTACCCTCACCCCTTACTCAGAACCATGGTTTCCGGATGTCCGAATCCATTGGCAACGAGAGTCATTCAATACACGGTATCCGATAATGTCGGTATCGGTAGCATAATGCAAAGGGACGAACCCAATAAGCTCTGACATCGGAAATGGGCCGTACTTTATGCACGGCCCACTACGACATAGAGTGGGTTCGAACGGGCCCAAACTCCCACAAAGTTCGGTGGCGACTCCTACTTCGATTTAAATTTCAATTTGACCATCTCATATAGAGATTCATTCGCCTCCCCAAACCCGCGCGTGGCCGCGTCGGGGTGGACCTATGTCATGTCCACACACAGTAATTTTCCTAGTGTCATATGTGGATGACATACTACTAATTGAAAATGATGTACCAGCAATGCAAGAGAAAAAAGTTTGGTTATCTGAACAGTTTTCAATGAATAGTTTGGGAGAAGCAACTTATATTCTCAAAATAAAAATCTATAGAGACAGATCAAGGAAGTTGTTAGGACTCTTCTAGTCTTTGTACATTTATACAATCTTGAAGAGATATCGAATGGATAATTCCAAAAGAGTCTATCTGCCTATTGGTACTGGAATATTTTTTCTAGGGAGGATAGTCTTAAAACCCCTCAAGAAAGAGAATATATGAGTAGAGTCCCATATGTGAATGTAGTGGGAGCTATCATGTACACCATGACATGTGCAAGGCCTGACGTGGCCTATGCACTAGAAGTAGTGAGTAGGTACCAAGGAAATCTGGGTAAGAAACATTGGAAAAAGGTGAAAATCATCCCTAAGTACTTAAGAAGGACTAAGGACCCATTCCTCAGTTATGAGGTTGTGATCAGCTGAAAGTGTTTGCTTTACTAATGCTAGTTTTGCATCAGATAAGGATGATAGCAAATCTATCTTTGGTTATGTTTTCACTTTAAACGGTAGAGCAGTGAGTTGGAAGAGTGCCAAGCAAGCTACAGTAGCAGACTCAGTAACCGAAGCAAAGTACATAGTCGCATGTAATGTTGCTAAGGAAATTGTTTGGATAAGAAAGTTCTTAATTGAACTTGGTATCGTACTTTCAGTGAAGGAAGATTTTTCTTTATTATGTGACAATTCTGGAGCTATTGCACAGGCCAAAGAGCCAAGGGCACACCATCAATCAAAACACGTTATTCGTAAATTTCACCTCATTCGGGAAATTATTGAACGTGAAGACGTTAAGATTCAGAAGGTGGAAGGGAAAGAAAACGATGAAGATCATTTCACTAAAGCGCTTGGATCAAAAGAGTTTGACAAACACAAGTGGAATATAGGATTGAGATTCATGACCGATTAGATCTAGGTCAAGTGGGAGATTGTTAAAATTGTGTCTAGCTACTAAGACCTAATCGCCGTGTAATGTTTCGAACATATTTGATTTGCTATGTTTATTAATGGTCATTAATAAAAAATGACATTTTCTTTTTTTAAAGCGTTAATACAATAATAAATTCTTCATTAAACTAGTATAATTAACATCATAATAGAGATTATGATAATGAGAGTTAAGTACTATAGAGTTTTTTTTTTCTAAATGTGTTCTTGCCTTCTTGGTCAAAGGATTATAAAAATAGAACTATGATAATCCAGGAAGACCAATATGTGTGTAACGTTGTTACTCATAGGATGGGTATTAATAGATCTCATTCATTAAGTTATACAGATAGATAATGTATATGGAGATATAACTATTGAACTGAACAAAAGTGAGATTTCCTAAATGGTTATTAATATTACATATCTACTGTCAATGGTGAAATTTTAATAAGGAGCTAGTAATTGTATATTTTTCTTTTGACCTGAGATCATCATTGTAGTTAATAGACTAATTGTATTTTGATACCGGACACGTGTGTAAAAATGCTAGTTGGATGGTCACTGAGCATAATTAAGTACTGCGTAATTAATGGTGAGTCAAAACGGAATCCATCAACTTTAGATAATCAGTTTGAGCTCTAAATTGTCATTAATCTTATTGGTCATATAAAGACCTTGGCCATGGCATATAAATGAGTTAAGAAGGGATTTCTTAAACGTGATCAATAATGATTTGACATGTAACTTAGTAATCATCTAGTAGGGTTTAACAGTTAACCCATACCCTAGAATGACTCAGAGTTTCAATGATGGGGAGAAATAATACATTGTCCTTTACTCCTTTACCGGGTTCGTATACAGTGAGTATTGGTATTCACGTTATCCGGTCGTCGAGGAGTGATGTTATACGCCAACCTTGATTAATAGTTAATGAGATTAGTTATTACCTATTCAGCGATGAACCTATGTGGTCACACACTTACGGTTAATAATTGATGTTTAAGGTTATTTAACCTATGTAGGTCTTGTTGGCTAGTTGATTTTTTCCTATAAATAGGGAGGATGTATCCATGTAGCATGAAAAATATACACACAAAAATATACTCCCTCCTTTTCACTAACATCTTATTCCTTTTCTTTTTGGGTAGTTTCTCTAAGATCTTCATCTTTCCTTTTTAATACAAAATATATGGCTAATATTAACCCAACTTTTCTTCCACTCAACCACAACCACATATTCTCCTTCCCTAAAATGTTGTGCCCAAAAGCACCAAGAACTAGGTTGCACGGACACGCCTCATTTGTGGCGTATCCGTGTCGGACACCGAGTCGGACATCGAGACGCCTGGATACATGTCGGACACACCAAAAATCATGTCTTGGTTTTTTTTTAAAATGGACACGTATTGGACACGGACCGACACATTTAGGACAAAAAACAAAACTCTCATCTTTTCAAACGTACCCGCCACCAACCATCCCCTTATTACCTCCTTTAAAGTTTCAACAACCCTTTTCACCTTAACCCGACGTCGACGCCGACCCCAACTCCGATGCCGATGGCGACCCTGACCGGTCCTCCTCTGCGACAATCGACAGTGATGTATTAGTTCATTACTTCTTTCTTTGTGGCCTAATAAGTAACCAAAATTTGAATGTTCGTTATAAAGAGCTTAAAATTTTCTTTATTTCGATATACATATTGTCTTTTTTTGTCGTGTCCCCGTGTCTTGAAAAAATCTGAGCGCTGTGTCCCAGATCCAATACGTGTTCATGTCCGTATCGGTGCAACCTAGCTTACATACATGTACTCTCGTACGTACTATAAAGAGAAAGACTCTTATACATATAACATACTATAAAGAGAAAGATGTTTCTCTTATTCCGAGGTCGTCTTAAGGGTTGGGAACGTTATTTTATTTATCAGTGTGGATACACTAGAGACTCCGTATTTTCGGGGTTAAACCAATATACTCCCTCTTAATTTTTTTTATCTTCCCTCTTTTTTTGGCACAAATATTAAGAAGAGAATAAAGAATTGATTAAAGTAAAAAAAATGTGGGGTATAAAGTAGAAATATGGTGGAGTTTGTGAGTAAAAGAAAGAATAAAGAATTGAAAGAAGAATAAAGAAATGATTAAAGTATAAGCCAAAAACGAAAATAGGGAAGATGATTGAACTAGTGCCAAAAATAAAAAAAAGGGGAGATCTTATAAACTAGAAGGGAGCACTATTTACGCATGATATATGTGGTCCCATTACTCAATATTTACATTTATATTTTAAAATGCATTAGGAGTATCGAGTTGGAGGAGCTCATGGCGGAGACTAATTACGTTTCGAGTTTAGGGCAGATTAAAATATTTCAAAAATGCATAATCATAGCTTAGAAACCGAAGAAAAACTTAAAGATACAACCAATATGTTCCTGGCCTATGAATAAATGGGTGTAGTATATATTCACAGTAATTTGATGCAGAAAAAGATAAGAAAATAATTTTTCTCTGAAGGTTGCTATTTTGTTTGTCTTGCAGCTTGTTCAGCGATAACTGCGGTATGCATGCTCCTAATTCTACTCCTTTATGTCAGAAGAAAATGCTTGTCAAAAGGCCGGGAACTATAAGTTTGTCAACGGGAAAGCGAGGTTGATGTTGAGGCTTTCCTGAAAAGTCACGGGTCTTCAGGTCCAAAGAGATATAGATATACTGATCTCAAGATGATAACCAATTCCTTTAGAAACAAAATTGGTCAAGGAGGATATGGCTCTGTTTACAAAGGTCAAATTAAAAATGGTAGCCTAGTTGCAGTAAAGATACTACATAAATCTAAAGGAGACACAAAGGAGTTCGTAAATGAGGTTGCAAGTATTGGAAAAACCAATCATGTAAATGTAGTGAAGCTCTTTGGGTTTTGCTATTCGGGTCATAGAAGAGCTCTTGTGTACGTACGAGTACATGCCCAATGGATCTCTAGAGAAGTTCTTGTTCATAGGCAGCAACTATCATTCCCTTGGGACTGGAGACAATGTTCGAGATTGCTATTGGAGTCGCAAGGGGGCTAGAATATCTCCATCGAGGGTGTAACACTCGGATATTACATTTTGACATTAAGCCTCATAACATTCTTTTATATTAGATGACAAGTTTTGCCCAAAGATTTCCGATTTCGGACTAGCTAAGTCTTACGATGAAAGAGATAAGAGTATACAATCGATCTCTGAAGCCCGGGGAACAATAGGGTACATTGCTCCCGAGGTAATCCTCAAGAGTTTTGGCGGTGTCTCCCACAAATCAGATGTATATAGTTATGGGATGTTGGTCCTAGAAATGGCTGGTTGCAGAAGCAAAGCTAATGTTGAAGGTGAAGTCAGTAGTGAACAGTAGTATTTTCCTGAGTGGATATACAATCAGCTTGAAGTGGGGGACAAGAGTAACCAAGACGGGATCTTAACTGAAGAGGGAATAGAAATGCGTAGGAAGATGATTACAGTGAGCTTATGGTGCGTAAAGACAAACCCTTCTAGCCGACGGACCAACCATGAGTAAAGTGGTGGAGATGCTCGAAGGAGTTGTTGAGTTAGAAATTCCGCCAGCATCCTCAATATCGGGTTCTATAACCTCACAACAGCATATAAGCAACACGCAGTGAAGTGGTAAACCTAACTAACTAACTAACTATACAGAAGAAAATAATTAATTCAATGGTATTTAAATTCTTGGATTAACTAGTACTCCCTCTAATTCACAAAGATCTTCCCCTTTAATATACCTCACATATATATATTAAACAAAGGGGACCATCTTTGTGAATCGGAGGGAGTATAGTCTAACTGCAGTACCAAAAAAAAATAGTGTAAAGGGATTATAACTCATTTGTTCGTGTTCTCTAATGGAACTCTTCACTCTTGATCATAGCTAAACTTAATTGTATAAATATGATTTTTGGGCAAATTCAGCATGGCAACGTATGAGAATTTGAAAGTATTTTCATTTTGATCAAGATATTCAATTATTAATGTTCAATTTCATTTTTAATTTCAAAATGTTGCTTTGGATTCCCTATCCTCTATTCATTCCGTAGTCTTTCCTTTTGTTTTCCATGCAAATCTTGTTGGAATTTATTTATCTTTTTTTTACCTAACTGAAGTATACGGAGTATCTAATATATTTTTTTCAAACAACAACATTTTTGAACCTCACTGCTCCGTTCCGTTCAAGTCTAATTAAGGGAAGGTGTGGACATGACATAGGTCCACCCCGACGCGGCCACGCGCGGGTTTGGGGAGGCGAATGAATCTCCATGAGATGGTCAAATGGAAATTTAAATCGAAGTCGGAGTCGCCACCGAATTTTATGGTTATTCGGAACCGTTCGAGCCCACTCTATGTCGTAGTGGGCCGTATACAAAATACGGCCCATTTCCGATGTCAGAGTTTATTGGGCTCGTCCCTTTGCATATCGATATAGATGCCGACTTGGGCGGTTAATCGTATATTGAATGACTCTCGTTGCCAATGGTTTCGGACATCCGGAAACCACGATTCTGAGTAAGGGGTGAGGGTACGTGTTGGGAAGTTCACTAAGAACACCCAACCCCGCCCGCACATTAGCGGCCTCTACTAGGATATCGAATGATTTTTTAATACGCGCGTTAGTAATACGATGAATGATATGCAAACATCGTTTTCCTAAACATGCGAGGAATTGAATGGGTTGCTAAGTCGATTTAATGCATGCAAAATTGTTAACGTCAAAGTTGAATTTAGCATGTGAGTTCGTTTTAGTATAATAAAACAAAAGATGAAATAAAGATGAATTTGCTACAAGATGAACAAACGAGTTAGTATCGATTTGTGTAAAATAATATAGCAAATATAATAAACGAGATCGAGAAAATAAATATTAATCGAAATCTGAAAAATATTAAAAAGACGCTGTTTTGTATAAAAAACGATGTTCGAAAAATAATGAAAAGCGAGAAAATAGAGCGTCCGGCCGCGCGGCTCGCCCGGGTCATCGGCGGGTCGCGTGGTGGCCCGTTTTGAAATCGATTTTTGAGGATTTTATTAAATCGCGTACTAATATCGTCTAATTTGCACTCGACTTAATATTTTCGATATTCGTTATATTTAATAGTTGACTACAAAATCAATATCAAATATTCGGAATGGTTTTAGAAAAGATATAAGTTTTGTAATCGTTTCGTAAAAGAAATAATAAAACGAACGAAGAAGTTAAAAAAATAGACCCGGGTTCCAGGCTCGTGCGCGAGTCGCCTGGTAGGGCGCGCGACTCGCGTACGAGTCTGTCCAATATTATTTTTTGTTCGAAATCGTTGATTTTTGATAAATCGCGTACAAAATAGGAATTAATTTATACTCGATATTATGCTTTCGATATTCGTCGTATTCGATATTCGATTAGGAAATCGATATCGAATATTCAGAATGAATAAAAAAAGATTTTGTAAAGAGTGAAAAAAAAAAGATGTAACGATTTTTAATATCGTCGAGATTTTAATATAATTCTTTTAATACGATATTCGACTAAAAAGTTGATATCATGTTTTAAGAATGTTCGTTAATATGAAAATAATTTTGTTATTATCGATATTAGAGAGAAAAAAAAAAAAAAAAAGACTCGACCCGTATGTAAAAAAACGAGAGAAAGAGAAGAAGGAAGAGAAAGAGATCGGGTTTTGTGCACCCTCAACCTACATGTTTTAGTCTACTCGGATTAGGGCTCGTCGGAACGTGGCTTGGGCACTTGGAGCGTCGAGTTTATGTTGGTGAGGTGGCGGTGGTGCGGTTTAGGCGCGTGTCGGGTGAAGGGTTTCGGGTTCAACGGGCCGGTTTTCCTTCGGGAATATTATCGGTTTTTCGATGTTTATTTTATGCTAGTAATTGCTTGAATGAGTTGATGGGTGTATGTATTTCGTTGTTGTTTGATAATTATTTCATGTATATTTTTCCTATGTATTGTGTTGTGTGCAAGGGGCTATTTATAGGTGATTCCCGACCTTGGCTAGGAGAGTTTGAACTACCGCTTAGGATAGGAAACGTATGAGTTTGAGAGGCATGAGAATTCCGCTTTCTTGTCAAAAAAGAAAGGGGCACGGCTGGTTTGTAGC
Source organism: Agrostemma githago (assembly GCA_958450325.1). Lineage (NCBI taxonomy): Eukaryota > Viridiplantae > Streptophyta > Magnoliopsida > Caryophyllales > Caryophyllaceae > Agrostemma > Agrostemma githago. Next base: position 31,823,343 of record OY288260.1, on the reverse strand, counting down.
TTACTCGGCCGAGTGTCCTAGCTCGGTCGGGTGTTTGAATCGATTTTTGGATAGGAAATGCAAGAGTTCGAAAGGAATGCAAAGTCCGTTTCTTGGTGGAAAAGCCAACATTTCGGCTGTATGAGGAGGAATTTCGGCTGGTGTAGGTGTTTTGGCCGAGTATTATGTGCTCGGTTGATATCCGATTCAGTTTCCGGATAGAATTCCTACTTGAGATCGAATCCTATCCTTAAACGGATTTGTTTAATATTTTAAGAAGTTGATTTTTTGTAGGATTGAAGTGAGAACCAGCCGTGTGAGGTGTCACGGCTGACTCACGTGTCTCGGGAAAATCTTTGACCGGGTTTTGACTCGGTCGTAAAAAGACGGTTTTACCCCTGGTGCCGGAATCGACCCAAATTAGTCTTATTTGACTCGAAACGACCCACTGGGCCTGATTTTGAGGTTGGTTTTGTGAGATATGTACTCCATAATGAGCCCAAGCCAAATGCCAATGATTTTGAGCCCGATTCCGAATATATAAAAGCATGTTTGCGTCCGATCATCATCGGGTGTTTGTCGGGAACTGCTATAGACACCTGGCAGTCAAAATGTGGGTGTCTACAGAGCCCCCACTCTGACTGAGGCTTGGACAAGGCGAAAGTCAGAGTAGCTACCAGGTCAATCAGAGATTAAAACCTGGCAGCTTCCGGTCGGGTCGTTTAAGGTCCGTTAGACCTGCGTGAGGGCCCGCCAGCCTGAGATTAGAAATGTACCTGAGCTGATGATAATAACTCCGTGGGGAATCGGACTTGTCGTATAAGTCTATGCCGCTGGGGGAGTTATGTGAATTGCGCGGTCTTGAATTGTACCTGTATAAGTTACATAAAATTTTGCATGCAACATGTAGGTGAAACAAATATGACTCGCGCTGGGGAATAAAAATGATTTTTGCTTAGTTTTGAAATCGAAGTCCTGAAAGCAGCTCACGTGCTAGGAAATAGGTTTTCAAAACTGAAATGAGTAGAAAAGAAATTTGCAATTTAAATAGACCGAAATTTGACCTTGTCGAAAAGGGTTTTCTCAAATGGCTAAATTTTGCAAATTTTAAAAAATGAGAATTTGAAGAGAGAGACCTATCGACAGACTCGACGCTGGGCGTGACCGGACGAGTTGACAGACACGACTGGACTCTCGAGGGGTTGGACTGTGACTCGGTAGGGGGGTGGGCCACCTAACAAGACTCTTAAGTTGCGCTATTCCGTAGCCTAGACGAGTGGCAACATGGTCGAACATCGAAGTGGGATAGATATGCTATACGGGGTTGCAGTAGTCTGTAATGAGACTGTTGTAGTCTAGTGCTCTCCTGAATTTTTGATGTTAAGGTACATTTCCAAAGTGGGTATTGCCTCAAGTCCTGACAGATTCTTGTCTTCGACTGAGCCGAGTACTATGACACACTACAGAAAGGAGGCTAGATTTTTTGAATTTATATGGATTTTGTGAGTGGATGGAGGTTTTCTGCCTAAGAGAAGCCCCCAGGACGACAAAGCTAGCTGCTGAGAACATGACGGTGTCGTGACCGGAATGATGGCGCTTTTTGAATGTGTGTCAATGTGGGTGGTTGTGCCTCTGTTGAAAGGCTGCCTACGTATTCACGTGTAGTGAAATCAAACCATGTCGTAGTTCAGTGTATTGGAAGATATATTATGGTGCCTAGTCTAATAGGACTTCGTGTGTAACTAGCCATAGCAATGGTGTAGGCTAGGTGCATTCCCAGTGATGTCTTGATCAAAGGGCTAGAATGGTTAGAATATTGATCCTGTGACTGTGAGCGTTCTCCGGGATAGCCCCCAGAGGTGGTGTGCACTATTTGGGCATGTTCTATGCCGACTGCAAGTTAAATTCCCGTGTTTGGGGTTGGTAACTGGTTTGAATGAGAAGAGTTGGGATGAGATTTTAACGAGTTCTGCTCTCGGGGATTTTAACGAGTTTTGCTCTCGGGGATTTTAACGAGTTTTGCTCTCGGGGATTTTAACGAGTTTTGCTCTCGGGATTGTGTATGATTAGGTAAGGGATTTGACGAGTTTTGCTCTCGGGTCTTTGACGAGTTTTGATCTCGGGTCTTTGTATGGTGATTGTGAATTTTGTTATGTAAAGGGGAAGCCGAGTAAAATGGCTCGAACTTTGTTTGGGATAGGTTTTGATAATGCGGGATCTGGTTTCCATGTCTGGCCCTAATGGTTAGGGGTATCCTATGGAGCTTGAATCCTCAAAATTCCGGGCTGTCTTTAGCCTGGGTCTCGGGAAGGTCTTGAGGGTTGTAATGTGGGAAGGCTAAATGTGGTGTTAGTTGACCAGCTTGATTGTTTCTCCCTTATTGAATGGTATGAGTATTGATCTTGAGTGTGACCACGGTCTTGGGCATTTGAATATTTTTTGTTGGTTGACCTCTTAGCCCCGGTCATGGGATCTTCATTTGTGTTGACCGTTCTGGTCGTGGATGCTCTTTTTTATGATGGCCTGCTTTTTTGTTTTGGCCTTTTGCTTTTTTTTCTTGGACTTTTGATTTTTTTTTTGTCCAGTTTTTTGTCTTTTTTTTTGTTGGTCAGACTAACACCGTAGGTAGGTATGGTTGATCTTGTCGGAGGGGTGTTTATTGTGGGAAATGGGCTTGCCTCCCGTCTTGAACCCAAACTAGGAGACTACCTAGATTCGTCATTGGATTCGATACCGCTCCTGCTAAGTGTAGTTTTGTGGCTTTCTATGTTAGACATGGAACAGGTAAAGGAAAACACGAGTCTCGATTTCCTGCAGTCATTATAGATGTGCCTATAGTCACGTGCATGTGCTCACAGTGTATGACGGTGTTCATCATGTTCTCGGAAACACATAAGGAAAGTATATATGAGGAATAGAAAAGCTGATTTTATTGAATTTTGAAAAAGATGACAGAATGCAAAAGACTCTGACTCTGACTTTGACTTTGACTTTGGAAGAAATAGCACATCCTAGACTCGGACTCAGACTCAGACTTAAATCAAATCCGGACTCTCGGATGATGTTGTCAATTCAGCTTCTAAGGACTCAAGCTGATGCCCAGTATAGCCTTCAGTAGAAGCTTCACCCAGATCTTCACTATGTCGAAGATCGTCTTCAATCCTAATGCCCATTTCGGTAAGCACTGCAAAGTTGGAAATGCCGGCATACCTAAGATGGACGCGGTAAGAAGGTAGGAGGTTGTTGATGAATGCCTCCACTAGTGTCTTCTCGCTGGGCTTGTCTACCAACTTTACACTTTCGGCCCTCCACCTTTGAAGGTACTTGGTGAAACCTTCCTTGGGCTTTTGGGCCATGATTTCCAAAGTACGCATCGTGGTCTGGATTTCGGTATTATCGGCATAATTCCGAGCGAATTCCGTCGCCACGTCATCCCAAGTCTTGTACTTCTTGGGGTCAAGCCTGTAGTACCAGGCTTTCGGGCGCTTCTCGAGGGAGGAAGCAAACAGGTGCTTGAACATGGTTGATTTCACCCCCTTGATAGCCATGAACTCCTTGAAAGCCCGAATGTGATGAACCGGGTCTTCAGTACCCTCAAACATCGGTATGCCCGTAAGGTTGAGGTTGGCGGGTAGCTCGTCATTCAGAGGCGAATAGGAACGAGCGTTTTCCGTATGGATCGAGTTATTTGTTGACAAATGGACCTGTTCTTCGAGTTTGCGAACGGCGCGGACCAGTTCAGCTATGGGCCCAGTTGTTTCATTTCCGACCTTAGGAGTCCTTTGTTCCAAGGCACTCAAACGGGTGGCAATGGCGGTTTGGTCTCCCCTTATCTGGTTCAGTTGATCTTGGATCTTGGCCAACGAGGCGGTCAGTTGGTCAATGGAGTCCTTAGTCATGGTTCAGGTGAAGGGCGGCCTGTCTGTAAGAATACCGCGTAATCAGGAAAGTTGCTTCGGAACTCAAATTCACCAAGGCATAGGAAATAGCGCAGGGGGAGAGACGACTCCAGTTTGGCTCGGGTTAGACTCTCCTAAGACAAATGTGTAGGATATGATCCTCGGAGTGACCGTGATTAATCGCTCCGTCGGAGAATAGCCCCCAAGTGAGGCTAAGGACTCAGATATGACTCAGATGGTGTGGCATCTAAGTGGCTCAAAAGTGGGGTATGTGAGACACGTGTAAGACATGACCCTTAGAGCAATCGTGATTGACCGCTCTAATGAAGGGTAGTCCCAAGTGGGATCGAATATTTGGTTAAGACTCGAGTGTCGGACGAGTGACCCTTAGACGTAAGGGTCACAAACCTTTTGTTATAGGGCTATGTCTTGTAAAAGGTTGACTCGGAAAATTAAAGACACTTAGACGGGTGACTTGTGAAAGGTGGGCCTCCTTTAGGATCCAGCTGTGTGGGCTGGGCCTTGTTCGAAAGGAGGTTCACGTGAGACATTCCCCAGACTTTTAGACTCGATTGTGTAGATGGGCCGACCCTTGTAGGAGTATGTCCTACGTAGGTGGGCCTTGCCTTAGTATAATAAGGCGGACTGGGATAGGGAGGAAATCCGTGATATAAGATCGACGGATTTCGACGCTAGAAGACTCGACGACTTACGACATGACCCGACACTGCTAAATACGGGAAGTCCTAAACAAGAGGAAGGTTTTGAAATTTGATTTTTGAAAGCCCGAGTAAAATCGGGGAGAGGAGCCCGGCCCTTTTTTTTCGAAAAAGAAAACTGAAAGGCGGACCGGGGAGGGTTTTGAAAGTTCGAAAATATTTTCGAGTTTTGAAATGGGCGTAATACCGGCTAAAAATAGGCTATTTTGAGTAAAATCGTGGATCCTAAATTCGGTATATGTCCCGGGTTTTGAAAATTGGATATTTTGAAAAAGATGCAATTTTTGAAAAAGACGGTTTGGAAATAAGACTTGTGGATCAGGTAGCACGTAGTCATGGAAACAGTATAATGACACCATGTATGCTCTAATCTAAGTCTCGGTCAGTCTGAAAGGGTCTATACCAGTGTACACAGCCTATCGAGAATCGGGGCGGACTTCCTAAGTCGAGTTGAGCTTAGAACATGCAGTAAAACCCATACGAATCGGCTAATGGACACCTTCGATATATCCAAGTTGGACTACATCGATAGTATAGTGGGACGTCGGTCACCAGTACCGGCCCAGAAAAATATCGGGTTATGCATGAACCGTAAAACTAAAACGCGTATTGGACTAGTCAAACGATTTCTATTCGAGTCTCACCCTGAGGATGCTGAAGGTCAGTAACGTATCAGCTAATCCCCAGCGGAGTCGCCAAATTGTGGACATGACATAGGTCCACCCCGACGCGGCCACGCACGGGTTTGGGGAGGCGAATGAATCTCCATGAGATGGTCAAATGGAAATTTAAATCGAAGTCGGAGTCGCCAGCGAATTTTATGGTTATTCGGAACCATTCGAGCCCACTCTATGTCGTAGTGGGCCGTATACAAAATACGGCCCATTTCCGATGTCAGAGTTTATTGGGCTCGTCCCTTTGCATATCGATATAGATGCCGACTTGGGCGGTTAATCGTATATTGAATGACTATCGTTGCCAATGGTTTCGGACATCCGGAAACCACGATTCTGAGTAAGGGGTGAGGGTACGTGTTGGGAAGTTCACTAAGAACACCCAACCCCGCCCGCACATTAGCGGCCTCTACTAGGATATCGAATGATTTTTTAATACGCGCGTTAGTAATACGATGAATGATATGCAAACATCGTTTTCCTAAACATGCGAGGAATTGAATGGGTTGCTAAGTCGATTTAATGCATGCAAAATTGTTAACGTCAAAGTTGAATTTAGCATGTGAGTTCGTTTTAGTATAATAAAACAAAAGATGAAATAAAGATGAATTTGCTACAAGATGAACAAACGAGTTAGTATCGATTTGTGTAAAATAATATAGCAAATATAATAAACGAGATCGAGAAAATAAATATTAATCGAAATCTGAAAAATATTAAAAAGACGCTGTTTTGTATAAAAAACGATGTTCGAAAAATAATGAAAAGCGAGAAAATAGAGCGTCCGGCCGCGCGGCTCGCCCGGGTCATCGGCGGGTCGCGTGGTGGCCCGTTTTGAAATCGATTTTTGAGGATTTTATTAAATCGCGTACTAATATCGTCTAATTTGCACTCGACTTAATATTTTCGATATTCGTTATATTTAATAGTTGACTACAAAATCAATATCAAATATTCGGAATGGTTTTAGAAAAGATATAAGTTTTGTAATCGTTTCGTAAAAGAAATAATAAAACGAACGAAGAAGTTAAAAAAATAGACCCGGGTTCCAGGCTCGTGCGCGAGTCGCCTGGTAGGGCGCGCGACTCGCGTACGAGTCTGTCCAATATTATTTTTTGTTCGAAATCGTTGATTTTTGATAAATCGCGTACAAAATAGGAATTAATTTATACTCGATATTATGCTTTCGATATTCGTCGTATTCGATATTCGATTAGGAAATCGATATCGAATATTCAGAATGAATAAAAAAAGATTTTGTAAAGAGTGAAAAAAAAAGATGTAACGATTTTTAATATCGTCGAGATTTTAATATAATTCTTTTAATACGATATTCGACTAAAAAGTTGATATCATGTTTTAAGAATGTTCGTTAATATGAAAATAATTTTGTTATTATCGATATTAGAGAGAAAAAAAAAAAAAAAAAAAGACTCGACCCGTATGTAAAAAAACGAGAGAAAGAGAAGAAGGAAGAGAAAGAGATCGGGTTTTGTGCACCCTCAACCTACATGTTTTAGTCTACTCGGATTAGGGCTCGTCGGAACGTGGCTTGGGCACTTGGAGCGTCGAGTTTATGTTGGTGAGGTGGCGGTGGTGCGGTTTAGGCGCGTGTCGGGTGAAGGGTTTCGGGTTCAACGGGCCGGTTTTCCTTCGGGAATATTATCGGTTTTTCGATGTTTATTTTATGCTAGTAATTGCTTGAATGAGTTGATGGGTGTATGTATTTCGTTGTTGTTTGATAATTATTTCATGTATATTTTTCCTATGTATTGTGTTGTGTGCAAGGGGCTATTTATAGGTGATTCCCGACCTTGGCTAGGAGAGTTTGAACTACCGCTTAGGATAGGAAACGTATGAGTTTGAGAGGCATGAGAATTCCGCTTTCTTGTCAAAAAAGAAAGGGGCACGGCTGGTTTGTAGCTTACTCGGCCGAGTGTCCTAGCTCGGTCGGGTGTTTGAATCGATTTTTGGATAGGAAATGCAAGAGTTCGAAAGGAATGCAAAGTCCGTTTCTTGGTGGAAAAGCCAACATTTCGGCTGTATGAGGAGGAATTTCGGCTGGTGTAGGTGTTTTGGCCGAGTATTATGTGCTCGGTTGATATCCGATTCAGTTTCCGGATAGAATTCCTACTTGAGATCGAATCCTATCCTTAAACGGATTTGTTTAATATTTTAAGAAGTTGATTTTTTGTAGGATTGAAGTGAGAACCAGCCGTGTGAGGTGTCACGGCTGACTCACGTGTCTCGGGAAAATCTTTGACCGGGTTTTGACTCGGTCGTAAAAAGACGGTTTTACCCCTGGTGCCGGAATCGACCCAAATTAGTCTTATTTGACTCGAAACGACCCACTGGGCCTGATTTTGAGGTTGGTTTTGTGAGATATGTACTCCATAATGAGCCCAAGCCAAATGCCAATGATTTTGAGCCCGATTCCGAATATATAAAAGCATGTTTGCGTCCGATCATCATCGGGTGTTTGTCGGGAACTGCTATAGACACCTGGCAGTCAAAATGTGGGTGTCTACAGAAGGGCATTACTCATCAACGTCGGCGATTTACTTAACGTCGTCGACACATTTCATAGTAAATGACCGAATCGTCCATTGTTTAATTACTCCCTCCCCACCACAATGATGTTCCCATTTATAAATGGCACATGGATTAAGAAATGGGTAATGAAAGGTGGTAAATTGGTGGGTGGGGTTCAAGATGTCAAATCACAAAAAGTAACCAATAGAAAGAGAGTATAATGGATGAATAAGGAAAGTTTTGAAGTGGGAAAATCTTAGTGGAGTTTTCTTTTAAGGAAAGTGGGAAAATCTTAGTGGTGGGGAGGGAGTACTAATTAAATGAACCTAATTACTATTCTATTTAACCTACTACGGAGTACTACTTAAACTAAGTAAATTATAAAGTACAAACACAACACTATTTTATTTGAATTTAACTTAATCACCCTCGAAAAAACATCAAAACGCTTATATTTTAAATTTTCCATTATTCGTTGACGATTGTTCGAAATGGCGAACGCGAAAAATAATTTTCCCTTTTGATTTGAATAATTTGCCGTATACCGAAAACAATTCAGAAGACGACATCGTTTACGAGGTTAGTTTTAATTTCTCTTGTTATGTACGCGGATGTAATTAGTCTCGTTGATTATCGCGGAAAAAGAAAGTCAGGTGTTGAATATTAGTGGCTATACATTGGTACAGCCGCAGAAGTTCAACGGCTACGCCCAGGCAAAGCCGTGGAACTTCAACGGCTATGTCCATGCACAGCCGTGGAACTTCAACGGCTACGCCCAGGCACAGTTGTGGAAGTTCAACCTCTATGCCCAGGTACAGCCGTAGAACTTCAACAGTACGCCTAGGCTCTATTTGTTTTGATTAATGCCGATTGTTGGTGTCGATTTAACTTTTGCTCGGTTTCTCATTAATAATTGAGTTAGAAAAGGGTTAGAATAGGTGAAACCATCGAGTAATTAAATAAGTGATTTTTATTTTAATAGAGGGTTAGTAAGTGATTTCTAGATTTTGTAAGGGTTAGGAAGAGGAGTAGTATAATTGAATAAGTAATTTTTGTTTACCAAGGTTAAGGAAATGATTTTTGTTTACCAAGGTTAAGGAAAGTTAGATATAATGAATTAATTTGTTGTTGAGACAAGAAAGGCAAAGAGGAGTAAATTGAGATAAATAGGTAAATCATATAAAATTGTCGACAATTTTAAGTAAATCGCCGACGACAAGAAGCAAAAGTGATAGCAATAACTACGAGCTTTCGTAAGGTGAACTGTAATTCACGGGAGGCCAGGTAATAACAATTCCCATGATTATACATTTGATGTGAATTAAGAGGGTTGTTTAGTTGGGATTGTGGAGAACTAGAGTCTAGAGTTGCTAATAGAATTCAAATTCAGGGGATATGGGACTAACTAACAAACAACTAATTTCGTAAATCCGGATGACTCATAATTCATATGTTTTAAAGAGCGTAATCAAACGACTCCTTACACGAAATGGTAGATTGATACTCCGTATTATTTATGCTAGAATATGCTAATTTTCAAATATTCAATACCCAATTTTGACCTGGTTTAACTGGGTTCCAGATTTCTGGGTATCTGGTTAACCGAATACACGGAATTCGAGTACCTAGAATCAGTTTTATAAAAATATCTTTCTTTTAAAAAAAAAATACCCATTTAAAATTAGGGTTATGTTAAATAAATCCCTTAGTGTTGTATTTAAACATTTAATATCATCCAAATTTGATATAAACTTAGAAATTAAACAATAAATTACACATACATCAATGCAATTAATACAATTATTAAGAATTTGTTTTCTCTTTTAGCCTCTTAGATACAATCATTAGGCTAGGTAGCACGGACACTCCTCTAAACCATCGTGTTCGTGTCGGACACTGACACACGTCGGACACACGACAATATGTGTCAGACACCTATAAACCATTGTCTGGTGTTTTAAATTTATTTGGAGACGTGTTGGACACGGTTCATGATATTTTGAGATGTGTCGAACACGATTCATAGTATTTGGAGACTCGTTGGACATACTTAACGTTGTTTATGAGTTTCCAAACCCTAATAAAATAACAATATTACTTCATATGTGTTTATTGTGGTTAATATTAACGCTTATGTTGCTATCATGAACGACGGAGAGATGGGTCTGGGGTGTGTTATTAGGGATGGCGAAGGGCAAATGGTGAGGATCGGTAGCAAGAGGATTTAGGCGCGCTGGTCATCGGAGGTGGCTGAGGCCAAGGCGGTGTGCTTTGGGCTCGACAAGACTCTTGCTGCGGGCTACTCAAACATCATAATTGAAAGTGATTCATCCAATGTAGTGCATAATGTGGTCCATTCGGCTCAGTGGAGATCTCCCATAGGTTGATATTTTAATGACATTCAATGTCTCCTGGATTGTTATCCTTTGTATCGTTGTTTACATATGAGGCGTAGTGGTAACACGGTGGCTCATTGGCTAGCACGTTTTTGTGCTTTCGTGGGGAACGAGATTTTATTGGTCTCTGATTTTCCGCCAACTGTTCTTGAGCTGGCGGAGGTTGTTTTAATGTAATGGTCTACGCTCGATTTCAAAAAAAGTGTTTATTGGGTTACTTGATATTATAAACACTCAACATAATCAATATCAATATATATATATATATATATATATATATATATATGTATGTATGTATGTATGTATATATATATATATTGTGGACATGACGTAGGTCCACCCCGGCGCGGCGAAGCGCGGGTTTGGGTAGGCGAATGAATCTCGTGGTAAGATTGTTCTCGGGTTCGAAATTTAAGTCAAAATGGAGTCGCCACCGAATTTTGTGGTTATTCGGAACCATACGAGCCCACTCTATGTCGTCATGGGCTATACACAAAGTAAGCCCACTCCGATTTCAGAGTTTATGGGGCTCGTCCCTTTGCATTGCGATACCGATACCATCTATACCGGTAATCGTGTAAAGAATGACTCTCGTGCGCCAAGGGTTTCGGACATCCGGAAACCAAAGGTTCTGAGTAAGGGGTGAGGGTACGTGTTGGGAAGCCCACTAAGGACACCCAACCCCGCCCGCACATGGCGGCCTCTACTAAGACATCGTTCGTGTTCGTGGTACGTGCGCTAGTAAAATAATTAAATGATATGCAAACAGCGTTTTGTCTAAGCATGCAAAGTTTGCGTTAACTACGTCGTTTAATGCATCTTATTATTGGTCGAAATGATTTAGCATGCGAGGTTCGTTTATAAAGCGTAAAAGCAAGTAAATAAACAAAGCTCGAGAAATAAATAGAAATAGCGTACAATTTACACGGGCGGAAATACAACCCGGAATTCACAATACAACAATACGTAAAAGAAATGAAATGAAAATAATGCGATATAATTAAAGGGACGGACCCATATGTAAACTAGACCGCGAAAATATGTAGGCGGACTAACCTCGATTAAATATGCATTATGTCGCATATTAAACGAAGGACGGGAACATGAGACTGCGGCATATTGCTAGCCTAATCTCGCGTCCCGTAGTCTTGTCCCGACTTATCACGTCAAAGTGGTCAAAGTCGTTCTACGTGTCGTGATGTGTATAGTTTTGAAAAATAGGAAGGTCGGACGATGGTCTAAAGTCGATAAAGAATGGGGCTCGAAATATGTGTTCAAGCCCTCGGTATTGTGGGTTATGAGACCCACTCGATCGAGTCATTGACTGACTCGGTCGAGTGTGTCATTAGCGTGGCTATTGACCACTTTTTGGGGTGCTACTCGATCGAGTGGCCTATGGCACTCGATCGAGTGCCCCCTGTACGAGAGGTAACTCGCCTTGTTTTATGACTTGAAATCGATAATCGGCCTAACCAAGTACGAACATTACATGATTCGTACTTAGTGCGACCTCCGGTATTATAATCGTATATGAACGATTATAATACCGTCATCGGGATTTTATGAAAATGTTTTACGTTAGATTAGGAAATTTTGAATTAGCAACGAGATGCATCCCTCTACGTCACGACATCGAAACTAACCCTTTCGGGTTATGTGATGTCGGTATTCGTGTCAACGGGTCTCGAACCAATTATGGAAATGGAATGAAATTCGTTCAACTACGACCGTTTGCGATCGCGTTACGCCCTTGAGTACATTGGGGCGGGGCTCCTCGAAAGGGCTCCACCTCCGTCGTTGCTCGTAAAGGGATTAAACGGATCTTAGGCAAACATCGTAGTCAAACGGATTTTAAACCGAAATTTGATACTAGTTTTATATATACGCGGTATTATTAATGACGTTAGTAATAGAAAAAGAAAATGACGAAACGAAATAAAGATGCAAAAAAATAGAAACGCGAAAATATGAAAAAGCTAGTGTTACTACGATACAATAATGCAAAAATGTACATAAAAACGGTATAGAAAAGAGATAGAAAAGGGGTTTAAGACACCCTCAACATACATGCTAGTATAGATCTCGGAAATAGGCTCGTGAACAGTGACAAGGCTTGGGAGTATCGAGTACGTATGTGAGTTATGGTGTGTATGGATGTGTATGTGTGTTGTGTCGGTTTATCGAGGGACTAGAACTCGGTTTTTTGATGTGTTTGACTTAGGGTTTCTAAGGTTTGTAAGGTGGGATGTAGGGTTGGAATATAGCTGAAAAATGTAGGGCAAAAGGTGGTGAAAAGCTGATCATAAAAGTTCTGAAAATGCATGGGGGTGAAGCGGTATTTATAGACTTCACCCCTCGACCTAGGGGCACTCGATCGAGTGGCCCTAGTGCACTCGATCGGCCACTCGATCGAGTGCCTTCGCAAATGGGCCAAACCCGGGTTCAAGGCATTCCACTCGACCGAGTGGGTCAATCCACTCGATCGAGTTGATCAGTTGGGCGAGAAAAATAAGGAAGACTTGGTCTTGTTTGTTTTGGTTGCTCTTTTTTGAATTCGAATTTATGCGCCAACTGAACTTAGCTGATTTATGAGACGGTTTCGTCTTTGACCGGGTTTTGACCCGGTCGCCAAAAGACGGGAATTTATTTTGGTGTCGGTTTTGGCCCAAATTAGTCTCATTTGACTCGGAACGACCCACTGGGCCTGAATTTGAGGTCTGTTCTGTGAGATTTTTACTCCGCTAAAAGTCCATGTCGGATATTATGAATTCCCAGCCCAAATCCGAGTATACTAAGTCACGTTGACGTCCAATCATCATCGGGTGTTTTTCGGAGACTACCATAGACACGTGGCAGTCAAAATGCGGGTGTCTACAGAGCCCCCACTCTGACTGAGGCTTGGACAAGGCGAAAGTCAGAGTAGCTACCACGCCCGCTAAGACCTGGTAGACTTCCGGTCGGGTCGTTTATAGTCCAGTAGACTTGCGTGAAGGGCTCGCCAGCCATAAGCAGAGGGTCATACCTGTCCTGATGATGATAGCTTTGCGGGGAGTCATATTTGTAGCATAAGTCCTGGGCGCGCCTATGCGTGGGCCCATCCCGTATTGTTTCGGGATAAATGCCACCTCGGGCGTTCCGCTGGGGAAGTATGTGAGTTGTACGGGCTTGCTTCTGAAGCCTTGAGTCGTACTTGAGCTGATGATGATGCTCCGTGGGGAGTAAAGCTTGCCTCTTTTGGGGAGTAGGTGTACCTGTATGCCGACACATCGCACTTTGGATGTAGCACACCGGGGAAAAGCTAACTCCGTTGGGGAAATTAAATAGTTTCGCGGGGACTTGCTTCTGAAGTCTGGGGTGTACCTGTATGCTGACACATAACAACTTGCATGTAACACGTAGGTAAAATGTTGACTCTCGCTGGGGAGAAAAAGATTGAATTTTTTTTTTGAAAGGACAAAATTTTGAAAAGAATTTTTATCGCGAAGAAGTTTTATCACAGAAAAAAGAATGGGAGACTCTTAGGAAAGCTCGGGACAGCTTGATTCCTATTCTGGGTTCAAGTTTGAAATCAGGCCTGCGCGCGCATAGGGCCCAGCTTGCTGAGGAGGCAGGGTAGTTAGATTTTCTGTTGGGTTTCCTCATTATAAATATGAGAATCCCTGCTTCAGCTTTTTACATTCCAACTCAAACTCTTTTTTCCCTTCTCAAAATCTTTTAGACTTTCAAGAAAGTTAGGAAACTCTGCTATGGGTATCGATCATTTAACGGCTATGCTTCTCGCCTGGTCCCAATACTTTCGGGACGAGGAGAAGGTCCGGCTGACTCAGATGGGGATAGTCAATTTATTCCCTTTTCAGCGTCTGATAGTTGACTCGCATTTTCTGGATGCCTGTCTGTCGTTTTGGGACACCACCCATCACGTGTTTGCATTCCCGAGGGGCGAGATGTGTCCCTTGCCCGAGGAGGTTGCGGCCATAGGCGGCTGGGGTCTTGCTATTCAACCCGCCATTCCCCCGTTCTACCCGGATCCGAGGAGGAGATTAAGGGAGTTCTTGGGTTTGTCTCATGCTGAGGCAAACCGAATGGTGCAGGGAGATACCGTTTCCCTGTTCGATCTGGCTGACAAGTTCATGAACCCACGGGACGTGAGAGCCACCCCTGCTCATAGGCGTAGGGCATTCGCTTTTTGCATGCTGCATTGCTATGTCTTCGAGGGGCTGATGGAGCTTGACTCATGCAGGGGTCAAATCAGGCTAATCGGAGTGGTTGACCAGATGGAGACTGGTCATAGCCCTGCTTGGCTAGCCACTGGGGAGATTATTACGGGTCTGGACGCCAGACGGCTTGACCCAACTCGACCGCTGACGGGGAGTACCCGTTTTCTGCAAGTATGCACCTCGATTATTTTTTTTTTTTTTTTTTTTTTTTTTTTCCGTTCACGTTTTGCGCGAATTTTCTGTTTCTCGTAAGTCACTCGATCGAGTGGACCTGTCACTCGATCGAGTGACATTCGTACTGGGCTACTGCCTGTTTTTGACAGGCTTACTCGATCGAGTCAGCTGCTGTACTCGATCGAGTGGGCTGTAGCGGACCACTCAATGGCTTACGAAGCTTGTGTATGCTTTTCAGATATGGTTGTCGGAACGGCTGTCAATCATAGAGACCCCTCCAAGCATTCCCAATTACTGGAGCAGTCAGATTAGCTCCCGAAGGCGGAAGATAAGCTCGAGTCATCGGATTGATCGAGCTTACTGGGACGAGGAGTTGGTGTTTCACGGGGGTCCCTTGATCAGGTGGACCGTCGCTTGGTGGTTTCTCTCGAAGTTGACCGGGTTGGCTAAGAGAGACCAAGCCCGGTATCTGACGATCCTGTCCTTAGACTGGACAGTTCGAATTTATCCGGACCGTCTCCTAAGGCAGTTCGGTTCGTCTCAGCGCATCCCTGAGATGGAAGCCATTATCAGCGTCCCGCTCCAATTGACGGACGCTATGTGCGACACTTGGTTGCAACGATGGTTCACTCGTCCCACATGGACGGTACCTAGCCCTTGCCAATCCGCTTGGGTATCACGGGCTTATCAGAAGTGGACTTCTGAAGAGTCCGAGGAAGCTCGAAAGGCCTTAAAAGTTGATGAGGCCATCGAATTGGTTCAGCGTGAGTCGGCGAAGGATAACAGGGACTTCTTCACCGGGGAACACATTCCTGAGACCACAGTTCGTGAAGAATCGGGTCTTAAGTCACAAACTAAGACTCGATCTAAGGAAGTCGGTTCTAGCAGCACTCGAGGGCAGACTGACTTGGAACGACGACTTGGGCCGAGGTTGGCGGTCCGGGACCGACTTGGTCCGCGTGACCGGCTCCCTGAGCCCGTCAGGGCTCGACTTGGGCCCATTGATATGACAGGGGAGTCGGGTTCAAACACTCGAGCCCGAGCTAGGGAAGTTCCCGTGGTGATTCGGGAACGCTCCCCTCCGCGTCGTCGTCAGTGGACGACTAGGGATGCCAAGGACAAGGGGAAGGGCAAGATGCCCTAAATGCCGAGTCCTTAGATTTATTATTATTTAAGTATTTTTATTATTATTTGTGTGCCCTTTTTTGTGTATATTTTTTTTTATTCCTGCATTTTGTAATTTTTCGAGTTCATCGGGATTTTTTTTTTTGAATTAATAAAAGAAGTTTATTATTAAACCGCTCCTGTCTTTTCTTGATTGCATTGGTTGTACCCTTTTGAGGGGCTGCCTACGTATCCGCGATTAGCAGAATCAAACCAAACGTAGTTCAGGCATAGGAAATTTGCAATCTCGAATTACACCAAGACTATTGGTTCAAGATGTTTATGACAGTAGAATAAGTAATTCTAGCCCATTGACTTGCTTTTTGTGAAAAAAATGATTTTGATAAAATTTGCTAATGACATTGAGAAATGGCTAAGGGTAGTAGCGCTTCAGCTGGTCCAGGTTGGTTGGGTTGACAAACTCGTTCCCATCCAGGTCCGTCAGCATCACTGCTCCCCCCCGATAGGATCTTCTTCACCAGATATGGCCCAGCCCAATTGGGTTTGAATTTTCCCCTTGGGTCAACCGGTAGTAGAGCCCGAATAGACTTAAGGACTAGGTCGCCCTCCTTAATGTGTCTGGGCCTTACTCTCTTGTTGAAGGCCCGTTGGATCCTCTTCTGGTAGATTTGGATATTATTGAGGGCACGAGACCGTCGTTCGTCTAGTAGAACCAGTGAGTCATATCGTGCTCGAACCCAGTCAGCTTCGGGTACTTGATTTTCTAGCAGAATTCTGAGGGACGGTACCTCCAGCTCGACTGGTTGGACTGCCTCCATCCCGTAGGTTAGGTAATATGGTGTCGCCCCGGTTGTGGTGCGAATTGACGTTCGATATCCCCATAGGGCAAAAGGTATTTTGTCGGGCCAGTCCCGGTAATTATCAGCCATCTTTTTGAGTATGGTGACAATTGTTTTATTAGCCGCCTCTACTGCTCCATTTGTTTGGGGACGGTAAGACGAGGAAGTATGCCTTTGGATTTTATATTTGGTCAGTAGGGCCGCAGTCTCGACTTGAAAACGAGTCCCGTGATCACTGATAAATTCAGAGGGAATCCCATATCGACATATTATCTTGTTTTGAATGAACTTGGCGACATGCTTGGCGGTGAGAATGCGATATGATTCAGCTTCGACCCATTTGGTGAAATAGTCGATAGCTACCAAAATAAAGCAATGCCCACCGGTACCCGAGGGATTTATTTTCCCGATTATGTCGATACCCCACGTTGAGAATGGCCAGGGTGACGTCATGGTATAGAGTAGTGATGACGGCATATGTTGCACATTGCCAAAAATTTGACAGTTATGACAATGTTTGACATACGACCGGCAATCGGCTTCCATGGTATTCCAATAATAACCGAGCCTCATGATCTTCCGGACCAGCATGTGGGCATTCATGTGTGGGCCGTTCTCACCATCATGTACTTCGGCCATAACCTTTTCAGCCTTGTACTTGTCAACACAAAGGAGAAGAGCCCCCTGTGCCGTCTTTTTATACAGTTGCCCGTCGTCGGTACGGATGAACTGGGTGGCTAGCCTTCGTAAGGCTTTCTTGGCTCGGCCTTCCGTCCCGGGAGGATATTCTCCGTTTGTTAGGTACGTTAATACGGCTTGGTACCATGGTTCGGGATCGGTTATTTCGATGTCTTCAATATCGCAAATGTACGCCGGCTCAGACCGTCTTTCGACGCAAATCGGCATACTGGTCACGTGGTCGGGAATATTCAGCAAAGATGCTAATTTTGAGAGTGCATCTGCAAACTGATTTTCTTCCCGAGGCAAGTATATGTATTCTACCTTTTGGAATTGTTTCTCGAGATCCCTTACTCGTGCCTGGTAGGCCACGAGATTAGCATTTCGAGTCTTCCATTTTTGAAGTGCTTGGTTAATGACCAAGGATGAATCACCATGTACCCGGAGATTTGTAATCCCCAGATTGGCGGCGGCTTGTAGCCCGTAAATGCATGCTTCGTACTCTGCTGCATTATTAGTAACATCAAAGTCCAGTTTGATGGAGACGGGAGTATGTTCCCCTTTTGGTGAAATTAGGAGGATCCCAACTCCGAACCCTCGAAAATTAGATGCACCATCGAAGTATAAATCCCAAGTTTCAGTATCAGTATGGAAAATATCTTCATCTGGGAAGGACCAAGTGTCGGTGTATCCTTCCTCGGTTATCGGGCTATCGGCGAGAAATTCAGCTACTACTCGACCTTTAATAGCCTTTAACGGTACAAACTTTAAGTCGAACTCTGCCAGCATTAGAGTCCATCTAGAGATTCGGCCGTTGAGAACGGGCTTTTCGAAGATGTATTTGATGGGATCCATCTTGGATAGCACATGGACCTCGTAACTGAGCATATAATGTCGGAGTTTCTTGGTGGCCCAGACTAGAGCCAAACACGTCTTTTCGAGCATGGTATATTTGCACTCATACTCTAAAAACTTCTTGCTGACGTAGTAAATGGCTCTTTCTTCGGAGTCAACTGTCTGAGCCAGCATAGCCCCCATGGCTGTCTCGGTCGTCGTTAGGTATAACGACAGAGGCAAACCGGGTTGAGGTGGCATTAAAACCGGCGGAGCAGACATAATTTCCTTGATTTTGTCGAAAGCGGTTTGGCACTTGTCATCCCATAGTACCCGTTCTCCCACTTTCAGTTTCTTGAAAATTGGTTCACACACCATGGTTAGCTTGGAAATGAACCGACTGATGTACTGGACTTTCCCGAGAAATCCCCTTATTTCTTTTTCGGTTTTGGGAGGTTGCATCTCGGTAATGGCTTTGATTTTAGCTGGGTCGACTTCGATACCTCGTTGGCTAGCGATATGACCCAGTAATTTGCCTGATGTTACTCCGAAACTGCACTTTTGAGGGTTTAACCTCATGTTGTATCTGCGCAATCGGGTGAAGAACTTTCTTAGGGCGGTGATGTGACCGTCTCGTTCTTTGGATTTGACGATCATGTCGTCTACATAAACTTCTACCTCTTTATGCATCATGTCGTGTAATAAAGTGGTAGCAGTCCTTTGATATGTGGCCCCGGCATTAATGAGACCGAAAGGCATGACGGTATAGCAGTAAGTACCCCAAGGTGTGGTGAAGGTAGTCTTACTCATGTCTTCTTCCGCCATCTTGATTTGATTATACCCGGCATACCCGTCCATGAATGATAGAAGATCATGATCGGCCGTGTTATCCACCAGTATGTCGATGTGTGGTAACGGAAAATCATCTTTCGGGCTCGCCTTGTTAAGATCCCGAAAATCTACACATACCCGCACCTTACCGTCCTTTTTAGAAACTGGCACGATGTTTGCCACCCAGTCCGGATACTCGGACACTTGTATGAAGCCGGCTTTAAACTGTTTATCGACTTCTTCTTTTACTTTGAGAGACCACTCGGGCCTCATCCGACGAAGCTTCTGTTTGACCGGTTTGCACCCGTCTTTGATTGGTATGTGGTGCTCGGCTATTTCCCGGTCTATCCCCGGCATGTCCTTGTAGGACCATGCGAAGACATCCTTGAACTCTTGGAGGTGGCTTATGAACTGCTGTTTCTCCTCGGGATCTAAGGATAACCCTATCTTAAGTGTTTGAGGCTCTAAGGTTGTTCCCACATTTATGGACTCGGTTTATTCAATCACCGGGTTTCGGGACTCCCTTTGCTCTAGTTGCTCGATCAAATGCGGAGGTAAGGGTACCTGTTCGTCTGGTTTCTCAATGTCATAGCATAAAACATTTTTAAAAGCGGAATTTGAAAGAGACTAGTCGTAAGCAGAACGGTTGTTATTATCAATTGAAAATTTGGAGAACAGCTCAAAGAGAGCAGCCATCTGATCATTGGTCAGTGGCGGGATAGGTAGGGCACTCGGGACAGACCCCGAAGTGCCAGCAGCAGGAATAATAAAAGGGAGAGGGGTTACAGGAGTGACTCTAGCACCGACTTCCCTAGACTCGACCTCAGACTCTGACTCAGACTCGGACTCAGACTCGGACTCAGACTCAGGCTTGTCTCCCTCTCCGGTGACCAGCTTGTAGATCCTTCCCTGACTGTCAGTCCACTTGACAGTCTTCCTCCAAGCCCTGTTTCCCGTCTCGGAACCAACATCCGAGATCAGCTTGGTCGGGTCAAACCTGTTGCTGCGGAGGATCAGGTTGACCAAGTCTTCCTTTGGAGTTGGGGCTATGGTATCTTCCCCAAATAGCAGCCCTAGCGCGGGCTCAGCATCTTCAGCTCCGTTGGATGGGATGAGGGCGAACACGTCATCCGGGATGTAGTTGCAGTCCCGGGCCATGTGGGTCCCGAGCTGCATAGCATTGGGTTGGTATAGACCAACCTGGATAGCCCCAAACACCGGTGTGACAAAGTAGTCAGCCAACCGTGGGCTAAAAGGGCTCAAGTAGATACCCTTAAGGATGTTGCAGGCCTTCTCGATCCCTGCTCGGACAACATTGTCGGGGGTGATGGCATAACCGAGACCAAAGTGAGATTCTTCGTCTTTGAGAACCTCGATGATCTTCCCAGCTGGAAGATCGGGTCGAGAGGTAGCCCCCGGAAAGTATCCTAGGTTTTGGAGCATCATGTCGATTCTCGTAGTGAAGTAAGGCCTAAAGAGGTACTCTTCCTCGATCATCCCCACAAAATCGAACCCCCAGAGGTCCGTGCGACCCGTGGCGTTACAGCTAGCCACAGTCATTGGTGTTGCCTCTAAAGTGATGACATCGTTAAGCAGAGGCATCTTGATCTTTCGGTGGTGGGTGGAGGACACCGCCTTGACCGCGTGGATCCAAGGCCTTCCTAGGAGCAAGTTGAAGGATGAGGTGACATCGATCACCTGGAACTCGAGCTCCTTTTCTATTGGGCCGGTTATGATGGTCAGTTTCACGGCCCCAGCTACCGACTTCGGGCTCCCATCGAAAGCTTGGATGGTCTGAGCAGTCGGAATATAGTCAGCCTCGGTAATGCCGAGGGCTTTAGCGGTCCTCAAGGGAAGGACGTTTACAGCAGACCCGTCATCAACGAGGGTCATGGGGAGGTATTTTCCTCGGCAGACCACAGTAATGTAGAGGGCCAGATTATGGGTGGCCCCAACTGGTGGTAGGTCGGCTTCGGAGAAAGTGATTACCGGTCCTTCTTTCTTAGCCTTGCCTTTTAGGTGGGGCAAGACCGTGGCTACCATCTCAGCAGGGGTAACCAAAGAGTCGACCTTAATTTGATCGAGAGCCTTTGTAAGTGCTTCTCGATGTTCTTGAGAACTAACCAGGAGTTGCCATATAGTGAGGTCAACTCGGGTCTTCTTCAATTGTTTCACAAGAGCCGTTTCAGCAGTTGGCTCTTCAGAGGCGACTTCCGTAATGACGGTTGTCGGGATAGGGGTGTCCCTAGAGATAGTGGCTTGATAGGGACGACCAAGGTGGTTACTGGTTAAGACTCGAGATTTAGTCTTTCGAATCTCCTCGGCGGTGATGGGGGCAGCTTCCCCTTTTGCGAGGTAGACATCCTCTTCGTCATCGAACCAGATCCCGTTCACTTGCGGGATAAATGGAGAGATAAGGTGAGAACAGTCAATCACCTCCCCGGTAAAGATGGCGTGGGAGCTGATAGGGTTCTCTTTGTTGCTGGGCTTATCTCCGGGTAGCGGGATTTTACCGCTTTCAATCAGGTCCTGAATCAAGTGCTTCAGTTTCCAGCACTTCTCGGTATCATGCCCATTGCCTCGGTGGTATTGGCAATAGGCTTGAGCATTGTAGTTCTTGGAGCGTCGCTCGACCGGAACTTCAGGAGTTGGGCCTATCGGTTGGATTAGGCCTTTTGAGGACAGCCTTTGTAAGGCATAAGTATAGGTCGTACCTATGTCAGTGAAAACCCGAGGTGGGGTGTTCCTCTTGGACGGGGCATCTAGAAGATTCACCGCGTCGAAAATACTGCGGGTTGCAGCTTGAGGCTTGGTTGTGGAGGAAGAAGCCCCTTGGTAACCCTTAGCAGCGGCCTTAGTGAGGCCTTCCAGTCTCAGATCATCTTCAATCCTCATACCCATTTCAGTAAGGGTGGTGAAATTGGGTATGACAGCATATCGAAGGTGAACCCGGTAAGATGGGAGGAGGTTCTTGACAAAGGCCTCCACCAAAGTCTTCTCACTGGGCTTATCGACCAGTTTCACGCTCTCGGCCCTCCATCGTTGAATGTATTTGGTAAAACCTTCTTTCGGCTCCTGGGCCATAACCTCCAAAGATCTCATTGTGGTTTGGATCTCGGTGTTGTCAGCATAGTTCCGAGCGAACTCGGTGGCCACATCATCCCATGTAGGGTATTTCTTCGGGTCTAGCCTGTAGTACCAGGCCCGAGGGTGCTTTTCAAGAGACGCAGCAAAGAGGTTCTTGAACATGGTGGAGTCCACCCCTTTGATGGCCATGAACTCTTTGAAGGCCCGTACATGTAGTAACGGGTCTTCAGTCCCTTCGAACATAGGCAAACCGGTGAGGTTCAGGTTTGCAGGCAGCTTGTCACTTAGCGGGTTATACTCCCGACTGTTTTCCCGGTGAATGTTGTTACTCACAGTTAAATGAACTTGTTCTTCCAGTCGGCGGACCGAGCTAACCAGTTCAGCTAAAGGTCCGGTAGTTCCGGTAGTAGGAGTCCTGTGCTCCACCGAAGCCAATCGAGTGACGATAGCAACTTGCCCAGCCCTCATTTCATTCAGTTGGGCATCGATGTCGGCCTGCTTCTCGATCATGGCATCAACGGAGGTTTTCAGTTCAGCTAAGGCAGTTTCCATCCTGCGAGTGTGTCTGGTTGATGGTGGCCTGTCTGTAAGAACACCACGTAATCAGAAACCGAACCCAGTCTTGGAATCAAAGGAAACACTACATCCCGAGCGACCCAAAAAGAAAGGACTGAGTGGAAAAGACTCGAGAAAGACATCTAGACGGATGACTCATGGGTGGTATGACTTCCTTAGGATTTCGGCTTTGTGGGCCTAATCCCGTTCGAAGGAAGGTCCACGTGAGATTACTCCCCAGACTTTTGACTCGAGTGTATGGACGGACTTTCCTTTGTAAGGGTATGCCCTACGCGGGTTGGTCGTGCCTTGACAGATAAGGCGGACTCGGGAAAAGGGGGGAAACTCGTGATATAAGATCGACAGAGTTTCGACGCTGTAAACCCTCTACATACTATGCAAAGACCCGACACACGGATAGACGGTAGGTCCTATAATAAGGAAGGTTTATTTTGGGAAAGTTGAAAATTGAGGTTTGAATGCAAAATGAACGAATTTCCGAAAGTTTTGAAAACTGAAAACGGAATTTCGAAAACCGAGATTAGAATTTTGAAAAGGAAAATTCCGAAAATCAAGGTGGTGGGGGTGGAAATTCGAGAATTAAACGGACAGCATGCCGACTACAGAAAAGGATATTTTGAGTCAAATCGTTGATCCTAAATTTCGGCGGCATTCCGAGTTTTGAAAATGGGATATTTTTGAAAAGGTGAGTCCCGAAATGGGCAGCATTTCGGTTTTTTCAAAATTGGGCGTTTTGGAAAGACGGGTCCCGAAATGGACAGTATTTCGGGTTTTTCGAAAGGTGGGTATTTTGGAAAGATGCAATTTTGAAATGATGGTTTTTGAAAATTGACACGGAAACCAAGTAGCACGTAGTCAAACAAGCATTATAACGACGCTTATGTATGCTTTACACTAAGTCTCGGTCGGTCAAAATAGGGTCTATACCAACAACGATGGCTTTCTCATGTGATGGACGGACTCCCTAAGCCGAGTTGGTCTTAGGACATGCCGCAAAACCGAGACGAGTTCCACCATCGATGTTTTTTAGCGCACCCATGTGGGAATGCACCGCGGTATAGTGGGACGTCGGTCACAAGTAACCGGCCCGGGCAAATTTGGGTTATGCATGAATCATTAAACTAATGCGCGCACACTAATCTACGAATGATTTCTCTTCGAGTCTCACCCTAGGAACCCCGATGACATGTGGTACATCAGGTATCCCCAGCGGAGTCGCCAAATTGTGGACATGACGTAGGTCCACCCCGGCGCGGCGAAGCGCGGGTTTGGGTAGGCGAATGAATTTCGTGGTAAGATTGTTCTCGGGTTCGAAATTTAAGTCAAAATGGAGTCGCCACCGAATTTTGTGGTTATTCGGAACCATACGAGCCCACTCTATGTCGTCATGGGCTATACACAAAGTAAGCCCACTCCGATTTCAGAGTTTATGGGGCTCGTCCCTTTGCATTGCGATACCGATACCATCTATACCGGTAATCGTGTAAAGAATGACTCTCGTGCGCCAAGGGTTTCGGACATCCGGAAACCAAAGGTTCTGAGTAAGGGGTGAGGGTACGTGTTGGGAAGCCCACTAAGGACACCCAACCCCGCCCGCACATGGCGGCCTCTACTAAGACATCGTTCGTGGCGCGCTAGTAAAATAATTAAATGATATGCAAACAACGTTTTGTCTAAGCATGCGAAGTTTGCGTTAACTACGTCGTTTAATGCATCTTATTATTGGTCGAAATGATTTAGCATGCGAGGTTCGTTTATAAAGCGTAAAAGCAAGTAAATAAACAAAGCTCGAGAAAAATAGAAATAGCGTACAATTTACACGGGCGGAAATACAACCCGGAATTCACAATACAACAATACGTAAAAGAAATGAAATGAAAATAATGCGATATAATTAAAGGGACGGACCCATATGTAAACTAGACCGCGAAAATATGTAGGCGGACTAACCTCGATTAAATATGCATTATGTCGCATATTAAACGAAGGACGGGAACATGAGACTGCGGCATATTGCTAGCCTAATCTCGCGTCCCGTAGTCTTGTCCCGACTTATCACGTCAAAGTGGTCAAAGTCGTTCTACGTGTCGTGATGTGTATAGTTTTGAAAAATAGGAAGGTCGGACGATGGTCTAAAGTCGATAAAGAATGGGGCTCGAAATATGTGTTCAAGCCCTCGGTATTGTGGGTTATGAGACCCACTCGATCGAGTCATTGACTGACTCGGTCGAGTGTGTCATTAGCGTGGCTACTGACCACTTTTTGGGGTGCTATTCGATCGAGTGGCCTATGGCACTCGATCGAGTGCCCCCTGTACGAGAGGTAACTCGCCTTGTTTTATGACTTGAAATCGATAATCGGCCTAACCAAGTACGAACATTACATGATTCGTACTTAGTGCGACCTCCGGTATTATAATCGTATATGAACGATTATAATACCGTCATCGGGATTTTATGAAAATGTTTTACGTTAGATTAGGATTGAATTAGCAACGAGATGCATCCCTCTACGTCACGACATCGAAACTAACCCTTTCGGGTTATGTGATGTCGGTATTCGTGTCAACGGGTCTCGAACCAATTATGGAAATGGAATGAAATTCGTTCAACTACGACCGTTTGCGATCGCGTTACGCCCTTGAGTACATTGGGGCGGGGCTCCTCGAAAGGGCTCCACCTCCGTCGTTGCTCGTAAAGGGATTAAACGGATCTTAGGCAAACATCGTAGTCAAACGGATTTTAAACCGAAATTTGATACTAGTTTTATATATACGCGGTATTATTAATGACGTTAGTAATAGAAAAAGAAAATGACGAAACGAAATAAAGATGCAAAAAAATAGAAACGCGAAAATATGAAAAAGCTAGTGTTACTACGATACAATAATGCAAAAATGTACATAAAAACGGTATAGAAAAGAGATAGAAAAGGGGTTTAAGACACCCTCAACATACATGCTAGTATAGATCTCGGAAATAGGCTCGTGAACAGCGACAAGGCTTGGGAGTATCGAGTACGTATGTGAGTTATGGTGTGTATGGATGTGTATGTGTGTTGTGTCGGTTTATCGAGGGATTAGAACTCGGTTTTTTGATGTGTTTGACTTAGGGTTTCTAAGGTTTGTAAGGTGGGATGTAGGGTTGGAATATAGTTGAAAAATGTAGGGCAAAAGGTGGTGAAAAGCTGATCATAAAAGTTCTGAAAATGCATGGGGGTGAAGCGGTATTTATAGACTTCACCCCTCGACCTAGGGGCACTCGATCGAGTGGCCCTAGTGCACTCGATCGAGTGCCTTCGCAAATGGGCCAAACCCGGGTTCAAGGATTTTCTTGGTCTCTCATTTTTTTATGTCCTTTTTCGAAGTTTTGTGATGGATTCTCTAACCAAGAAATATGTAACCCAGCGTCAATAGATAACGACGCAAATCATTGTTATATGAATTTTAAATCAAATGACATTTGTATTGTCATTACCAAACTACACTTCAAATGTTATTTATAACTCCGTGCACGTGATGTGTCATGGACTCATGGGTGTCACACTAATTTTCTTTTTCAAAGTTGTGTGACGGGTTATCTTAAAACTACAAATACGTAACTTAACATCAAGATGTTGCAAAGTAAACAATTTCGTTTATTATATGGATCTTTTTATCAAATGTCGGTAATAACATTTGCGTTGTCTCTGCCGATCTACATAGGATATGTTTCAGTATTATTAACTTTTAATCATTTTAAAAAGAAGTTCACAACCCCGTGACGTGTCACGGGAATTACACTAGTGTAATTAAGTCAACTAATGTTAATTTATACCGTAATGTCTTTTAATCATAAAATGATTATTTGTTTTATGTTATTTCAATGATTAGTCATTGAAAATGTAAAATTCTTTTCATTTAGTTCGGACCTAAATTAACCGGTATTCGACCGGGCCAGACTAAAATCATAACCTAAAAAAATGTGGACCCGCATCGTACCTATATTAATTTAGTCCGATTTTGATCCAAGACCAAATAGTCCGATTCAATCTATTTTCCTGATCCAGACCTAATATAGCTCACCCTAAGGTGAGACTAACAAAGAGAAAAAATCCAATTGCGATTTTTTTGGTAAATTGTAAATATTATATATATCATACTCCCTCCAGACACTATTTTTTGTCATGTTTCATTAAAATAATCCTCAAAAATATTGAGGTAATAGGACAAAAAATAGTGTCCGAAGGTAGTATATGAATTTATATACAATCAAGAATCCAATTACATAGTCAGTTGTTGTACCCACCGACCATCTATTTCAGAGGGCGGCCCTCTAATCGAGCAATTTAGCCTCGACCCTATATCCTTCTTAATGATGTCGACCACACTACTCGGCCTAAGAATAGTACTCCCTCCATTCAAATCCAAAGGGTACGTTTGCTTTTTCACACTTACCGATACATGTTTTACACTGTCAATATCTCGTCGTTTTACATTAGCAAAAATTATAAAAATTAGATATTCTTAATATACTCATAAAGACAATTCAAACAAGATCCCACATGACTATATTTTCTCTTATAGATTGTCGGGAATATTAACAAATCTCTTGAGTTATGAATAGTGTTCAAAAGGGAAGCGTATCCTTTGGATTTGAACGGAGGGAGTACCAGCCAATTTGCCATTATGTCGATGCCACCAAGTGTGATACATGGCAGCTGCAACAATAGCCTGACAAACATTCCGCTGCAATTTAGTGTCTCTAATTTCACTTAATCGATATATATTCCCCAGCCCCTAATATTTTAGTATGAGTACGAGTAAGAAAAAGAAAACACCAACTATCAATATAAATATAAATATATATATATAAACATGAATTTTTCGAGCGGTATTAGAGAGTCCAAGTTTTATAAACAACTTAATTAAAGTTTTAATACATTTTTTTTAATTTAAATAAAGAAAATAAAAAATTGTATATGAAAAAAATATCCTACCACACCTATATTTTTTTTTTTTTTTGGGAAAATATAAGCTTTGCATCAATAAAATTGGAAGAATTACACTTTTCCCCTACTACCAATATGGCTAGCCAAAACTACCATACAAAAGCCTAAAAACTCATCAAAACTTACAAATATTTCTCAATTTGAACTAATTTGCCCTGATGTAATTAGCAAGTATCTATATGACTATGTCTAACTCGCAATTTCTCCTGAATCAACTGTAAAACTCGCTCAGGTCTTGGAAGCCAGTGTTCATGCTTACTGGAATTATAAGCTCGCCAAATGTGATATATAAGAGCTATTATACCACACCCAACCAACCTCTTATGTGGTGCATTCTCAAACCTTTGACAGTGCCACCAATTCACTACTCCACCAGTAGGGATACCAGTTTGCAGCCATCCTGAAATCAGCAACACACACCTCCAGCTATAAGGAGTACACTGAAAAAAGAGATGCTCATGATTCTCCAAAGCTTTTTTTTGCCAACGGATAAACAAACCTACCGTATACTTTGCGCAGAGCTTTAGAAGCCAACTCATGCGCATTAGTATTAAGGTTTCGGGGTATATACTTAATTGCTACACAATGAAAATAAGAAGTAGTAACTAAAAATTCTGAGATGATGTCCCGAATGCAATGATGTTTATCCTGCACCACGACCAGTTGCCACACAAGTTGTAAGCAATCTATTTCCAAAATAATATGGAGTAAACCAGCTGACAACGCCCATTTAATTAAGTGCATTGATAGCAGCTAATGGTTCTGCTTGTAATGGAGATTCTGCCAAAAATTGACAACTTCCGGATTTTCCCTCATATTGCCCATTGCCAATGATGATCCAACCAGCAGACGCGTTCCCATTTGGAATCCAACCTGCATCGACGTTGATAATACTAGTAGAACAATGACTATTCTGAATTGGTGGCAAAATCAGCCAAACTGCTTTCGACTTCTTGATATCCAGCCTTAGTTTTTCCTTTTCTGAGACAAATTCTCTGTTGGGCGCCAAGTAATTATCATCAGCATTCTTATCTCTAAACTCTTCCCAAATATCATTCAAAACATTGATAGAAGATAGATAACGATTATAAAGTCCCGGGAAGAGATTACTGCAGTCGTTGAAAATGACATCATTCCTGAATAGTCAGATGTTGTGTAGATGATATTAATGAAGTTGAAAAGGTCGAACCCTTCGTCATTTTTCTTGTAGAACTCCCTAATATGCCTCATCAACCACTCTTTAAATTCCGAGTCTTTCACATTTTCCAATAAATTTCGATATCGAGTGTGATTCCAAAGCAATTTACTGGTCTGGCAGTCACGAAAAAGATAATGTTGCAAGGTTTCGGTAACGGGCGTGGAGTTACTATCTCCTTCCTTATAACAGAGCACACAATGGTGCGATCCTGTTATTTGTCTCTTTTACCTTTCCACTCCTATAGGTAGTGAATCAGTCATTATTTTCCAAATAAAAATTTTCCAAGAAGTTGGACCCGGAATCTTCCACAAGATTTTATTGAGGAATTCAGGCATTTTGGTAATAGTATTCCTCATTCTGTGCGTGCATTCATAAGTTTTGGGATCATTCTGGACCATTTCATTATATCCACTCTTAACACTATATTTTCCTGAACTTGTTTTTGTCCAAAAACAATTAGTATCCTCTGAGCTATAAAGAAGTGGAATAGACATGATTTTTCTACACCAGTCATCAGAGAAAATCGATTCCAATTTGGTCTTTTTCCATTGCTTTTCTCCATTAATAAGGTCTGAAATCTTCCAATCTCCTGCCCTCAATTTTGGGTCATCCAAATCAACTCGTATCTTGATAATCGGGATTCCTCCGTTAACCCATTTGTCTTGATAAATTTTTATGCTATCATTCTCATACCCTACCTCCAATCTTACTTTCCTACCCATCCCTTTTTCAAGTAGTTCTCTTCCTTTTAAAATTCCCGTGCTTCCTCTTGACTTACCACCCTTGTTTTTACAAGTCTGAGATCTTCATAATTTTTGATACTGCCGTATTTCCCTGTAAAAACCTTGCTAATCAAGAGTTCCTAATTTTGCATTATTCTCCAAGCATTTTTTGCTAGCAGAGCTCTATTAGTGAATGCAATATTTCTAATTCCCAATCCTCCCTGATGCTTTGGTAAACTTAGAAAATTAGTAGATCTCCAATGAATAGTTCTACCCGATTTATTGCCAACCCACCAAAAATGAGCTACAAGAGTATTAACTCTCTTGACCACACTTATCGGAATATATAAAGCCGATAGAAAGAAACTTGATAAGTTAGCAAGAACCGAGTAAATTAAAGCCAATCTTCCAGCCGGAGATAAAAATAAACCGTTCCATGATCCGATCCTCTTAGTAATCTGTTCGCAGATTCTTTGAGATATCCCACCGGAGCCCGTGTTGCTAATATCTGGTATTCCTAAGTACTTTCCCATTTTGTCGCATGGTTTGGTCTGAAATAGTTTCAAACTATCTCTAACTATTCCAATACTAGAGTTGGGACTGAACACCATAGCTGACTTCTCTTTGTTGATTTCCTGTCCTGATAATGAACAGTAGGTTTTCAGTATTTTAAAGAAGTTCGTAATATTATCCCGGTGACCCTTCAAAAAGAAAAGAGAGTCATCAGCAGAGAATAGATGCGAAATAACTGGCGTTTCCTTTGTCACTTTTATACCAATAACTTCCTTATTCTTTCCACTTTTGACCATATTTCTGGATAGAACTTCTGTGCATATGACAAAAAAGATAAGGGGATAGTCTTAATCCACACGTGGGCTTGAAAAATTCTAATGGGGCTCCATTAACCAAAACTGCATAAGATACGGAGGTAACGCATTGCATAATAATCTTACAGAAATGATCTGGAAATCCGAAACTCTGTAAAGCACTCTGCAGAAAGTTCCAATTAATTCTGTCATAAGCTTTACTCATAGCTGCTTCGAATGCAATCTCCCCAATCCTAAATGTCTTGTGCCTATTAAGCTTATGCATACATTCATTCGCAATTAGAATATCGTTATGTATCGATCTTCCAGGCACAAAGACATTTTGAAAATCTCCTATTATTTTTGGCATCAGCTCTTTCATTCGGTTAGCCGCCTTCCAACCTACATAAAGGCCTCCACTTAGGCCAAAAGCATCAACCCCATCGAAATTGGTGAACCCAAAAGGTCTACAGTAGCTAGCTACAATACTACATTTAGATTTAGTCTCACAAAGAAAAATAAAATCAAAATTACTAAAATTAGATAGGATCGCTCTAACTTTTGGAATTGTAGGGTTGAGCGGATCCGAAATTCCTCTACAATTCCAGCAAAGTCCATTCATTCATGTGAAGGTGATTGGTTAGGCCCAATCTACGCAAAGCCGGTGTTCAATTGTTTATCAGCTGCTATAGAATAAAATTCTGGTCTCCAATTCATTCCAAAGCAAAAAACCCCTTCCTGTCCGCTTCTCCTGCATCTTCTTTTTGCTGACATTGAATTTCCATCTGACAGATAAGCATCCAAAGCTTCCACCTCAAATCCCAATCCAATTTCCCTTCCCCAACCTGGTTCAGAACTGGTTTTTCTCTTTTTTCCCTATCTCTCCCTTATCTTTTTCGCCCTCCTTTGCTTTGATTCCACTCGATTCCCCTCTCAAAATCTAAGATGAAGATTCTCCAGCCTGAATATCACCTAATTTGAAATCAATTTCAGCAGCAGTATTCTGGGTAACGATATCCAATTGCTCCCCAGAATCAAATGGAGTATCTCCCAAAATATCTTCTAGTTCAATCGCATCTCTGTCATATCCTTCTTCTACCTCTTCCATACCTTCTGAATCATCCGTAACATTGTCCAAGTTCCTAACTTCCATGGGATTTTCTTCAACCTCCCTGATATCAGCTCTATTAATTTCTTCCCCCATATCCGCCCTCTCTTGCTGCTCCTCCCTTTGACCTGCTTCCTCAACTACCTCACCTTGTTCCTGTACATTAATGTTAGGGTTTTCCTCATCCATGTTCCCAACATCGTCTTCGTTTCTGCGATCTCCTGCATCTTCGCCCAGATTATTGTTGTCATTAATATTATTATTGATGTTATCTCCTGCCTGATCCCCATCCCCATCACGATCTTCCTCCTCAACATGATCAGGATGATGTGGGATAATAGGGAAACCTGTCGGGGAGAAAAAAGTTTGGGCAAGTCCAGCTGCTTCATCTTCATTAAGAGCTCTCGTATCATCCACTTCCACTCTTCTTCTAATTTCGTCTTGTCTTATCCAATCTGGGTTGTTAACAGCTTCTGGAGTTTCGTAGTTCATAGCCTGAACATACGGATCTTCATAGTGAAAACCATGGGGTACATGATTTGGGTCCCCCATAACACCCCCATTCGATGTGGTCCTTCCAAAGCAACTCGTCTTGCAATATCACCCATTGGCTGGAAGTTATTTCTCCTGCCATTCAAATTATCGTTGTCTACTTCCATTCTATTGTTATCCTCATTACCACCGTTCCCTTGTCCGTTCCTCTGGCCATTTCTTCCATTTACTCCGTCGACTGGATACAAAACAGTCCCTGCAAAAGGAAGGTCATTGGGGGTAAATCTCATACCTGCTCTTACCCTTCCGCCTTCCGCCTTCCGTTGTACCAATGTCGAAATTCACAATTCTATCCTCAATGAGAACTTCCTAGAAAACTCCAAAATGTCCTGGAAGAAAATTGACCATCGATGTTGCAAATTCAGCTTGTGTTGGTGTTGCTCTCATTTCAAGATTAAACATTGCATGATTTGTTTCAGCTTGGAAAATAACGAATTGCTGCCTTACAGCTCTTCTAAGAACATAATCTATTCTATTTGAGACCTGTCGAGGTGTAGCAGCACACCTTGTTGATTTATGACCAATTTTCCCACATCAAACACAATATTTAAAGATTTCCTCGTACTTAAACTGTATCCAAATAAGCATACCATTTTGACAAGATAAGAAAAACCCTGGAATCAACGGTTCATCAAGTAATATCGTAACCCGAATACGAATAAAGTCATTCTCGGGAATGATACCACTAGGATGCACCCAGAAATGCTGACCTAAAATTCTCCCCACCACATTCCCGACATCAGTATTAATAAATTCAAATGGCAATCCCATCACCCGTAGCCAGATATTTGCCATTGGAAATCGTACCGTACGAGGTACCATCTCCCTCTCCCATTCTCTGAAAACAATCAAACCCCCATAGAAGGATGCTACACTTCTATATAAAATATCTTGCTTATCCCTTTCATCATCACAGTAAATAATGAAAATATCATCCATTTTGAAAACAGTAATAATACTTCTAGTAGTCCATTTTGCATCAATAGCTTGATTAATAGCAAATGCATCAAAGACCCTATAATCTACCATAAAACCCATGACACATTTACTATATAGTTCAACATTTTCCCTAATGGTCTCAGGATTAAGAGTAAGGATAGCACCTGCGCGAGGAAGCCTCCAATCCTGTCCAAACTCTTCTTCTAACCCCGGAGTCGGCGGTCTCTCAGGAATATTAAACGGCAGAGGTTCCTGATCATCTTCAAACATCTCGATTATTTTGACGTTGTTGGAAATTACCATTAGGCATCCTTCCCACTCTAAATCTTCCTTCATCGTCATCAGAACTAGAGCCTCTGGTACTATTTCTGGACGTGCTACTACCACTGGATGATGAAGAAATATGAATAACTCTATTATTAATGTCTCCATTTTGATAAATCCTCCTTCTTTCTATATCCCCATTGACCAGATTGTAAATATCCCCATTCATTGCCTCTAATCTATTGATTTTAACTTTTTTCTTTGATTTTTTGGTAAAATACTTTCTCCTTTGTTGCTGTTGTGTGGGATTACAGTAATTGCTTGAATATGAAAAATGACGCTCCATACTGCGGTATAAATACTAGAGTAGAAAGAGGTTGAGTGAAGAAAAGTCACTCAAAAGATTTTAGCAGATCAAAATAGCAGAGCATGCAAAGAGCTTCATAGGTGGAGAGAAATCTCCGTCTTTTAGTCTTCCGAGCACCCAATCAACCGATACTAGCCGCAATGATGATTGCATGCACGAGCTGATGATCCTAGACCCTAGTAAGACGCACTACTAGAATAAGTGTAAAAGGAACCATTAATAAGTAATCATTAAGTATAATTTATGGTGTCTTTGGTTAAAGAAATCAATTATCCCAAATAAGTGATCTCTTAGCTACTAACAAAGACATCATTTTTCTAAAAAATGATTTGTAAGCAAAACCAATCTAATATAAAGACACCATTTTTCAAAAAAATGGTTTCTAACTACATGAAATCTAACAAAGACACCATTTTTTGAAGTAAATGGTTTCTAATCAACTCACTAAATAAGACACCATTTTTTTTGAAGTAGCTGGTTTCTAATCAACTCACCAAATAATTTTTTTATTGTACACAATTTACAGAACACCCTCCTTTCTTCCCATCTTTCTCTATTCTTCTTCTCACCGCATCTCCGTTTTCTAATCAACTCACCAAACCCTAACCCCCTCTGACTCTGCCATCGACATCCACTTCCCAAGTCTCTCAAATCTCACTCCTCCTTCGCCGCCATCGATTGCTCTGTCCACCATCGACTTTTTCGGCGAGCTTCAGCCCCCAGCGGTTCTATCTCCGACTCGTCCTCCTGAGTCACTTGAACCTGAACACTGCGCCGGTTTTCTTCAGAGAGAATCTCACCGTCAAACTCTGCGTCGACAGTTTGTCCTCCACCTCACTTGCCGTCAAACTTAGTTTCTTTAGAGAGAATCTGTTTCTGCCAGTTTATATTGTTTCATCGTTTATTCTTATTGCCATTTGAAATTCGCAGCCGAAGAATTCAAGGTTCCTCCTCAAACCAGCGCAATCATCACCAACGGTAGTTTTTTTTATCCTAATTGCTTGATTTTTGTTGATGAAGTAATACTCTGATTTTACTGTGATTATGATGAGAATATGATACGTGTGATTTTGCTGTGATTATGGTGAGAAATTGAGAATATGATAGGTTTATTGTTTGATGATAAGAAGATTAGGTAGGTTGATATGTTCAATTGATTCTTTGATTTGTAATATCACTCGTCTAAGCGATTCTACTCACTTGCATTTGATTGTCTTTTTACGCAATCATCACTAAGGGCCGTGTTTTTCTCGGTGGAATCCGATTGTTTTTTTATGAATGTTAGTATTACTGTGATTTTACTGTGATTATGGTGAGAATTTGATAAGTTTACTGTTTGATGATAAGACGATTAGGTAGGTTGATAGATTCAATGGATTCTTTGATTTGTAATATCTGTCATGCAAACGAATTTAGTTGGTGAGGATTTTACGCAATCATCGTAGACGGTCGTGTTTTTATTGAAGAATCTCGATTTTTATTGATGAATGTTAGTAATAGTGTTTTTTTACCCTGATTATCGCGAGCTACTCACTTGCATTTGGTTGGTGAGGAGGTTAGTAATAGTGTGTTTTCACGCAATCATCACTAGCATTCGTATTTTTGTCTAAGGAATTCGATTTTTATTGAGGAATATTAGTAATAGTGTCTGTTTTTTTTACTTTGATTATGTTCCAGAATATGATAGGTTTATCGTTTTATGATAGAAGTGTAGCCAGGTTCATTGGTTTAGTTGATTTGTAATCTTATCTCGTTTAAACGATTCTACTCACTTGCATTTGGTCGGTGAGGATGTTAGTGATAACGTGTTTTTACACAATCATCACTAATTTTCACTACCTATATATCCTTGTCTAACTCTAACCACTGAGTAAACGAAACATTAATGAAAGATTTATATATATACACGCGTTTATGCTTATCCCAAATTGCATTCTGGAAAAGTGGCTTCACCTTCGATTCTGTTCAGTCATTTCTTAAGCAGTGTTGTGTTTGGCATTTGTTGATTTCTGTAATGGACTTGTTGGTGCATAATTCATAAGTTAGCTTGGTGTACATGTCGATGCCCAATTCATTCGACATGTCGATGCCCAATTCATTCGACATGTCGATGCCCAATTCATTATGTTTGGTTGTTTCTTACTTCCTCAGCTTGCAAATATGGTTTTGATAATGTTAATTGTTCACTGAAGCTCAAGTCTTATGTCAGTTGTGCCTAAGCGTTGTTTTTATTTTTTTGTTTACTTTTGAGTTTGGAACGTGAACATTCTGAGCAAGGGTTGTGTGATGAGCAGTTTATATAATCCTTGACTCATGTTTACTCTTGACCCTGTCCTTTTTTATATGATAGTTTTATTAATGCAATCATATTAACATCACAGAACACGAAATAGTTAAAAAAAATTAGATACTTCTTGCAGGTTATACCTCAAGATAAATCATGTAGCGTATTCTTTCAGCCGACACCCGACACCCGACTCAATTATACGTATGGCAGATTGATAACAAACAGAAGCACACCTTCACATCAGAACCAAAAGAACCTCGTTACTTTCCATGATCCTGTTGGATGACACCACAATACTGTTTGTAATCATATATATTTGTACTAGCTTAGCTGTGGCTAAACTGGCATGAATCCATTAGCCTCACTCACACGGAAAGAACAACCAGAATAAGGCCACAACCCAGAAGTGACTTGACCCCGAATATTGTTGGACTAAACCCAGGATGACTCAATAACACATTCGAATTAAGCAATTTAGTCAAAGAGTCTTATTGATTAAAGATGATGTAAGATTTAACATTAAACTTAAGACCTTTCATTTGTGTAACATTAAGCTGTGTCGCGCCACCATTAGGAAGCTCCTCGTCGATAACGACTTCAATGCCTTTGATCTCATTTTCAATGATAGTTCGCCTAATGTTGATGGTGCTTGGGTTGAGGAGGCTACTATCCAGAACTCTCTCGTTATTGATTCTCTCAGGCTTGCTACCGATTTCCTTGCTCTTAGAGTAAATTTTGTCACCAAGATTTTTATTTTATTTTATTGGAGTTTCTTTTGAGTCTGATTGTTGTTGCCATTTGCTAATATCAATACGTGATGTGCTTTCAATTTATTGGGTTTTCAGGTCACATGATTACAATGTTGTCGTCTACTGCCTCGGGAAGGTAATCAATCCTCTGCCATGTCTGTTTTCTTTAATCTATTTTTTACAATGGATTAGCATATGTTAGACTACGAATACACTTGGTATGTAGGTTTTCAAATGGTATCCTCCATCCGTTCCAATGAATTGTATATGTTTACTTTTTCCACGTGGATTTCCGTGAATGTTGTTTCGTATTTTCAATGAATTTGGATGGACAACTATGTCAAATCTGTGGAGATATTGTTGGAGTTACGTCGTGATATCTTTGTTGCTTGCAATGAATGTGCATTCTAGTTTGTAGAATTTTTGGTTGACGTACTTCTGATATGTTTGATGCCTAGCTTTTTTTGGTGCTTCTCAGTTTCTTCTCCCGATTGATGCAGGAAAAA
The DNA here is from genome assembly GCA_958450325.1 of Agrostemma githago. Classification (NCBI taxonomy): domain Eukaryota; kingdom Viridiplantae; phylum Streptophyta; class Magnoliopsida; order Caryophyllales; family Caryophyllaceae; genus Agrostemma; species Agrostemma githago. The sequence goes on along the minus strand of OY288260.1, from coordinate 31,786,296 downwards.
ACTTTGGAGTGCATGAATTTGTGAATCCAAAAGATCATTAAATTAGAAGATTTAGACGATTTATGAGGATGTTTATAAGTTCATCATTGAAGTGGATACTTTGATCCAATTGTATTTTTTTTCTTTGAGAAAACATTCCCATTAATATTCAGTAATAATAATGTTATTTGCACTATTGTGTGCTTCCAATGTAATTTCGGAAATATTTTGGCTATAATATATACTACTATTTTATTTTTTTAAATCCTTGTCTATTTTAAGTAATAGGAGTAAAAAAAATAGTACTAATAGCTGGACTCTCAAATATTATAATAGAAAAAGAAAAGAAAAAAAGAAAAAAGAAAAGAAGAGATCAAAGAGATCATATTTCTTAGTTCCATGGTTATTAATCTAGAAAGCAAAGACATCATTTAAGTGTGTTAAATGATTTTGTTGACTTGAGATAAGAAATCATATATCTTTGAAACAAGGTGTTTAATATATACACCAAAGAAACCATATATTTCTTAAAAGTGATTTCTAAACTCTACTTAAAGAAATCAATTTTTGGAGATGATCTCTTAGCCAAAGACACCTTTGACTTGGAGATCATCCCCAAAATGGTGTCTTAGGCCTTTTTGGAATGATTTCTTTGGGCTTTTTTTGTAGTAGTGACGCTTGAGTTGCTGATAGGCTGATGAAGCCACTTGTCTTAATCCACTTTTGGTAGAACACAAAAACTCTGTAGAAGATAAAGAAAACGATTTTTTGAAAAGCACAGTTTTGTAGAAATTTAATAGAAGCTTAAACCCTCAGATAAATCTGATTAGGGTGAACTTTCTTCCTAGTTAAGGAAAAAAGAAGGAAACCTTTCTCTTACTATTTTAGAGAGAGAAAGTATTTTTTGTCGGGGTCGACTGATTCTCCACAGCTGAACTAGACAACCAGCACTCCATTCTAATCTTCAAGCCCCATTTAGACAGGCTCTCATTAGTCTGAAGACTATTATGCGTCATTATCCAAGCAATAAAAGAGTGCTTGAATTGGACAATACCAGCTTATGTCAAACAATAGAACTCCAGTTTACCACCAGTTTCTGCTCTCTTAACCACTCATAACCCTTCTATACAGTATACTTTTTACCTGACTGCTGCCAACCATCCTGCACAAAGCCCTCCTTAAAGCTATCATACACCAGACAAATCCTTTTCCAGGACCAGCTAGACGTAGTTTTACATAGCATCTGTTGCCAATCCAAACCCTTTAAAAAATTGCTATGGATCCACTTTACCCATAGGTGATCTCTCTTTGCAGCCAAACACCAAATACATTTGGTAATGGTTGCCACATTCCAGTCTGCTGCATCTCTGATCCCCAATCCACCTTTCTGCTTAGAGTAACAAATCTGATTCCACCCAATTAGAGTAGCAGAGATGTAATTATAGTGCCTCTTCCATAAGAAATTTCTTCAAATATCTTCCACTTTCTCAATCACACTCTTGGAAAGGATAAACACTCTAGACCAGTAAGAGTGCAAGTACTGAAGGACCGCCTTTATTAAAGTAAGTCTGCCTCCATAAGACAGGTGCTTAGACCCCAAAGATCTAATGCGATCTACAATTTTTTTTATGCTAAAACAGCACTGTCTAAAACCCCTAGCTTTTTGTATGAGATAGAAATGCCTAATTATATGAAAGGAAGGTTACCCCTTCTCATTCCTGTGACCTGCAGCAAACCAGAAGGATCCCTAACCCCATTCATGTATATTTCTTACTTCTCTTTGTTCATTTGCAATCCTGAAGCTCTAAAGAACGTCAGAAAGGCCCTCATTAGAATAGTAACTGAATCCTTATTCCCATAGGAAAATAAGAGTAAGTCATCAGCAAAACAAAGATGTGCTAACTTCAGTTGCTTACACAAAGAGTGATATTTAAACCCTTGAAAAATTTGCACTTCTTGTAAGACTCTTGATAAATACTCCATACAAATAGCAAAGAGCAAGGGGGAAAGGGGATCCCATTGTCTAAGCCCCCTCTTACCTTTAAAGTAACCAAAACTACACCCATTAAGCAGCACCAGAGAATACCTCGTAGTAGTTACACACTCCATCGCCAGATCAACAATCTTTTGAGGGAATTTCAAAGCCTCCAACATTTCCCTACGGAAAGACCACTCCACTAAATCATAAGCCTTCCTAAGGTTAATCTTCATTAGGCACCTCGGGGAGCAAGATTTTCTCCCATAAAGCCTAACCAAATCTTGACAAATAAGAATATTCTCTATTACTTCTCTTCCTTGGATGCAACTACTTTGGTTTTAACTTATAATATCTGGTAGAATGCATCCCTTTCCATGGGACAAAATCTTAGCAATACATTTATACAATGTATTACAACAGACAATTGTCCTAAATTGTGTATCATATCAGGCATATCCATCTTAGGGATCAAGAATATGAGGGTGTGATTAACCTTCTTAAGCTATTTCCCACTTCTCCAAAAATTATGTACAACCTCCACCACACTAGGCCCCACAGTACTCCAGGAGTCCTTGAAAAACTGGCTTGTGTAGCCATCAAGACCCGCACTCTTATCCCCTGGAATGTCAAACATACTCTTCTTAATTTCATCAACTGTCAGCGGCCTAATCAGAGCAGAAGCCTGCTCAGATGAGACAGTCTTCTCCTTTCTTACCGCTGGCTTATACACCTTGGTAACTTCAGTACTAGTGCCAAGCAACTTCTTATAGTACTCTTCAAAAGCTGAGTTGATAGCTTTAGGACACTACTACAATTCTAGGCTTAGAAAGCAAGAGACCAGGAACAAAGATCCGTTCCAAAGATTACAAAGGCCATAAATAGTCAGAAAATATCTCAAAGAAAGCAAAAGATCAGGAACAAAGATCCGTTCCAAAGATTACAATGGCCAGGGATAGTCCGAAACTATCTCAAAGAATGCAAAATTCCAGGGGCAGACAGAAATCTGTTCTAGAAAATTAAATCTAATTCAACGCAGCCACCCGAGAGGGATAATCTAATTCAACGCAACCACCCGAGAGTGATAAATCTAAATCAACGCAGCCACCCGAGAGGGATAAATCTAAATCTAACGCATCCACTCGAGAGTGATAAATCTAAATCAACGCAGCCACCCGAGAGGGATAAACCTAAATCAACGCAGCTACCCGAGAGGGATAAATCTAAATCAACGCAGCCACCTGAGAGAGATAAATCTAAATAAACGCAGCCACCCGAGAGGGATAAATCTAATTCAATGCAGCCACCCGCATGGGATTAAAACCAAAACTGAATCACCGGAGAAAAACTCAAACAAGAGGTCTATGCCAGAGATTGAAACACTAATCAATTACAACAACACCACAAACCCAAAGCAAGACAAGCAAACCCAAACCAAAGCTTTAACAAACAGCCGCAGGCAAGGAGGTCGGGTATGATTTCTAAACCTTGGCTAACAAGCCTTAGTATGTAGTCCAACGGACTTAAAACGACCTGAGCGGACAGCCACCAGGTCGTAATCCTCGATTGACCTGAGCAGCTATACTTTGACTTTCGCCTTGTCCAAACCTCAGTCAAAGTGAGAGCTTCTGTAGACACCCATATTTGGACATGGTGGTTGCAGGAGTGCCCAACAAACACCCGATGATGATCGGCCTGCAACACGATACGATTTTACGATGTTTTAAATGGTTTTTTTATAGAACGGATCAAATAATTACTCGAAAAAATTATTTCAATATCAAGATGGTCTTAGTCGTGTCATTACGGTCACGTCGACACTAATTAGAATCAATTCTAACACCGGGGCTCTGAATTACCGAGCTTGAGGCCCAACGGCGCATGTGCTAGGTCAAGGGTCGAAAACCTTTGCGTCCAAGAAACATAAAGATTACGTATAATCTCCACTTTGGAAAGTTTTCAAATCAAATCTTTAGAATCCTAGCCACCTCACCCCTGGTGCGTCAAACTTTCATTGCCTCACCCGAGGCGCCCCAACTCTGGGTCGTACCACTTCAGGCACCTGAGATCTCGATTTGAACTACGAGAAAAATTATAAATACCCCCCTCTCTCCGCTCATTCAACACACAATTCAATCTCCGAATCCTCTCTCTCCTCTAAGAGCTTCTTAGCTCCTCTTTAGCGTCGAACTCCGACATTAGGCACGATCCACTCGATAATTTTCTCTCAAATTCACATCTTAAGAATCAACACTACTCATCGTAGTTCCTCCATATTGATTGGATGCGAAACAAAAAGGGCACCCATGTTGACTAGTCGACCCAACCCACCGTAGCGAAGCTCTGCCGGAATTACCGCAAGAAGCTAGAAGGATCTGCAAGTAGAAGTCATATTGTCACTAGGTTGTTATCTAAACACAACTTTACATACCGTACTTTTAATTATGCACTTCGATAACGTCGAGTCCGACTCATGTGGATACTAAATTCACGATGCGTCCTAAACATACGTAACATCCACAACTTCAACCACAAGCACTAACACCCCATCTAAACCCGAGTAGTCATGAGATCCGTTCTCAACCATCTACGCATTGTGTCTCGTTTAATGTACTCTCTGAGGGTGCAATTCCTCACAATGTGATTTACTTATATTCGCATTTACACCTTTCGTATGATTTATCACTTTTATTGCGATAATCGCATGCTAAACCACCTAATACGAAATTCAAAACATAAACAAGCTAAAACTGATCGATCGGTGGTCAGGTTCCGTATTAATCCCGATGCTCACCCTCACACGTGGTTTGACGCATCCTCATTGTGGACATGACATAGGTCCACACCCGACGCGGTCATGCGCGGGTTTTGGTAGGCGGATGTTCTCGTGTGAGATTGATCTCGAATTGAAATTTAAATGATGATGGAGTCGCCACCGAACTTTGTGGGTATTCGGACCCGCTCGAACCCACTCTATACTTAGGCATATCGCGCATAAAGCACGGTTCGCCTTATAGTACTAGAGCTTGTGGGGTTCGTCTCTTTGTATAACGATACCGATGTCGAATTATCGAGTATTGTATATCGAATGACTCTTGTTGCCAATGGTTTCTGGCGTCCGGAAAATAAAAGTTCTGAGTAAGGGGTGAAGATACGTGTTTGGAAGCCCATGAAGGACACTTAACCCCGCCCACACATAGCGGCCTCTACTAAGATATCTATTGGTGTTCATGTATGCGCGTTAGTAAGATGGTGAAATGTTATGACAAACATTGTTTTATGCTAGGCCTACGAATTACGTGTTTACTATGTCGTTTAATGCATCTTAGAATATGTCGAAGTTGTTTTAGCATGCGATGTTCATTTGAAAACATTTAATGCCAAACAACGGAAATAAATAACTTGTAAGTAGATTACAAGTTACACGGGCGGAATACAACCCGGATTTCACAATACGACAAGTAATAATATTATCGAGTTAGAAACGGTAAACGTACACTACAAAAATCAAACCCAAATTGCGGCGGATTTGTCCGACGCAAAATAGTGGTTGCATTGGACTAGCCCACGCAAAAGGACGCCGTGTTTTTTTGACGCATTTTTTTTTTGTGGGCAATTCCGACGCAAACATCTTACGTCGGATAATCCGATGCGACGCTTGGTGGGCCAAAGCATCCAGTCAACGAGTATTCCGTTGGATTATCCGACGCAATGTACAATTTTCGTCAACATTGCGTCGGATAGTCTGACGCAATGCTCGTTGATTGTTTGCGTTTGCGATGGACTATCCGACGCAATGTCCACGAAAGTTATATATTGCGTCGGATAATCCGATGCATATGTCAAATGGGGGTTTAGTTTAGCGTCGAATTAGCCGACGCAATTCCGACGTTTGTGTTTTATTTGCACCGGCTAGTCCAACGTAACGGCCCGTTTCTACTCCCCGATTGCGTGGCCTATTCCGACGCAATGTTGTTTCTAAAATAATAGCTTTCGTTTTTTTCAGCTCCCCATATAGGCCAAAATAAACAAACCTGCAATACATATCTTTTTCACAAAACTTCACAAAACTAAACAAATCTAAACCAGGATGCTGTTATAGAAAATGAAAATATATTACAAAGAAAACATGTGTTGGGTTCACAATTCTATCTAGGAGTTAGTGACGTAGAAATATATACATAACTATAACCTAAGCAAGTACCAAAGAAGAGACGAACTACCTACGCAAGGGGCTGAAGTTGCTCCGACCCAAAGGGATGACCATCGTCGTTGTTATCATCGTGCCTTCTAGTGCGCGGTCCACCGCCGCATCTTTCGTTCTCCATAGCCCACCTTTCCCTCATCATCTTTGTAAACCTGTCCTGCTCCTCCAACCTCTTTTGTTTGGATCTTCCTGTCTCTTCTAATGTCTGCAGGCGCTCTTCTTGTTTCTTGAAGTTTTCCTTCATGCGCTCGTTAACTGTACGTTCTTGGGAGGCGGCGGTGAGGAAGTACGTGTCCGCAGAGATCTTTCGATGCGTTGCCTATCCCCCAAAACTGTCTCTTCTGGTTGTAGCCCCCCGCGACATCGTGGAAGATCTTCAAGGTGTTCGGTGACTTATCAGAAGCTCGTGCCTCCTCCACCGCTTTGTCAAAGTTCTCCTGAAATAGCAATTGGAAACAGTGTTACAACTTTCATAACAATATACTTTCACATCATAATATTTGGGAGTAGTATTTTCTTGAAAAACTGTATTACCACTCACAACGATCTCCGGTGCTCGGGGTCACACTACTACAAATCCCTTACTTTCCTGAGGTTTAAAAAGCATGTTCTCGTCACTTTAAAACGTTGCAAATTTTTATTCTCGACGCTTCCCTAAAGTGTCGAGTTTTGGGGCGTCAGGAATTCGCGACACTTTTTTGTGTCGCTTTTCTTGACACATTAAAGGGTCATATATAATTTCTGACGCTTCATTGCGTTAAAACTTGTATATAGTCTCGGCGCTTTTCTTTGTCGCCATATTTTCTTAACGCCAAAAAGGCTTTACATCTAAAACGTCGAGAATATTACAAGAAAATTTTTGTCGATAATTTAGCTATAGAAATTATTATGATACACATCGTGCCTCATATATGAAACGATCTGTTAGAAGACGTAATTGAATGGCAAAACTAAGTAACAGTTGTTTTTGGAGCTTTGGGGTGAGCAGCATTATGCAAAACAAGAGAAAACTTCTCTTAGGTTATCCATTAACAATTGATGCTTCATCCGGTGTCATTCCCTTCATGCCTTTTCTACTCGACAGTCCATTTCTTCCAATCATTTTTTTATCTACTAGCAAAAACCCATCCATTATACACGTTCATCTACCACAACCCTAGTCATGAGTGGGTCGATGAGATGATCCGCTATTGCGTAGGCCTTAGTTGTGTTGAAGAATGATTTAGCCCAAAGAGAATATAACAACATAAACAAAGTCATTTACACGTTCTTGAACATTGTAGTAAAAAAAGTCAGGATCGTGCTTTAGAACAAAGAAGAACATGCTAAAAAGTATTTGATGTGGGAGCAAAAGGTATCTTTCGCTTCACGAACATAACAAAGGAATATAGTGAATATATGTATTAGAGCAGAATGTTGTACCTGAACTATTAGGGAGTCATCATTGAGTTGAAAATAAAGTCCAATAGGAGGCTCATAGTTGCCTTTCCACACAAGTGAACATCTACAAGAAATATTATTGAAATGTCTAAGCTTTATAAGCTAGTTGGAATAAGAGTGCGTAGTTGAGCAAATAACATGTTACTAGCCTGAGCAGACGAGCCTAGACATTTTGATCTCTACCAAACAACTTCAAGAGTCTTATCATTCATGATTCGCTATCTGTTCTGATAAGCTATTATTGCGAAGAACAGATAATCAAATCCAACCTACACTAGCACAGAAAAAGATATGAAATCAAGCCTTTCACACATTGATACATATGTTGATATTTGCCGCTGTGGGAGTTAATAGGATTTCAAGCAAGCGTGATCATAAAGTGCCTACACTATATACACAAACCAACCTCTGCTCCCTAAAAGTAGACTTGCACGGCTAAATGTTCAAAGGGATTGATAAAATTGCGATTCTTATCCGAAAGTAATGCCAGAATTACTAAGTCTAGTACATTCTAAACACACGCTCCTTGCACAAACTAACTCATGCATCATTCTCAAAAAATTTAAAATCAACAGCAACATTAATCAACATTAGCAGAATTACAATCAAAGATTAAATCATCGACGAAAGCATAGCACATAATAAAATCTGAATAGAGTTGTTACAGCCTTAGAGGCAACATAGTACTGGTAAACGGTCTTAAGCCAACCTGCATCACCATTAGTATGCGAAAATAAATGAACATTCAACTTTCCTGGAAGTAATTTAGCCACAGTGTTATTGATAATAGAGATTTTACCTATGTTGTGAAACAGATAAACTAAGCATAAAGTTGCCAAATTTGAGTAATTATACCAAAAAAAATGGAAGGATTAGCCGTCCATTATTAATTTTTATAAGGGGAAAACAAGTGTGAGTGATCAAGGGCAAATTGGGTATATTAGTTGATTAATAAAGCAGCACATGATCATGTTCCATGGTCATAAGATGATAAGCCTGAAACTTAGCGTAAAGGCACAACGCACCTACAAAAACAAAGGCGATTGGGTATTTCTACAATTGAGTAATCATAGAACAGCAGTCCTGATATAATTAGTGGACTGTTTTGAGTTAGGAGTTGCTCTATACGCATTATAATCTGGTCCAAATTGTGGCATCGCATAGAGTATAATTACCAGGCTGTTTGTGCTTTGCTCTTTCAGTTTCCCTTCTTCTTTTGCGTCTTTTCATCAATCAAATATGCTTGCCTAAACTGAAAGAGCTACAGCCACACAATACCACTGAAAAAACCTTCTCTTGTACCAAATGTAAAGGTTAAACCTCAGACTTAACAAGGACAGTATCATACAATAAGCACTAGACGAAGGTCTTAAATAGAGAAGGATACACTCTAGCATTCCAAATTGAAAACGTTGTAGATCTAGCCGTTTGCTTTACATAATATTATTAACAAGATCCGTAGAGGTTACGCATAAACCAACAGTAAAAACTTAAACTGAAATACAGAGAGTAGCTAAGTATATTTGCCTTTTCAAATGACGAAAACCATATATCTGCATGAAGCGACAATTCATACCTAAAGTACTTTCAAAGCAACCCAAACGAGTTTCAAACAACACTAGCAACAAATTTAACCTGCAATTCAAGGAATACCCTCCTTGTCATGAATCTTAGTTTTAACGTTGTCAACAGTGTCGGAACTCTCGACATGGAGAGTGATTTTTTTGCTAGTTAGTGTCTTAATGAAGATTTTCATCATCTACACAAAAAATAATAACACCATCACAAATCAAACTAATGCCCTAAATCAAAACATATTAATCACCACCTCATCATTAATCATTTCAATCTTCAGATAATAGGAAAAAAATCATTTATCACTACTTAGACTCTATTCAAATGAAATCAATGTGATTAAGAACAAAATGTTTAAGACGACAAATTATAGAGCCAGTATAACAGCAGAATTGGGGATACAGAGATAATCAAGCAATTAGTCAATTACACGAGATTTAATAGAATTATATAATAGGGTTTTATGACAAAATCAAAGCAATAATATGAACTTAAAATAACATAAATAAGCAAAATCAATAGAATTGTTAGAGGACAAACAATTGTCCAATTCAAAAACTAGAAATCGTAAGAGATATTTAAAGGGATCGGTACATTCATGGGGAATTACAATGGAGAGTCGATAAGGTGAGGAACTTACACCGTTGTAGTAGACGGAGGAGTTAACGATTCAATAGAGTCAAAATAGATCAGTAGGACAAAGAAATAAAGAAATCAGGAAAGATGAACATGATAAATCACCGAGAAAATTGAAAAAGGGATCGAAAGTAATGAAAATCGATCGCAGATTTGCTAATAGAGCGGTTTATGATTAGGGTTAGAATATTTAGTTAGAGGGAAAGGAAAACGAAGGTGTAGTAGAGTGCTGGATTGAAATTTTGAGAAGATGTGTTTAGCGGTTTCTTACTCTTTGGATAATAAAATATATTACAAGGTGAATTTGGATAGGAAACATGCTGACGCTTATAAAAGCGTCAATCGTGAAGCGTCGGGATAGTAAGGGATTTGTAGTAGTATCAATCCATTTCTCGTCCTTCCCCTTCTTCGTCTTCCCCAAAAGCTACACCGGGGTTGCGGTTGGGCCCTTCATAAAACAGTGTTAGAATTTTCAGCATTTATTTACCAATAATATATTGAACTATAATTAAATTGATTACTTGTATTATAAGCTCCTACTACCGAGGCAGCTGGTGGGTTTGGTCACTCTGTCCGCTTGCCCACATTGCGGTTCGACTTCTTCACCTCCACCTTCTTCTTGAACTCTGGGTCATCTGCCTTCCGTTTCAGTTCCGCCCACTTCTCTTCCGGAATCCATTCCGACTTCGTAACCCTCGGAACCGCTCTCTGGAATATATCAATTATTCTCTTATTTATTCGACTCTCGTAGTCTGATTTGAGGTCATACCCCAAGTCTATACGCACTCTCCTCTGTTTGTCCAAAATATAATTTGTTAGTTATAATTTAATATATAAGTCGTGCAATGAACAATTCTGAATGACAAACGTGGCAATTACCGCGAAGTGCGTGTACATGTCATCCTGAGCTCTCTGGAATGCCTCCATCCAGCTACGCTATGCGCTTGGGGTAGAACACGTAGGGCATGATTATAGAATCACGCAACATCGTAGAGTATTGTTTGTTCTCCCACCTATATATGTAATTTTGGATGTTAAGCAGACAAATGAGTGAAATCAAATAAAACACTTGATTATAACAATAGAAACTCACCAAGCAGCTCCCATAACTTTTCGCCGTGAAAGGTAGGGCTTCGAAGGCGTTGCCACGTACCCCGTCGCTCCAATTTCCTGTACAGCATCCACACCATGGACGACGGGCACGTCTTCCTCAAAAGCGGTGGTGTTACTCTGGCTACTGCTACCCAGCCGTCAACCGAACGATTCCACTGTCACCTGTCAAATTCACTTCTACGAGAAACATGTTTGCGCAAAGTTAAAATATATAGTCAATTAGTTTAGGGTAATCTAGAAATTTCATTGATTAACAAAATAGTCTCAAATTATAAATAAATAAATTAGAACTTGTACTGAATAAAATACAAAGAACTATAGACACTCTAACTATCGTCACTATCACTATCTGAATCGGTGTGCGCTTCAATGAACCCCTCTTCCCCGTTCTCATCGTCATCGTCCCAGTCGCTATTAACCTCATCCACATCATCTTCATCAACGATCAACTCTTCCTCCTCGCCCTCTACTTCAGGAGCAATCCAATCGGCAAATTCGTCATCCTCCCCTTAACCACCAGCAACTTCAACTTCATATTCTTTCTCATTGACGTCATTGTATTCGATCAAAATAGATGATATTGGTCGATTAGTATCAACTACATCCTCTTGGTAGACGTCATCATCGATGATAGGATTATTAACTTGTGATCTTGTCTTGATCTTAAACACCACTGACCAATTCGTACTCTTTTTTCCCTTTGGGTAAGGAGCGTAGCAAACTTGATCGACTTGATACGCCAACACAAAAGGGTTGTGTCCTTGCAGCTTTCTCGTTAGGTCGATATCCACAAGTTTGTACAACTCATGAACATTGACTCCATGCGCGAAGTTGTCGATCCAATCACATTTGAACAGCACGGCCTTGCAACTTTGGTTGTTGTCGTAGTAGTCAAGCTCAATCACTTCAACTAGGATTCCATAATAATCTGACCCGTCGGTATACAACTCACAGATGCCGTTACTTTTGGTCGATTTTTGGAACGTCAACACCCTCTTTAAACGCATGGAAGTTGTACCCATTAATTGCATATCGCCTCCAAGTCCTGACTCGTGAAGACGGCCCAGTGCCTAGAGGTCTTACGAGGGGATCATCTAATGCTTCAGGCTTTTGTGAAGGTAAAATATATCAATAAACAATGCAGTTTAATTTTAGAATTGAACCAAACTCAGACACAATTTATATAGTTCATTAAAGTATCATTTCGACATACTTGATTACGTAGCCAGGAGGGAAACAAATACTCATACTTGACCCAAATGTCGTCAGATATTTTCAATTCCGCGTGTTTGCTCATGATAAAAGCCTCGAACTTCCCGAAATAGTTACAAGTTGTAGTTAATCGAACATACTACCAATTATTAGGAGGGTATGCTGTACGTGAGTCACTTACTCCTCGTACGGACGGATGACAGTGCCACAGTTTCTCAGAACGTAGGAGTGTGCCTGCTTATACTTAACATCAGTCAACCACCTCTCCTTGCATTTTCCAGTGCTGTTGCCCATGTCATTCTTAAATGGTTCCAGCTTCCTTTGATGGTCTTCAGTTTCACGCACACCCACGTCCAGGTTTTTGGCTTTCGTCTCATTGTGATCTTCGAAGTAGAAGGAGTAGAAGTTTGATGTATTCTCTAACAAATATGCGTTGCATATTGACCCCTCAACACGCGCTTTGTTCCCAATTTTCTTTTTCAAATGGTTTAGGAACCTGCAAAATGGTGGTAGGAAAATATAACACAAACTTGATAATTAATACACAATAATTCATACTGATGGGAGTTGAGGATGTCACCTTTCAAATGGGTACATCCAGCGGTACTGAACTGGACCGCCAACCCTTACTTGATACGGCAAGTGAAGTGGTAGATGCTCCATGGAGTTGAAGAACGAAGGAGGAAATATTTTCTCCAACTTGCAAAGGATCTCGGAAATATTGTTCTCCAACCGATTCATGGACTTCACTGACACCGTATAGGAACACAAATCACGGAAGAATTGACTAATCTCTGTTATTGCATTCCAGGTGTTCATAGGCACTAGCTGCTTTAATGCTACTGGCAACAAGCGCGCCATAAACACGTGACAGTTGTGGTTTTTCATGCTATGCAAAATTAACTTCGAATGGTCCACACACCGAGACAAGTAGGATGCGCAACCATCCGGGAACTTCAACCTAGCCACCCAGTCGCACAAAGCCTTCCTTTCATTTTTTTCTATAACAAATGACGATGATTTGGGTCGCCCAACACACAGTTCCTTGAAATCGGCTTTGCCTTTTGGTCCAAAGGTTGTCTTGTTCGGTACATGCATTATGGTGTTGATAATCTACTCAAAAAAGTTCTTCTCAATATGCATTACATCTAGATTGTGTCTGATTAGCAGGGTGTTCCAGTAAGGAAGCTCCCAAAATATGCTCTGCTTCCACCACCCTTCCTTCTTATCCTTCAACTCCTTCAACTGTTGATGGGTAGCATGTACTATTGTAGGATACTTTTGAACATCTGCCCATATCTCATCGCCTAATAACCTACTACATGCGATCCTACTATCATTGGGATTTTCCTTGAGGAAACTCTTACAGTTACGTCTAAATGGATGTTCCGAAGGTAGAAACTGTCTATGACATTCAAACCAACACACCTTGCCGCTATTTTTAAGCCAAAACGGTCTTTGGTCTTTCGGTTGACAGTAAGGGCAAGCACGGTAACTCGTTGTACTCCAACCAGACAACATCCCGTAAGCTGGGAAGTCATTGATGGTCAACTAGATTGAAACTACTCTTCCTCGACACATCGTACGTGTAAACCCCGTTATCCCACAAACTTTTTAACTCCTCAACTAGAGGTTAGAGATACACGTCCATATTGGCTTTCGAGTTCCAAGGACTAGGAACAATAAGAGACATGAAGATAAATTGTCTCTTATTGCATAACCATGGAGGTAGGTTGTAGGGTGTCACAATCACTGGCTAACATGAGTACGACTTCCCGAACTGCCCGTATGGTGAGAAACCATCTGTGCACAAACCCAAATGTACGTTGCGCGGCTCTTTTGAGAACTCCGGATGTTTGATATCAAATGTCTTCCACGCTTCACTGTCGCTAGGGTGTGTCATCGTACCACTGACCCTTATTTGTGAGTTACTATGGTGCCAACTTATCTCCGCCGCAATTTTCTTTGTCGCATACAGTCGTTGCAGCCTCGGGCCTACTGGGAAATAAGTCGGAACGTTAGTTGGTACTCTCTTCCCTCTAGTATTTAGCGTTGGACTCTTGTACCTCTTCAAACCACATTTTCTACACTTGCCGAGGTCCGAATCTCCCTTCCAGAACAGCATGCAGCCGTTCAAACATGAGTCTATCTTTTCGTGGGGGAGTTGAAGGCCCTTCAACACATTTTTTACCTCATAGAAATTATTCGACATGACGTTATCCTTTTTCGGTAGAAGTTCAGCAATCAGCTTGATCCAACCATCTAAAGATCTAAGGGGCATGTTGCTCTCACACTTCAAAGTCAACATCCTTTAAGCGACTTGCAGCAAACTCATTTCGCATCCGTCATAAACTGGGAGCTCAGCATTTTTAAGCATTTCGAAAAACGAAAGGACTTGTGGGTTGGGTACGTGTTGTACTTCTTCCCCGCTTATGTGGTCTGGGTTACGCTCCTCCTCCATTATGTCCTCAACTGTCGTACGTAGTGCGTCCTCCACGAAGTCCCGATACGGATTTTTGCACACTGTTTCTTGCAGCCGACTAGCGATATTTTCATCTTCACCATGATACGCCCACACGTAGTAGTTCTCAATAAAATTGTGTATGTATAGATGCTCCCTAACATCTTGCTCATGTTTTAAGGCACGATTTTGGCATTTTCTATATGGGCACCTAAGTTGCTCGCTGGTGCAGTGGGGGTTATTATTTAAGAAGAACTTGACGAACTCCTCTACTCCGTCTCTAAATTCAATTTTCGGCCAGTCTCTCGTACATCCACCTTCGTTCTACTATATTCATTCTATATGGATTGAACTATGAATGTTCAGGGTATGTACACATGAAAAAATTGGCGTGGCCCGTGGGGGAAAGCACTCAACAACATCTAACAGTTACATATAATTTGAAGCAGGGTACAACAACAGGGGAAATGCACATTGAAGAAAAACAATGACTTTGTCCACCAGTTCGAACTCTCACAACCTTCAATTTTGAAACGATTCATCATCGGGGACCTTATTACTCCAACCTAAACCCATTCTTGTACGTTCCATGTCACTGATAAACATAAAATTGTGTTATGTCGATAAGAAAAAAATTCGGCAGCAATTCGCCTCAGTTCTCCAAAAGCACAATGTGGAATATATGAATACTCCGCATGTGCAATCAAAGAACATTGAGGGAATTGTCATCAAATTTTCCTCTTACCAACACAACAGAATTTCATGTTTACCACCTAAGCGACATGAAAAGTACAAGAACAGTCCCAAAACGAGGATTGTCCGAGAACTACTCCTAATGAGTAACTCTTGAACATGTACTAGGTGGGTCTGAGTAGATATCCAACAGTATTTATCAACAAAACATAACGTAAATAGAAAACAACAACAATTATATATCAATTCATTTAGTAGTATTAGATGAGTGGTAGTAGTAGTGGTAGTAGTAGTAGTAGTACTAGTAGTAGTAGTAGTAGTAGTAGTAGATTAGTAGTATTAGTAGTAATAGTAGTAATAGTAGTATGGTAGTAGTAGTAGTAGGAGAAGGGTGGGGCTCGCCGGAGGGTGTGGGTTCGACAGAGGGGCGGATCACGCCGGGAGAGGGGAGGGAAACCAAAATTAGGGGTCGGGTTTGGGTGGGTTCGGTGAGTCGGGGGTGGTATTCGTCGGGGTGGGGTTCGCCGGAGGACGTGGGGTTCGGCGGTCTTCGCTGCTGCTTCGCGAAATCGCCAAGGGGAGGGGGTTGTTTATGTTTGCAGATCTGAACTGCTAGACGCTTTTTTTTTAATTAGAAACCTTTGCGGCGGAATAGCCGTCGCAAATTCCGTCGCAGTATTCAATTTTGCGGCGGCTATTCCGACGCAACCCTCGTTGACTAACCGCTTCATATGACGCGTTGACTCGACCAAATATCGTCGGATTAGCCGACACAAAATCTAGATTTGCGTCGGCTAATTTGACACAAATAATTGACATAGTGGCGCCAACAAGAAATTGTTGGCGCATGTTTCGTGGTGTCGTCGGATTGCGTCGGTTAATCCGACGTAGATACATAGCGTCGGATTATCTGACGCAATCCGACGCAACACTAACTCTTACGTTGTATATTTAATCCGACACAATTTGTCCGCCGCAATTTCCTCTGTTTTTAGTAGTGTAAACTATAAATAGACTCGTAAATTGAAGACGTAAAATGAAACCATAAACCAAACGATTAGGACAGACTCCGATCAGTTAAACATTACATTGCGTATTGACCAGAGGTTGGGGGCTCAGGCACACGAGCTGATGTGGCCTAGAAGTCACGCGCCTGGTGCGAGGCGGCCCAGCGTTCAGGCGCTAGCACCAGGGCGCTTAGACAGGCAGCGTTCGGCACCGAAGCGTGATGCTAGCTTGATCCCGAGGCCTTGATGTCTCGTCCCGACTTATCATGGTGAAATCTGACTGTCTCGATTCGTCGTACACCGAGTCCGACTAAGGAGTCGTCGGTATAAGACTTATATCGTGAGACGTTCACTCAAAGTCATAACGGAATAGAACGAAATATGAAATGTGGGTTTTTAAAAGAAACACGTGATGGATTAGCATGTGTCGACTAACGTCGCAAGCATAATTCCCTAAGTGAAACTTGTATTGGTGTCGACTAAATCAGAAGTCCACGATTTCTTGTTTCGACAATAATTGGGTACTTGTCCTTGATCATCCCGGTTTATGATTTAGATCGAACATATCGACTTAATACGAATATCGGAACCCTCCATATCACGACTTCGTTATCAGGTTGCGTAGATCGTACGACTCTCGGATTGACATCATTACGTTTCGTATTACTTAGATTTTCGATGACTCTTTATGCGCGATGTTCGATTACGGAATGACAACAAGCATTTAGAATGACGTTTGAAAATGGCATCAAAAGCACTCAACTAAGGATTCTACGATCGCGTCATAACACGATGGGTCAGTCGCACGCCATGAGGTGCCATGACTCTTAAGTGCCTTGGGTGGCGTGCCTCAATTGTGAGGCACCAAAACCCGTGCGTGCTGTGTGATAGTTATGCGGACTTTGGGTAGAATCGATTTTTCACATAAGTTCGATTGGAAGGATTGAAAAATCAATTTGTCATCACAAACACTACGCCCTTTGCATTTCGGCGTCATAGTTTGGCCTTTTGGGCCTACGACGCGCGATTTAGTATCATCGGACGTTTGCTAGAATCGAGTTTTCGAAAATAGTTTAATAATAGTATACGCAGTATTAATATAACGAAATGATATAAGCAATTTTACTGGGTTGACTCGTCCTTAGACAACCAATTACGCGAGGTAGCGAGATAAGCGACCTTCAATAACGCGAATGCGGTACTCTTGTGTCCATGTTTCCTTATCTCATCACCCTTTGTATTCGGTACGTTAAAAGTTGATTATTTTATAGTCGGAAGTCAGTAGTTAGATGTTAGGAATGAAAAAGTAAAATGTTAGATGCGAAAATTAAATGTTAGCGTAGGATAAACAAAATGTTAGTAATGTTAGAGTACCGTAAATAAACGAGTTTAAGGATTAGAAATGGGATTTGAACACTCAACCTACATGTCAAATGCTTCGAAATAAGGGCTTGCGGAGTATCGTCGTAGACACAGGGATCGGTTCAATATATGTAGGAGGAGTTAAGGTGTAAGTGAGGGAGAAGAAAGCTCTCGCGTTTTTCTGAAGTTGGGTTTCGGAAATGAGAAATACTGACCCTTGAAACGATGGACGTAAGGGTGTATTTATAGAGGTTTTCGAAATGTTCCGACTTAGAATTTGGGCGCCCGGAGGCTCATGCCTTGGTTTTGGGGCGCCCCACCTGAGGTGGCTCAGTTCTGGGGCGCCTGGATGCAAGCGATTCGAATCGCACGTATCGGAAATTGCTGAAAATACGGATTGATATCCGGTTTATTCGAGGCAAGATCTCATTCTGTTTTGACTTGGACTCATTTTGCATTTGGACGCTATTATGGCCCTTTTGAATTTCGGGCTTCGACTTTGATCGTATTTGATTTGGTCGATAAAAGATGGTTTTGCCCCCGGTGGCGGTTTTGGCTCAAAGTAGCTTTATTTTATTGGAAACGACCCACTGAGTCTAGATTTGAGGTTGTTTTTGAGAGGTTTGTACTCCTCTAAGTGTCCACGTCGGATACTATTGGTTACAAGTTCATATTCAAGCGTATTGATGCATGTTAACGTCCGATCATCATCGACTGTTTTGTTGGAGATTGCTACAGACAAGAGCATTTAAAATGCGGGTGTCTACTGATCCCCCACTCTGACTGAGGCTTGGACAAGGCGAAAGTCAGAGTAGCCACCAGGTCAATTGAGGATTACAACCTGGTAGCCTTCCGGTCGGGTCGTTTATAGTCCGTTAGACTCGCGTGAAGGGCTTGCCATCCATAAGTAGAGGATCATACATGTTTTGATAGCTCCGTGGGGAGTTGCTTTCGAAGTAATGGGTATACCTATATGCAGACACATCATATCTTGGATGTAGCATTTTAGGAGAAACATCGACTCGAAGTTTCCGCTGGGGAGTAAAGGCTGGTACCTGAAATGTTAGATACGCAAGCATAAATAACGGATATAGCAGATAACATGATAGCATATAGAAAATGCACTTAACTTCTACAGATCGGCTTGCGTTTGAGGAAAAAGATTTTGGCTTCATTCTGAAATTGAAGTCCTGACAGCAGCTAACGTGCTAGGAGATAGGTTTTCAAAATTGAAGGCTTAGAAAAATATTTGCAATTTAATAGACCAAAGTTTAACCATGTCGAAAAGGATTTCTCAAATGGTTATGTTTTGCAAATTTCAAAGTAAGAATTTAAGTGAAGCGGTTGTCGAGAGAGAAAGTAGTGAAAGAAGGCTCTCCGTTCCTCTGCAATGTTGAGGTACCGGAAAGTGAACAACTCTACTTCCTCTCGAAATGACGGGAAATCAAACCACAAAAATAATAGTAATAAAACATCTGGTAATAATAAACACAGTAATACCAATATTAATAAAAATTCTTCTAGTAAACAAAATCAACAGGAGGCGATGAAGCTGACATACTAGAGGAAATCGAAGTAACACTAGACGATGTTCTGGAGCCTGAACAAGCTAATCCAGAGACACCTCCCTTACTTCAGATTTCTACGGAAGATGTTAAGGATGAGCTGAATTACTGGAGTACAGCCATATACGGGTTCATAGTCGGAGCAAATCCTCCATGGAGCATTGTTTCTGGCTATAAACGTCGTATATGAAAGAACCTGAAGATTGATAAGATCTCATTTATTCCTGTGGACATGGCATAGGTCCACCCCGACGCGGCCACGCGCGGGTTTGGGGAGGCGAATGAATCTCCATATGAGATGGTCAAATTGAAATTTAAATCGAAGTTGGAGTCGCCACCGAACTTTGTGGGAGTTCGGGCCCGTTCGAACCCACTCCATGTCGTAGTGGGCCGTGTACAAAATACGGCCCATTTCCGATGCCAGAGTTTATTGGGTTCGTCCCTTTGCATTTTATACCGATACCGACATGATCGGATACCGTGTATTGAATGACTCTCGTTGCCAATGGTTTCGGACATCCGGAAACCGAGGTTCTGAGTAAGGAGTGAGGGTACATGTTGGGAAGTTCACAAAGAACACCCAACCCCGCCCGCACATTAGCGGCCTCTACTAAGATATCGTTTGATTTTTTAATACGCGCGTTAGTAATACGATGAATGATATGCAAACATTGTTTTCCTAAGCATGCGAGGAATTGAATGGGTTGCTAAGTCGGTTTAATGCATGAAAATTAACGTCAAAGTTGAATTTAGCATGTGAGGTTCGTTTTAGTATAATAAAACAAACGATAGAAAAAAGATGAATTTGCTACAAAGGATGAAAAAATGAGTTAGTATCGGTTCGTGAATAATAATAATATGCATGATCTAGAAAAAAAAATATATCGAGACCTGAAATATTGATAAAAGACGCGGTTTTGTCTAAAAAACGAAGTTCGAAAAATGATAAAAAAAATGAGAAAAGAGCGTCGCGATGCAGCCGGCCAGGCGACTCGCCCAGGACGCGCGCGACTCGCGTCCCGGCCTGTTTTCGAAATCGATTTTTTGAAAATTCGATGCTTTTATTAAATCGCGTACAAATATTGCCCATTTGCACTCGACTTAATATTTTCGACATTTGTTATATTCGATATTCGGTTATGTAATCGATATCAAATACTCGGAATAGTTTTTTAGAAAAGATGTAAATTTGGAAAAATCATTTCGTAGAATTAAGAAAACGACGTTTTAAAGAAGAACGAAGAAGGAATAAAAGGGGGCCGGATTTCAGACTCTCACGCGAGTCGCCTGGGAGGGGCGCGACTCGCGTGCGGGTCTGTCCCGGTTTGTTTTTTTGTTCGAAAATTGCTAATTTTGATAAATTGCGTACAAATACGAATTAATTTATACTCGATTTATATTTTCGATATTCGTCGTATTCGATATTCGATTATGAAATCGACGGAATGAAATGTTTTAGAAAAAAGTTTTGTAAAATTGTTTTGAAAAGAATTTGAATGAAAAGGATGAAAAAAAAGATGTTAATTCTCTCCGCATTAAAATCGTTGTATTTTGTAAAAAAAATGTAACGATTTTTTTTAGCATCGACGAGATTTAATTTAATTCTTTTAATACGATATTCGACTACAGAGTTGATATCATATTTTTAAGAATGTTTGTTTATATGAAAATAGTTTTAGTAATATCGATATTAGAAATAATAAAAAAACGACGAATGACCCGTAATAAAAAAAGGACGACCGAAGACCCGTAAAGGGAAAAAAAACGGACGACGAAAAAGAAGAAAACGAGAGGGAGAAGAGAGAAATAGAGAAGTCGGGTTTGGTTACACCCTCAACCTACATGTTTTAGTTTACTCGGATCGGAGCTCGTCGGAACGTGGCTTGGGCACAGGAGCGTAGAGTGGATGTCGGTGAGTTATGGTGGCTCGGTGAAGGGTGATGGGTGTAAGGGCCGGTTTCCTTCGGGTCTTAGATGTAATATCGGTTTCTCGATGCTAAACGTAAGGAGTTTTATAGATGTGTGTAATCGAGAATAGGAAAGTTGATATGTTGTGTGAATAATCGATGTGTTAATGTGCATACGAAAGGGTCCTATTTGAGATGAGCGAGGATTCCGTTCCTTGGAGAGGAAGCCGTGGAATCTGTTTGGAAAAAGGCTTCTCGGCCGAGTGTCTTGCGCTCGGTCGGGTGTTTGATTCGGTTTTCGATAGAATTCCTACTTGAGATCGAATTCTATCTTTAAACGGATTTGCTTAATATTTTGTGTAGTTGATTTTTTGTAGTATTGGAGCTCGAATCAGCCACGTGAGGTGTCACGGCTGACTCGCGTGTCCCGAGAATATTTTTGACCGGGTTTTGACTCGGTCGCTAAAAGACGGTTTTGCCCCTGGTGCCAGTTTCGACCCAAATTAGTCTTATTTGACTCGAAACGACCCACTGGACCTGATTTTGAGGTCGGTTTTGTGAGATATGTACTCCGTAAAAGCCCAAGCCAAATGCCAATGATTTTGAGCCCGTTTCCGAATATATTAAAGCACGTTTGCGTCCGATCATCATCGGGTATTTGTCGGAAACTGCTATAGACACCTGGGAGTCAAAATGTGGGTGTCTACAGAGCCCCCACTCTGACTGAGGCTTGGACAGGGCGAAAGTCAGAGTAGCCACCAGGTCAATCAAAGATTAAAACCTGGCAGCTTCCGGTCGGGTCGTTTAAAGTCCATTAGACTTGCGTAAAAGGGCTCGCCAGCCATAAGCTGGAAATCATACCTGAGCTGATGGTGATAACTCCGTGGGGAATTGGACTTGTCGTATAAGTCTTGGGTGTGCCCATACACGGGCTCATCCCGTTAAATGCCGCTGGGGAGTTGGTTGCACGGTTTTGCTTGAGTCGTCCTGTACAATGATTTATGCAAAGTTTGCATGTAACACATTTTGAGGAGAAATGACTCGCGCTGGGGAATAAAATTTTGAAGGTGATTTTTTCGAATTTTTTTTTGGATTTTTGAATTTGGAAAAGTTTTGAAAGATTAAAGTATTTTGACTCCGAAAAGGAATAGGAATGCTCAGGATGACTTAGCTAGATCCTAGGATAAGGCCTGTATGCTAAATCTTCTGGGATTAGGAATCCTTAGACGAGGAGGAGAATCCTATTTCATGCTATAAATACCCTCTCCTTGCTCATAATTTATTCATAATTCCCACAATTCCCTTTCTTCAGAGAGAAAACAAGCCCTGAGAAACTTATTTCCTCTTTTTAGAAATTCATTATGGGTATCGACCGATTAGTTGGAATGCTGCAGGATTGGTCCCGACTTTTCAGAGACGCAGATAAGGTTATCCTGAACCAGAATGGCGTCACCCAGTTATTCACGATCCGTCAAATGCAAGTGGACCGTCACTTTTTGGTTGCTTGCCTGTCCTACTGGGACGATATTTATCACGTTTTTAGCTTTCCTCGAGGCGAAATTTGTCCTATCCCTGAGGAAATTGCTGCTGTAGGAGGATGGAATCCCATGCTTCGCCTTGCTGTCCCGTTTTCAGTTCATGACACGAGGAGAAAATTACGAGAATTTTTAGGGCTTTCTCACATGGAGGTATCTCGTATGACAGAAGACGATACCGTTTCCTTGATCGACCTGGCTGAAAAATTTATGAACCCAGATGACGTCCGGGTCAGGCCGGTATATAGCCGCAGGGCCTTGACTTTTTGCATGCTCCATGTTTACGACTTCGAAGGTCTTATGGATTTGTTATCTTGCATGGGCCATGTCAGACTTCTTACTGTGGCTGACCTGATGGAGACAGAGCACAGCCCAGCTTGGCTGATTACAGGGGAGATTATTCAGGGCTTGGATAATCGTAAAAGGGATCCGTCGATCCGGCTGACTGGGAGTACCCGTCTTCTACAGGTAAACTGATTTTTCCTCGATTTTCGCAACTTTTGATTTTTTTCGCAATTTTCGATTTTTTCCGGTTTTCGATTTCCTCACGGTCTTCGCGGTTTTTTCTCGATTTTCTCGATTTTTACGATTTTTTTTTTTTTTGACTTTTCACGATTTTGACTTTGACTTTTCAGCTTTGGTTATTCGAGAGGCTATCGATCCTGGATCCTCCTCTTGACGTAAGCCGATATCGCCCGAATCAAGTGATGACGAGAAGACGGACTGTTGACTTTTCTCGTCTTACTACCCAAAAATCCTGGGACAAGCTGCTATCTTTTCATGGAGGCCCATTGATCCGTTGGACCGTACCTTGGTGGCCCATTTATGTCGGGACTGGTTTAGAATCGAGGGATAGGGCCCGATATCAATTAATCCTATCTTTTAGGGTGACAATCCATCTTTACCCCGATCACATACTTAGGCAATATGGTCGGGCCCAAAGAATCCCGGAAATCGAGGCGGTCGTAAGTGAATCTACTTAGCTAAAGGATGTGATGTGTGACACCTGGATGCAAAGGTGGTATACCCGGGCTACTTGGCCCGTTTCCAAGACTCTTCACTCGATCTGGGTATCCAATTCTTACGTGAAGTGGACCAAGGCGGACTTTGCTAAAGCCCGTGCTGCTATGAAGACCGACGAAGCCTTTGACATGCTGCGTCGAGAACAAGCTAAAGATAATCGAGGCTTTTTTGATGACGGTGATACCCCGGGTACCATGGTTCGTCTGATGTCAGGCCAAAAAGGGAAGACTAGGACTCAGACTGAAGGGCCCAGTACTAAAGGTGCACGGGGGAAAGTGAGCCCCCAGACGGACTTGGAAAGGAGACTCGGCCCAAGACTGGCGGTTAAGGACCGACTTGGTCCACGCGATAGACTTCCCGAACACGTACGGGCTCGGCTTGGGCCAGTGACGATAGCTTAAGATCCGTCGTCGAAGAAACGGGTTCGGGCTAAAGAGGTTCCCTTAGTGATCCGGGAACGTTCGCCCCCGCTCCGTCGACCTCGGGCTCCGCGTGACCCAAAAGACAAAGGGAAGCGGAAGATGTATGAGCAGTAGTCTCCTAGATTTTATTATTTAAGTACTACTATTATTTTTGTGTGATTTTTGTGGGATTTATTTTTGCGTGAGGCATTTTTGAAATAATAATAAAGACATATTAACGAAAATCGTTCCTGTCTTTTCGTTATTGCAGTGGTTGTACCCTTTTGAGGGGTTGCCTACGTATCCACGATTTTGTGGAATCAAACCAACCGTAGTTCAGACATAGATTTTTTTTGCAATTTTTTGAAATACATCAAGACTATTAGTTCGAGATGTGCGACAGTAGGATAAGTAATACTAACTTATTGACTTGCTTAATTTTTGAAAATTTTATAAAAAGACAAATTTTTATAAACTTTTAGCAAATGACATTGAGATAAGGTTAGGGGTAGTAGCGCTTCAACTGGTCCAAGTTGGTTGGGTTGACGAATTCGTTCCCGTCCAAGTCTGTCAGCATTACTGCTCCTCCTGATAAAACCTTCTTTACTAGATACGGTCCGGCCCAATTGGGTTTGAATTTTCCCCTTGGGTCGACTTGTAGCAAAGCCCTGACAGATTTTAGGACTAGATCGCCCTCTTTGATATTTTTAGGCCTAACCCTTTTTGTTGAAAGCCCGTTGTATCCTTTTTTGGTATATCTGGATATTTTTAAGGGCTCGGGATCATCGTTCGTCCAAGAGAATCAACGAATCGTATCGGGCTTGGACCCAATCTGCTTCAGGCACCTGACTTTCGAGTAGAATCCTCAGGGATGGTACCTCAAGCTCGACCGGTTGGACCGCCTCCATCCCATAGACCCATATGTCAGATAGTATGGAGTTGCTCCGGTTGCGGTGCGGATTGATGTCCGGTACCCCCATAAGGCAAAAGGGATTTTGTCGGGCCAATCGCGGTAATTATCATCCATCTTTTTAACTACGGTGACAATTGTTTTATTGGCTGCCTCTACCGCTCCATTCGTTTGGGGACGGTAAGGCGAAGATGTGTGGCTTTGAATCTTATATTTTGCTAGCAAAGTAGCGGTTTCGGCTTGAAAATGGGTCCCGTGATCACTAATGAATTCATGCGGGATCCCGTATCGGCATATAATTTTATCTGGGATAAATTTTGCTACATGCTTGGCGTTCAAGACACGATATGACTCGGCTTCGACCCATTTAGTAAAATAGTCAATAGCCACTAGATTGAAGCAGTGACCTCCCGTCCCGGAAGGGTTCACCTTCCCGATTATATCAATTCCCCATGTCGAAAATGGCCATGGGGAAGTCATAGTATACAACAGGGATGACGACATATGCTGGACGTTGCCGAAAATCTGACAGTTATGACAGTGTTTGACATATAACTGGCAGTCGGTTTCCATGTTATTCCAGTAGTACGCGAGTCTTGCGATTTTTCGAGCTTTCATATGCGGGCCATTCTCGCCATCGTGTACCTCGTCCATGACCTTTTCAGCCTGCGTTTTGTCGATGCATAGGAGCAGAGCCCCCTGCGCCGTCCTTTTGTACAACTGTCCATCGTCCGTGCGGATGAACTGAGTGGCCCACCTTTGTAGGGCTTTCTTGGCCCGGTTTTCAGATCCCGGAGGATATTCTCCCGACGTTAAGTAGGTTAGAACAGCCTGGTACCAAGGTTCTGGATCAGTTATTTGAATATCTTGAATAGCATTGATGTATGCCGGCTCGGACCGTCTTTCGACGCAAATCGGCATGCTGGTCATGTGTTCCAGGATATTCAGTAAAGATGCTAACTTGGATAGCGCATCTGCAAACTGGTTTTCTTCCCGAGGTAGATAGATGTATTCTACCTTTTGAAACTGCTTTTCGAGAACCCTTACTTGCGCTTGGTAAGCTACGAGATTTGCGTTCCGAGTTTTCCATTTCTGGAGTGCTTGATTGATGACTAATGATGAGTCACCGTGGACCCGGAGGTTTGTTACTCCTAAATCGGCGGCGGCTTGCAATCCGTGAATGCATGCTTCATACTCGACTGCGTTGTTAGTCACGTCAAAATCCAATTTAATGGACAACAGGGTGCGTTCTCCTTGCGGTGAGATTAGCAAAATTCCGACACCAAATCCTCGAAAGTTGGATGCCCCGTCAAAGTATAGATCCCATGTTTCCGTGTCAGTATGGAATATATCTTCATCTGGGAAGGCCCAGGTATCGGTATGTCCCTCTTCAGATACCGGACTATCAGCAAGGAACTCGGCTACTACCCGACCTTTGATGGCTTTCAATGGCACGAATTTGAGGTCGAACTCAGCTAGCATTAAAGTCCATCTAGATATCCTGTCATTGAGGATGGGTTTTTCGAACAGATACTTGATTGGATCCATTCTAGTCAACACGTGCACTTCGTGGCTAAGCATATAGTGTCGGAGCTTTTTAGTGGCCCAAACTAGAGCTAGGCACGTCTTTTCGAGCATCGTATATTTACACTCGTATTCAAGGAACTTTTTACTAATGTAGTAAATAGCCCGTTCTTCCGAGTCGACTGTCTGGGTCAACATAGCCCCCATGGCTGTCTCGGTCGTTGTCAAGTATAACGACAAAGGCAGACCATGTTGAGGTGGCATTAATACCGGTGGAGATGCTAGAATCTCTTTGATTTTATCGAAAGCTGCTTGACATTTGTCGTCCCACAGTACCCGTTCTCCTATCTTCAGTTTCTTGAAAATGGGTTCGCATACCATATTTAGCTTTGACATGAATCGACTGATATATTGGACTTTGCCGAGAAACCCCCTAATCTCCTTTTCGGTTTTAGGCGGCCGCATCTCGGTAATGGCCTTGATTTTGGCTGGGTCAACCTCGATGCCACGTTGGCTGACGATATGGCCCAGTAATTTGCCCGATGTTACCCCGAAGCTGCATTTTTGAGGGTTTAGCCTCATGTTGTACTTGCGTAGCCGGGTGAAAAACTTTCTGAGGGCCGAAATATGCCCGTTTCGTTCTTTGGACTTAACGATCATGTCGTCCACGTAGACCTCCACTTTCTTGTGCATCATATTATGTAATAAGGTAGTGGCGGTCCGTTGATAAGTGGCACCTGCATTGATAAGCCCAAATGGCATAACGGTGTAACAGTAAGTCCCCCAAGGCGTAGTGAAGGTGGTCTTACTCATGTCTTCTTCCGCCATTTTGATCTGATTGTGTCCGGCATACCCGTCCATAAAGGATAGAAGGACATGATCGGCCGTGTTGTCCACCAGTATGTCGATGTGTGGCAACGGGAAATCGTCTTTCGGGCTGGCCTTATTAAGGTCCCGGAAATCTACACAAACTCGTACCCTTCCGTCTTTCTTGGGTACTGGTACGATATTTGCAACCCAGTCTGGATATTCGGACACTTGAATAAAGCCCGCTTTGAATTGCTTGTCGACTTCTTCTTTGACTTTGAGAGACCATTCGGGCCTCATCCTTCGGATTTTTTGCTTTACCAGCTTACACCCGTCCTTAATGGGTATACGGTGTTCGGCTATCTCTCGATCTATTCCCGGCATGTCCTTGTAGGACCATGCGAAGACGTCTTTGAATTCGTGGAGGAGCTCCTTGAATTGTTGTTTCTCCTCGGGATCTAAGGATAAACCTAACTTAAGCATCTGAGGCTCTAAAGTGGTTCCTACATTGATGGAGTCAGTTTCCTCAATAACGGATCTCGGGATTCCCTTTGTTCGAGTTGCTCGACTAGATGCGGAGGTAGTGGTACCTGTTCGTCGGGTTCCTCAATGTCATTGCAAGTAAAATTTTAGAAAATGTTTTGAAAATAAGACAAGTCGTAAGCAGAACGGTTATCGTTATTATTGATAGAGAATTTTGAAAATAGCTCAAAGAGAGCAGCCATCTGATCGTTGGTCAGAGGCGGGATGGGGAGTGCTCTCGGGACAGACTCCGAGACTCCTACAGGTGTGACCAAAGGAAAAGGGGTTAAAGACTCGACCCTAGTACTGGACCCTCTAGACTTAGACCCAGACTCCGACTCTGACTCTGACTCAGACTCGGATTCGGACTCGGCGTCTTGCATGTCCCCTTCGCCAGTAGTGAGCTTGTAGATTTGACCCTCGCTGTTGATCCATTTGATCGTCTTCCTCCAAGCCCTCTTTCCAGTGTTAGCGCCGACTTCGGAGATCAGCTTGGTCGGATCGAACTTGCTGCTGTGGAGGATTAGGTTCACCAATTCCTCCTTAGGAGTCGGGATGATCTTGCTTTCCCCGAACAGGAGCCCGAGCATGGGCTCAGTGTTATCTGTGCCTTCCTTTGATTCGGCCTGGATGAGAGCAAAGATATCATCTGGGATGAAATTGACCTCAGAATAAGTTATGATGGGCTGATAGAGGCCCGTTTGGATAGCTCCGAATACTGGGGAGACAAAGTAATCGGTCAGTTTTGGGCTGTAGGGGCCCAAGTAGGTACCCTTGAGAATGTTGCAGGCCTTTTGGATGCCGGCCTGGACCACATTTTCTGGGATTATGGCATACCCTAAGCCGAATTTTGACTCCTCATTGCTTAAGACGTCGATGATCTTGCCAGCCGGGAGACCAGGCCTTGAAGTAGCCCCCAGTAGGTAACCCAAGTTCCGCAGCATCATGTCGATGCTGGTGGTGAAATAGGGCCTAAAGAAATACTCTTCCTCGATCATTCCCACAAAATTGAAACCTTGTGGGTCGGTTGGGCCCGCCGTATTATAGCTCGACACGGATATTGGGGTAGCTTCGAGAGTGACGACCTCATCTTGCAAAGGTAACTTGACCTTTCTGTGGAGAGTGGAGGATACGGCTTTGACCGCGTGGATCCAGGGTCTTCCGAGTAGTAGGTTGAATGATGAAGTGACATCGATCACTTGGAATTCTAGCTCTTTTTCGATCGGGCCGTTATGATGGTTAGTTTGACGGTCCCAGCAACTGATTTCGGGCTCCCATCGAAAGCCTGGATAGTTTGTGCAGTAGGAAGGTAGTCAGCCTCGGTAATGCCGAGAGCCTTTGCAGTCCGTAAAGGAAGGACATTCACGGCTGACCCGTCATCAATTAGGGTCATGGGTAGGTACTTGCCCCGGCAGATCACCGTGATATATAGGGCCAAGTTATGGGTGGCCCCAAATGGTGGAAGGTCGGACTCGGAGAAAGTGATAAGTGGGCCTTCTCCTTTGGGCTTGCCTTTGAGGTGAGGTAAAATAGTGGCTACCATTTCAGTGGGGGTAACCAGCGAGTCTATATTGATTTCATCGAGAGCCTTAGTAAGTGCTGCCCAATGTTCTTGAGAACTAACCAAAAGCTGCCATATAGTAAGATCGGTTTCGGACCCTCTTCAATTGCTTAACCAGGGCCGTGTCGACATTTGATTCTTCAGGTGCAGATTCCGTCCTGGCAGGTTCAGTGACGGATTCCGGGGCCGAAGGTCCGGCCGTGATGACATGTGTGCCGGCAAGGGCCTTAGTTCTGGCCTTCTGGATTTCTTCGACAGTGATGGGGACGGTTTCCCCCTTTGCCAAGTAAACGTCATCTTCATCGTCATTCCATATCCCGTTAATTTGGGGGATGAAAGGGGAAATGAGATGAGTACAATCGATTATTTCTCCAGTAAAAATGGCGTGAGTAGCAAGAGGGTTGTTTTTGTTACTGGGCTTATCGCTGGGCAGTGGTATCTTCCCACTCTCAATGAGATCCTGAATGAGATGCTTCAACTTCCAGCATTTTTCGGTGTCGTGCCCGTTGCCTCGGTGATAGTGGCAATAGGCCTGAGCGTTGTAGCTTTTGGACAGTTTTTCGACAGGAACCTTCGGCATTGGGCCTATCGGCTGGATCAGGCCCTTAGAAGATAGCCTTTGTAAGACATGTCAGTGAATACTCGGGCTGGAGTATTCTTTTTGGTCGAGGTGTCTAGCAAATTGACCTCGTCAAAGATGCTTCGGGCCGCAGTTGTAGTTGCGGGCTTGCTAGAAGACGAGCTGGCTCCTTGATACCCCTTAGTAGAGGCCTTAGTAAGGCTCTCTAACCTTAAATCATCTTCGATTCTCGTACCCATCTCGGTTAAGGTGGCGAAATTGGGTATGATGGCGTACCGGAGGTGGATCCGGTAAGATGGGAGGAGATTTTTCACAAAGGCCTCCACTAGCACCTTTTCGCTGGGCTTGTCGACCAGCTTGACGCTTTCTGCCCTCCATCTTTGGAGGTATTTGGTGAAACCCTCCTTAGGCTCTTGGGCCATGACCTCCAGAGTACGCATGGTTGTCTGGTTCTCAGTATTGTCCGCATAGTTTCGGGCGAACTCCGTTGCGACATCGTCCCAAGTTTTGTACTTCTTGGGATCAAGCCTGTAGTACCAGGCTCTCGGGTGCTTGTCCAAGGATGAAGCAAAGAGATGCTTGAACATGGTCGATTTGACCCCCTTAACTGCCATGAACTCCTTAAAAGCCCGAATATGGAGTACCGGGTCTTCAGTCCCATCGAACATGGGTAGGCCCGTCAAGTTGAGGTTAGCGGGGAATTCATCGGTTAGGGGCGAATAAGCCTGAGCATTTTCCGTGTGGATGGTGTTGCTGGTGGTCGTGTGGACCTGTTCTTGCAGTTTATGGACCGCGCTGGCCAGTTCAGCTAACGGCCCATCATCTTCAACCCCAGCGCTAGGAGTTCCTTGTTCGACTGCGCTTACCCGAGTGAGGATGGCGATCTGATCCTCCCTCATTTTCGTCAATTGGTCTTGAAGCTTAGCCAACGAAATGGTCAAATCGTCAATGGCTTCTTTCGACATGGTTCGGGTGAAAGGCGGCATGTCTGTAAGAACACCGCGTAATCAGCAACTAGCCCAAATCCTAGAACAAAAGTACATCCCGAGCAAGGGAAGAAAGGAAGCTAGAAAGGAAATGACTCGGAAAAGGACACTTAGACGGGTGACCTGTGAAAGGTGGGCCTCCTTTAGGATCCAGCTGTGTGGGATGGGCCCTGTTCGAAAGGAGGTTCACGTGAGACATTCCCCAGACTTTTAGACTCGATTGTGTAAACGGGCCAACCTTTGTAGAAGTATGTCCTACGTAGGTGGGCCTTACCTTAGTCAAATAAGGCGGACCGGGATAGGGAGGAAATCCGTGATATAAGATCGACGGAGTTTCGACGCTAGAAGACTTGACGACTTATGACACGACCCGACACTGCTAAATACGGGAAGCCCTAAGAAAAGGAAGTTTGCAAGATTGAATTTTTGAAAGCCCGAAAAAAAATTCGGAGAACCGGCCCTTTATCGAAAAAGAAAAAGGAAAGGCGGACCGGGGACGGTTTTGAAAGTTTGAAAATATTTCCGAGTTTTTGAAATGGGCATAATACCGGCTAAAAATAGGCTATTTTGAGTAAAACCGTAAATCCTAAATTCGGTATATGACCCAGGTTTTGAAAATTGGATATTTTGAAAAGGATGCAATTTTGAAAAAGACGGTTTTTTGAAAAACGACATGTAAATCAGATAGCACGTAGTCATGGAAACAGTATAACGACGCCATGTATGCCCTAATTCTAAGTCTCGGTCAGTCTGTAAGGGTCTATACCAGTGTACACAGCTTATCGAGAATCGGGGCAGGCTTCCTAAGTCGAGTTGAGCTTAGAACATGCCGTAAAACCCATACGAATCGGCTAATGGACACCTTCGACATATCCAATTTGGACTACATCGATAGTATAGTGGGACGTCGGTCACCAGTACCGGCTCGGGAAAATATGGGGTTATTCATGAACCGTAAAACTAAAACGCGTATTGTACTAGTCAAACGATTTCTATTCGAGTCTCACCCTGAGGATGCCGATGGTAAGTCACGTATCAGTTAGTCCACAGCGGAGTCGCCAAATTGTGGACATGACATAGGTCCACCCCGACGCGGCCACGCGCGGGTTTGGGGAGGCGAATGAATCTCCATATGAGATGGTCAAATTGAAATTTAAATCGAAGTTGGAGTCGCCACCGAACTTTGTGGGAGTTCGGGCCCGTTCGAACCCACTCCATGTCGTAGTGGGCCGTGTACAAAATACGGCCCATTTCCGATGCCAGAGTTTATTGGGTTCGTCCCTTTGCATTTTATACCGATACCGACATGATCGGATACCGTGTATTGAATGACTCTCGTTGCCAATGGTTTCGGACATCCGGAAACCGAGGTTCTGAGTAAGGGGTGAGGGTACGTGTTGGGAAGTTCACAAAGAACACCCAACCCCGCCCGCACATTAGCGGCCTCTACTAAGATATCGTTTGATTTTTTAATACGTGCGTTAGTAATACGATGAATGATATGCAAACTTTGTTTTCCTAAGCATGCGAGGAATTGAATGGGTTGCTAAGTCGGTTTAATGCATGAAAATTAACGTCAAAGTTGAATTTAGCATGTGAGGTTCGTTTTAGTATAATAAAACAAACGATATAAAAAAGATGAATTTGCTACAAAGGATGAACAAACGAGTTAGTATCGGTTCGTTAATAATAATAATAATAATATGCATAATGTAGAAAAAAAAAATATCGAGACCTGAAATATTGATAAAAGACGCGGTTTTGTTTAAAAAACGAAGTTCGAAAAATAATTAAAAAACAAGAAAAGGGCGTCGCGTTGCAGCCGGCCAGGCGACTCGCCCGGGACGCGCGCGACTTGCGTCCCGGCCTGTTTTCGAAATCGATTTTTTGAAAATTCGATGCTTTTATTAAATCGCGTACAAATATTGCCCATTTGCACTCGACTTAATATTTTCGACATTCATTATATTCGATATTCGGTTATGTAATCGATATCAAATACTCGGAATAGTTTTTAGAAAAGATGTAAATTTGGAAAAATCGTTTCGTAGAATTAAGAAAATGACGTTTTAAAGAAGAACGAAGAAGGAAAAAAAGGGGGCCGGATTTCAGACTCTCACGCGAGTCGCCTGGGAGGGGCGCGAGTCGCCTGCGGGTCTGTCCCGGTTTGTTTTTTTGTTCGAAAATTGTTAATTTTGATAAATTGCGTACAAATACGAATTGATTTATACTCGATTTGTATTTTCGATATTCGTCGTATTCGATATTCGATTATGAAATCGATATCGAATATTCGGAATGAAATTTTTTAGAAAAAAGTTTTATAAAATTGTTTTGAAAAGAATTTGAACGAAAAGGATGAAAAAAAGATGTTAATTCTCTCCGCATTAAAATCGTTGTATTTTGTAAAAAAATGTAACGATTTTTTTTAGCATCGACGAGATTTAATTTAATTCTTTTAATACGATATTCGACTACAGAGTTGATATCGTATTTTTAAGAATGTATGTTTATATGAAAATATTTTTAGTAATATCGATATTAGAAATAATAAAAAAAACGACGAATGACCCGTAATAAAAAAAGGACGATCGAAGACCCGTAAAGAGAAAAAAAAAACGGACGACGAAAAAGAAGAAAACGAGAGGGAGAAGAGAGAAATAGAGAAGTCGGGTTTGGTTACACCCTCAACCTACATGTTTTAGTTTACTCGGATCGGAGCTCGTCGGAACGTGGCTTGGGCACAGGAGCGTCGAGTGGATGTCGGTGAGTTATGGTGTTGGGTGTAAGGGTCGGTTTCCTTTGGGTCTTAGATGTAATATCGGTTTCTCGATGCTAAACGTAAGGAGTTTTATAGATGTGTGTAATCGAGAATAGGAAAGTTGATATGTTGTGTGAATAATCGATGTGTTAATGTGCATGCGAAAAGGGTCCTATTTATAGGAGAAGAGGTAGCCTTGCTTGTACGACAAGAAATACCGATTTGGATAGGGAATGTAAGAATTTGAGATGAGCGAGGATTCCGTTCCTTGGAGAGGAAGCCGTGGAATCAGGCTGGAAAAGGGCTGCTCGGCCGAGTGTCTTGCGCTCGGTCGGGTGTTTGATTCGGTTTTCGGAAAGAATTCCTACTTGAGATCGAATTCTATCTTTAAACGGATTTGTTTAATATTTTGTGTAGCTGATTTTTTGTAGTATTGGAGCTCGAATCAGCCACGTGAGGTGTCACGGCTGACTCGCGTTTCCCGAGAATATTTTTGACCGGGTTTTGACTCGGTCGCTAAAAGACGGTTTTGCCCCTGGTGCCGGTTTCGACCCAAATTAGTCTTATTTGACTTGAAACGACCCACTGGGCCTGATTTTGAGGTTGGTTTTGTGAGATATGTACTCCTTAAAAGCCCAAGCCAAATGCAAATGATTTTGAGCCCGTTTCCGAATATATTAAAGCACGTTTGCGTCCGATCATCATCGGGTGTTTGTAGGAAACTGCTATAGACACCTGGCAGTAAAAATGTGGGTGTCTACAATGCCGAATGGGATATTTCTGGTACATTTCATGGATATTGAGTCACAACGACTTGCTTTACTCACTGAACACTTAATGTTTAATAACAAACCTGTCATCATTCATGAATGGGATGCATCGGCAAAGTTGGCTAAATATGACGTTAAAAAGCTACCTATCTGGGTGAAGCTAGTAATGTTGGATCTGAAATTCTTGGGGATTGAGTGTCTTCGCAAAATTGGGGTCTGATTGGTAAGGTTGTACGTAATGCGCAGACCACTGATCAACGCCAATTTGTTGGGTATGCTAAACTCTTGATTGAGGTGGAAATAGGACAATCATTTCCAAATTCAATCCGATTTCTAGATGAAACAGGAGAGGTGCAAGAAATAGCAGTGGAATATGACTGGCTTCCCATCTCATGCACTATATGTAAGGGTATGGGACATACTGAGCTGCAATGTCGCAAGAAGGCAGATGCAATCAAATAGAGAAGCCTAAGCCGAAGGAAGTGGTGATTACTCCTGCAATTAGCTTTGTGGCTTTTAACAGTGGTCTACCAGTTAGAGGCGTATCTAGGCCAATAAGGAAGGATGGAACACTACCTAATCCAGAAGGATTATCGTTCATGGAGATGCTCACTCTGACTGATGACAGGGAGGTACAGCTGATGTAAGGGCTGAGGGTTATTTGCAATGTTTTAACAATGGATAATATAAGTTTTTGGAACATTAGAGGCATGAATAAAACTAAGAAGCATAAGGAAATAAGATGGTTTATGCATAATAATAGAGTTCATCTATTTGGACTCTTAGAAACTAAGATTAAACCTAATAATAGGATGGTTGTTAGTAATGTTTTCACAAACTGGTCTATTACTACGAATAATACCTCGCATAAGGGAGGAAGAATATGGTGCCTTTGGAATCCTAATATCTATCATGTCGATGTCTTGGTTGTTAAAGATCAAGCAATCCACATGAAGGTGAATACCTTGGGTAAGACCACTTGGTTTTGGTGTACCATGGTTTATGGTTTTAACAAGCCGGCTGAGAGAAAGACATTATGAAAGTATATAAGAGAATTTGCTGCCAGTAGCTCGGGTCCTTGGATTGTATGTGGGGATTTTAATAATATTTTGGCTATAGATGAGAAGATAGGGATTCATGTGAGCAAGGCTGAGATTAAACCGTTCTTTGAGTGTATGCAGGACTGTAATTTGGTGGAACTTAAGACGATTGGGGCCCATTTCACTTGGAATAACAAACATGAGGTGGGTAGCAGAGTATATAGCAGAATTGATAGGGTTTTGATCAATAATGAGTGGATGTTCCAATTCGTGATTCATATGTCCAATTTCTTGCGGAAGGTCTATATGACCACTGTCCAGGGATCATTTCATTGGATAAGATAGGTTGGAATCAAAAATACTCCTTTAAGTACTTTAACATGTGGTCAGCTGCACCAAACTTCACTAATATAATTACTGAAGCTTGGAGGAAAAGAATGGTAGGCAGCCCAATGTTCAGTATTGTAACAAAGTTAAAAGGTCTTAAAAAAACATTATAGGAGCTTAATAGATGTCAGTTCAAGGATGTTGAAAATATGGCTAGCATTATGGAGACAGCCCTTTGATATGGGTTAAGTCGCCTCACCCAATCAAGATAAATCACCTAATGCTACTAACAAGAAGATAGCGGCAAGCAAGGTATCGAATCCACATGGAAACAGTTAAACACGTATAATAGCTACGACGATTCTAAATGCTCTAAACGGTTTGATTGATGGAATAATATAAAGAACTACTAAAATACGAATATGAATATGAATATAGGATTCTAAAAAATGAGAGGAAAACTAAGGTCACGGGTTCACGATAGATGTTCGACAATTATGCGACAATAATAATAAACACATAAACATTCTAGTCGGCTATAACACGTTCTCTCGAATCGTGTCAACCTAGGAAGGATCTAACGGGCTCTCGCAACTTATTAGACTTCCTACCAAATCGTGCG
This sequence comes from Agrostemma githago, assembly GCA_958450325.1. Lineage (NCBI taxonomy): Eukaryota > Viridiplantae > Streptophyta > Magnoliopsida > Caryophyllales > Caryophyllaceae > Agrostemma > Agrostemma githago. The sequence goes on along the minus strand of OY288260.1, from coordinate 31,749,795 downwards.
TGATCTAATCCTAATTCGGCTTTCGCACAAGAACTATAATTTCTCAAACAGATTAAAATGTTGTGGCCTTTAACAAATTAATCGACAAACAAAACACGCGAAAGTGGTACTAGCATAATTATAAATTTAGTATCAAAGCAACATAATCGTATAATAATCCATCTATCCCCCTCGACCCTAGCGAGAAAATTAGCTACGCATGATAACTACGAAACAACAAATCACATACATGGAATTCATGATTAAAAGTGAAGCAAACAAATCTAACGATAAACGAACGAGAATCTAACGAACTAAACGGAGCAACGAATTCCAAATAGAGAAAATTACGACGAACTAAGTAATTTACGATAAAGATTGAAAATATAAAACTGAAAATTGCATAAACGAGTTTACCGAAATCGAGTACGAGTTGAAACCGAGTGCTAGAATCCTAAGAGTCACGAGTTTTCTAAGGAAAATAATCTAATTATGAAAAGTGATAGCTAGAAAAATAATACAACTCCTTAGTTATACAAAATAGGCGGAAATAGGCTGGGTGTGCACGCCGGCCGGCTGGCAGGCCCCCTGCCACATGCACGGGCCAAAGCAAACACTAACAACAAGCCTAAATCTCCTTTGTGTCACCCCGGCCGGCTGGCAGGCCGTCTGTCACATGAAGGCTGGCGCGCACAACACTAATAAAAACAAGTATTGGGCCGCTTTCCATGGCCCAATGAATCGACACTTCCCATTTCTTCTCCGCCTAAATGTCTTAAAGCACGGGTTTTCTCTTGGGATCGTTCTTCTAACCAGATATGAGTGTGAATGCACATAAAGACCTGAAATCGTGTAGAATCTACAAAAACACTCACTCAAAGCAAAATGTTAGAAAAAACGGCTCTAAAGAGCGTGTTCCGACCGTAAAAGACAACGAAATCGAGGGAATAAAGCTATATAAACACGACACATCAAACTCCCCCGAACCGAACCCTTGCTTGTCGTCAAGCAAGACCCGTAAGAAAATAACTAATATAATACCGAAACAGCTCAAAGCAAATAGGCAACCAAATACTCAAGTCCATCATAGCAAACATCTAATCAAGTCTAAGAAACGAATTTCAAGACGGGGAAATAGGAAAAATAAATCACCAACAAATGCACAACTTCACCAAGCATAATATGTAGAAACCACTTTTTCAACCAAAACCCTTGCATAGGCTACTCACGGAGCCACTCAACGCTCAATTAGGAAGGGTGTGTATATGTGAAATATATATGTGAAAACGCTCAACTACTCCAACTCATGAAAATATGCCCGCAATCTAATATGGTATCGACCTCTAAATTTTTACAAAACACGCTAGGATCACATAGGAAGGCAAGGATGGTGATAACAAGGTAGAAGGTGGAAATCGATATGGTCATGTGAGGTTAAAGCCAAGCTAGTGAACTAACTAATGCGATAATGCTCAACTCAAAAAAAAAAATTCCTCCAATAAACAAAACATACAAGTCACCAATCAGCGAGAACGAGTCCGGGGTCAAAAGAGGGCGCTCAAATTTCATCAAGTAAACGGAAAATAAAAGTAACGAGAATAACATATTTTTGTTGTTTTGATTTTTTTCTTTTTTTTTCGATTCTTTTTTCAATTTTTTCTTTTTGATTTGATTTTTTTCCTTCTTTTTTTTGATTTTTTTTTTCTTTCAGCTTCTTGAAATTAGAAGCAAATTTATACAATAACCAAAATTGACTTGGACAAGATCTACAAACTCCCTTGAAACAGAGTCAACCACATCCAATCATCCATCAAAAATCTCCATAATCGCACAATAACGAGCATAAAACGCACTAGGTGACCTACTTCATCAAGCTTGGCTAGGTAGGCAAATTTGATTTTGTAGTTCATTTTGTGGGTTCTTTTACATTTTAGCCAAGGAGAAAATGGATAGAAATAGATGAAAAAAGAAAATGTCCCAAAGATGATCACTAGGCAAGTTAGTCAAAATAAAGAAGAAAACACCATACTTATGCGTATTTACATAGCATATTCCACGAGGAGACCTACACACACAACCTAACTGGTAGCCAGGTATGAATGTACTGGCTACAGGAGGCTCTAAATCTCACCAATTTTGTAGCTAAAGCCTAAATGCAAGGTCGGTCTAAATAGAAATCACAAATTATAACTCAGTTGGTTGCATACTTATCGATTAATTATTATTCCTTATAACAAAGGTCAAATGAATGCCAATTAGAAATGAGTAGGTAGCCAAAAGAGTGCAAGTTATCATCATTGCTGCATAATCGGTATCATAGACAAACACTAAGACTCCCCCACGCTAGATTCGACATTGTCCTCAATGTCCATATCATACAGACTCAAAATTGGTGGGGGGACACAAATAAAACCCGAGGATAGAGAAAGGACATACCAAATATGCACTCGGAGAGGTAGCGGAATCAGCAATCCGCTACTGATCATCATCATCATCATCACCGAAATCATCATCCTCCATATCATCATCTGCAGCAGTCCCGGAACCAGATGCACCACCCGTATACCAACCACCTCCCTGATAATCACTAGCGGCTCCAATGGCAGGGCCCGTCGGGGCACTGAAATAGTCAGTGTGAAGATGGAAGCCGCCATGAATCAAAGGGTCAGTATAACCACCCACGGGCCAAGAAAAGTACGAGGGGTAAGGGCCCTGTGGTGGCACAGTTGCACGCCTAGCATAGTCATCATATACGGGATACATCCCGAGGCACTGATCAGCATATAACCTGTCTAGACGAGCGTGAGTAGCAGCGGTGTCGGCACGAGTCTCCGTGCGAAGAGTATCCAAATCAGAACGGGACGAACCGGCACTCAACTCCATGCGCTCCATCCATGCAATCAGATCGGGATGGAGAGGAGCATACTGGGGTGGTGGAGAGGGCTGCTCAAAAGTAGTAGTGTTGGTGGGCTCGGAAGCAGGCTGAGATGGACCGGGCTCAGAGGCGGGCGGGAGGTACTACGCTCGCTCGTGGGACGACGAGTATAGGTAACAGCATGCGACGATGGAAGAGAGCTAGGAGTAGCAACGGGTAATAAATAATTAGGCTGATCAGCCTCAAGTGACAAAACTGACCCGGCTTGCAAAATAATAGTCGCCTGCTCATGAATAAGCCAAGCCCAACGACTCTGATGCCTAGAAGAAATCCTGTTAAGAGAAGCCAAATATCGGAGGCTAAGGGTAATCTCGCCCTGGACCGGATCATGATCCGCTTCACGAAAAGCGGTCAACCGAAGAGCTAACTGCGTGACTAACCCGCCTATATAAATAGGAACATCGACAACGGCCGTAGCTATTCTCCTAAACTGGAGGACGAGGTGATAGGCAATATTAATATGCCACACCTTCGGCTTACGCCGCAAATACGAGCCCAAAATAGACACCTCCTCGGTGTGCACATTATGTGGCTCCTTCCTAGTAAAAATCGTCCATCCCATAAACCTCTGCCAAACCTTTATGACCGGATTATGAATATTATTTGAACTCATATGCCCCGCGGTAGTGTACGGGGCATCAACAATACATTCCCAAAAATCACCCACCCTAAAATTAGCATGCTCGGGTGGTGTATGGTCATCATAATCCTTAAGGTCAAAACAATACCTAAACTGCTTCAGGCTCAGCTCAAAACTAGTATTCAGTAAACGGAACTCAACAGAAATATCACCAGACCGTCTATTCTTATGTACCTCAAATGAACTCAGAAACAACGTAAGCTGAGTATACGTATTACGACGCATTGTAAAAAATGTACCCATACCAACACCTTTAAACAGTAGTTCCAAAGCAGAATCTAAGCCTAAAGTTCGCATAGCATCACGATCGATAAAACGAGTAGGAACAATAGACCGCTTTCTCAATTTTTAAAACCGTACCTTTTGGTTAATAGTGGTAAAAATTACACCTGGAAAAACTGGATCAGGATCAATGTCGGGTTGAGCATGGTCGTTTTTGGTGCGCTTGTTCCGAGGAGGCATTGCAAATCAGCTGAAAGTAGTAGACTTGGGGAAAAAAATGGGGAAATTTGAGGAGTGAGAGTGAAGAAGGGGAAGGGATGAATGATGGGAAATTGGGGTTTGGGGGGATGAGATAGAAGAGAGAGGCGAGAGAGGTGGATGAATGAATGAAATGACGGAAAAAAATGGGTTTGGAGGGTGTTGTGCGACCCGGCCAGTCTGGACCGGCGGCCGGCTGGCCGGCCTGACTCACATATGCATTATTCTCGATTTGTTTAATGAAATTTTCCCGCTCACAGCCCGGCCGGTAGGCACAGGCCCCTGGCTAGCCGGCCTGACTGCTCAATTCCTTCATTTTTTCGAGATTTTGCTCCAAACTCTTCTAATTTTCCTTGTGCCTCGGCCCCTGAAGTCGATAGGGGGCCTGGGCACAGGCTGAGGTGCACAAATCCATTTTTTCGAGTTCACATTCAACTCGTACCTCGGCCCCTAAAGTCGATAGGCGCCCTAGGCCTAGGCTGAGGTGACCTGCTATACAATCAAGAGCATGGTGAATTTTCCTTCTCCTTGTTTTCCTAAAATCCTCAATTTGAGTCATTTCCGATGATTCTGCGCACTCCAAAAACATTAGTCCCTCCTCTCATCCTCACTAAAACAACTAATGGAAAAATAAAAATAAAACGAGAATGAGGGAAATTATTTACATACTCGGGCTGCCTCCCGGTAGCGCTGGTTTAGAGTCCCGCACGACTTGATGAGAATAAGATTTTAGTGGGATGAGGGAACAGGATGAAGTCGTATAACTTCAATCGCTCGAACTTGAGCACCTTCATGATATAACTTCAATCGTTGACCATTCACCTTGAATCGTTCACCCGAATCATTCTCGACTTCAATCGAGCCAAATTTACCCACATAGGTGACAGAAAAAGGTCCAGACCAACGAGATTTTAACTTTCCGGGAAACAACCGAAGTCTAGAATTAAACAATAATACCTTATCCCCCACGTTGAACTCACGGTGAAGGATATGCTTGTCAGGCCACCGCTTGGTGCGCTCCTTATAAACCCGAGCACTATCATAGGCACCAAGACGGAATTCTTCTAACTCATTCAATTGCATGAGTCTCTTCTCCCCACTCAAATGTGGATCCAAGTTAAGCTCCTTGATCGCCCATCAAGCCTTGTACTCGAGCTCAACGGGTAAATGGCATGACTTACCATAAATCAATCGGTAAGGTGAAGTACCAATAGGCGTTTTAAAGGCGGTACGATAAGCCCATAATGTATCATCTAGCTTAGAGCTCCAATCCTTTCGAGCTTTTGACACGACCTTCTGGAGAATAGACTTGATTTCCCTATTGGACACCTCAACTTGGCCACTCGTTTGAGGGTGGTAGGCAAGACCGGTACGGTGAGAGACACCGTACTTAGCAAGTAAAGCATCAAGTCGCTTCTCATGAAAATGGCTTCCACCATCACTAATAATCGCCCTTGGAACACCAAAGCGGGGGAAAATTATCTTTTTAAACAAAGAAATTACCGTTCTAGCATCATTAGCTGTAACACCCCGTATTTTTCAAATAGAGTTAAAATGTTAAACATTTATTTAAACCAAGTTTAACGTTTGAAAAATTATTTTCGTGAATAAAATATTTTGTTTTCGTTAAATCAAAAATTATTCCGTGTATTAAAAACATGAGTATTTATTTATCGAATTATTAAAATTTTTATCTTTCGTTAAATAAAGTTTAAAACTCGAAAATATATTTTAATATTGACTTGTCGTTTTGACGTTTTCTCGTCTTGTAAAAATTTAATAAGTTATCGAATTTTTAAAATAATAATGACTTATAACTTTCGTCCCATAAAACTATTTATCGTCTATTTTACTTACCGTCGTATAAATTCCATTTTTAAAATAAATTTTACGGTTTCTATTATTTTAATTTTGTAATCTTATATTTCAACTTTTTAAGAAAGAAAGAAAGACGTTTGTACGAGAAGCGGACCGAAACTCGTGAATTGTGCCCCTACTTACCTCCCCACGTAGCACCCCTATACGCCCTCATGCCTCATACCTCACCCCTACACCCCTTGCCCTCTCACCTAATCTACTCCCTCCTTTTGCCTCCACCTCACTTCTCACCCTCTCACCCTTAGTACTCCCTCATCCCCTCCCTACTATATATACATGTACATAGTACGTACATACTACTACAACTACACTACTACTTAATTTACTACTATTCTTACGTACTACGGAGTACTATATTACATAATACTTCAACTTACTATATTATACTATATACGTCGTAATATATATTATATTTACTCCTTCGTCATTTTCTATAATTGGAGCATCAGGAATGAGAAACTGCTCGATATTAGGCGGGATCACTTTTCTAGACTACCGCATTTGGGTCAAATCATTTCGACCCGAAATTTTCTTTAAAGGAGGAAGAAGACGACTTTTCTACCATAGACAATATTTTGACCCCGTCGACCTTAATTCTTAATAACGTTAATAAATATTCCGTAATAGCTATTAAGGTAACCAAACTTTTCTTCTAACAACATTTCTTATATATAAGTATATTATGTTAGTAATTTAATAAATTGCTTATTTAAATATTTAGGCTTATTTGTATGACTAAATTAATTATGTATATAAAAAAAATGTTACGTGATATTTTATTTATATATTTATTTATGACTAAATCCAATTCGACTTAATTATCAGTTGTTTAATTTATTTATCCCATTTACATTTCTGTCTATATGAAAATTGAGAAAATTAATAAAAGAACTTAAATTAATAAAATTTACTTATATCATTTTCATTATATTTTATTTACTTCTAATTGCTATGCATATTTATTCTATGTACTATATATTTTGTATGTATGTTATATAAATGTAATTTTGGTCGTATTAAATTTTCTTTAGTACTTTTACATTTATTTATATATTATAAAAATGGAGTAGATTAGTATTTTCTAAAATGCTTTATTTTAATAAAATTTCACTTATTATTTTTAATTTAGTTAAAAATTTTATAAATTTCATTTTCTAAATAAATGAATTTATTTTATTCCGAAATTTTTACACGATATTTATAAATATTTAAAAACATGATTTTACGTCAAATTTTGTAAATCGATTAAGTACGACTTCATTTATATTTTTCATAAAATTTTATATTTTTCAGAAACAATAAATTTGAAAATAATATTTTATTATTATTATACCTTAAATTTATTTTTATATAAAACTTTGTTTTAAAGAATTTACTATTTTAAAAATATCATACGATACGATATTTGGGATATAATGTTTCGGGTGACACTTGAGGATTAAAGTGTAACGTTGTCACACTGAAAGTAAGTATTTGAGGTTTGACTGTTTCAAATGAGTCCGGCCAATTATTGAAGGTCACCAAATAAAGTATTACTTGTTCACGGGCGACTTTTATATAAAGTTTACGATGCGAGTCTGGGACGAATAGCTTGTGTTGGATCCTACCATGCGTGGTGTTTCGACTGCACTTGTAATGAAAAGCAGACTCGGAGGCTGCGGTCCGAGAGACGACCTAGTGTTTAAGGTAGTCGTCCTACGGCAGTGAGAGCTGCGGTTCAAGAGTCTGCGTAGGGTATGTGCGCACGTATAGACAAGCACTTGATCAGTATTACCACCTAGGTAGCAGGGGCAGAACAGGATTCTGAAAACTGCGGGTTCCCTCTTGGTGATGCAGAGAATGTAATCATCAGCTTTCATTTCAGCCCAGAGCCCCGTTTGAATAAACGTACAATATAATAGAAGTTCGGGCCCAATTGAGCCTTATGGGTGAGATGTAAACCTCATAAGAGCGGTTCGGTCTACGAGTCGGTAGCACGGTTACTTCTGTTGGTGAGATGCAAGCCGATATGGAGTAGCGGTGATACTAGGAGCCACGACTCGTGTGTTTATTTTATGTTTACGTGAAAATTGATTTTAAAATCAAATGGCTGCCAATGTCTCATCTTTTAAACTTTATCGTTTTCATCACCTCACATGTTGGTTAATTGAAGTAACGGAAACTATTTGTTACGTGACATCCTTTAATATTTTTGTAAGCATATTATTTGTTATTCACATGATTGTCTTTTGTGTTCGAGGTGATGTTAGATGAACGACTTGGTTGCTATACCGCTCAGCGGCCACTGTTTTAATTTTTGCAGGTCTGAGACGTTGGGGAATCGAGCGAGAGAGATTTTATAATATGTTTGTATAAAATACAATCTATATTCTGTACTAAGAGAATCAAGACTATGTAATTAATAGTTGTTTGTTGTAAGGATCCGTAGCGATCCGGATTTATTTACACTCTGATATAATTTTAATTAAATGACTTAGATAACTTTCCGCATTATCTATTATTTTAAGTCATCGAAAATCCGGGTTGTTACATTAGCAGAAGATGCTACCGCCTCCACCCACTTGGAGACATAATCGACCGCAACCAAAATATATCGGTTGCCCTTGGATGACGGGAATGGGCCTTGATAGTCTACACCCCAGACTTCAAAAATTTCTACCTCGAGAATCCCATTTTGAGGCATCTCATGCCTCCTAGAAATATTACCGGTCCTTTGACATGCGTCGCAGGACATAATAAAAGCTTGGGCATTCCGGAATAAGGTTGGCCAATAAAAACCCGACTGGAGGACCTTGGCCGTGGTTCGGCTCGGTCCATTATGGCCACCATATGACGATGAATGACAACTGTCTAGAACTCCTCGAACTTCCCATTGAGGGACACATCGACGGAAAATACCATCGGCACACTCTTTGAATAAATAAGGATCATCCCAGAAATATTGTCGGACATCATGTAGAAATTTTTTCTTTTGCTGATAAGAAAGATCAGAAGGTAATACCTTGCCAACTAAATAATTAGCATAATCCGCATACCAAGGTCCTTCTCTTTCACCGGTAGTTAAGGCCATGAGAGAATCATCGGGAAAAGAATCATCTATGGGAATGACAACTCTTTCCTTCTCAACTCTAAGCCTCGATAATGGTCCGCAACAGCATTTTCCGCTCCCTTCTTATCTCGGATCGATAAATCAAACTCTTGGAGGAGGATGATCAATCGAAGTAATCGGGGCTTCGCTTCTTTCTTACCAAGGAGGTACTTGAGAGCCGCGTGATCGGTGAAAACAATGACTTCCGATCCAACCAAGTAGGTTCTGAACTTTTCCAAAGCATACACTATAGCTAGCAATTCCTTCTCGGTAGCTGCATAGTTAACTTGAGCATTATCAAGTGTTTTACTAGCATAGTATATAGCATGCAAGACTTTGTCATTTCTTTGGCCCAAAACCGCTCCCACAGCATAATCACTTGCGTCACACATTATCTCGAATAGCAAATTCCAATCCGGTGATTGAATAATCGGAGCCGATACAAGGGCCTTCTTAATCCTGTTAAAAGCTTCCACACACTCATCAGTAAAATCGAAAGGGGCATCCTTTTGGAGCAATTGTGTAAGTGGTTTAGCAATTTTGAAAAAGTCCTTAATAAAGAGGCGATAAAATCTCGCATGACCAAGGAAACTTCTCACTCCCTTCACATTAACCGGCAAGGGCAATTGCTCAATCACTTGCACTTTTGCTTTATCCACCTGAATGCCCTTTTCGGAGACCACATGACCCAAAATAACACCCTCAGTGACCATAAAATGACACCTTTCCCAATTCAAGACCAAACTAACCTCGACACATCGGTTTAAAATGGTATCCAAGTTAGCTAAACAAGCTGAAAAACTCATACCAAACACACTAAAGTCGTCCATAAACACTTCCATAATGGACTCGATGTAGTCGGAAAATATGTTCATCATGTATCTTTGAAAGGTGGCGGGTGCGTTACATAGCCCGAATGCATGGCATACTGTGATATGCGAAAGTGCCATAGGTACAAGTAAACGTGGTCTTTTCTTGATTGGCGAGGTGTATCGGGATTTGGAAAAATCCCGAATATCCATCTAAATAGCAAAAATACTTGTGAGAAGCTAGTCTCTCAATCATTTGGTCGATAAAGGGCAATGGGAAATGGTCTTTAAGTGTAGCGGTGTTCAACTTTCTATAGTCTATGCACATTCTCCATCCCGTCACGATTCGTGTAGGGATTAACTCATTCTTCTCATTTGGGACCACAGTAGTCCCTCCCTTCTTAGGTACAACTTGTACCGGACTCACCCATTTTGAATCAGGAACCGCATAAATAATTCCCGCATCCAACAATTTCATAACTTCCTTTTTAACAACCTTTTGCATATTCGGGTTCAACTTACGTTGACCCTGGACACAAGGACGATGACCATCCTCAAGATTAATTCTATGCATACAGAAATCGGGACTGATTCCCTTCAAGTCATCAAGACTATACCCCAAAGCTTTCCTATTTTTCTTCCAAACAACTAACAAATCAGAAAGTTGTTGCTCAGTTAAATCAGCACTTACAATCACAGGGAAGCTCTCGGTATCGTCTAAAAAGGCATATTCTAGGAGAGACGGAAGTGGCTTATGCTCCGGAACGGTTATGTCTATAGCAAATGAGGTGTGTACGATGTTGGTTACATCGACACCTTGCTCCTCCGTGAGCATCTTTCCTTCCTAAGCAGCTTCCAAGACATCAATGACATCAGAGTCAACGGAAGCATCACCTGCACACGCTTCCAAACGTATCAAAGCCTCTAAGGGGTCCTGTATAAGGGACGCCTCCATAGAATCATGAACTAAAACATCCACAACATCAATCATGCAACAAGAATCCGTTACCATCGGGTTCTTAAGTGTACTATCTAAGCAGAAAACAATGGTGTCTCCACCCACTTCCAAGGTCAATTTACCGTTCTTGACATCGATCACCGCGCCGACGGTGTGCAAAAATGGCCTTCCCAAAATTATGGGAATTTGGGTGTCCTCGGCCATGTCGAGGACGATAAAATCAACCGGGATAAAAAAATTTCCAACTCTAACTGGCACGTCTTATAAAAATCCCAAAGGGCGTTTTATGGAACGATCCGCCATCTGCAAAGTGACACTAGTACACTTAAGAGGACCCATGTTAAGCTTTTCACAAACGGAGTAAGGCATGAAACTTACACTAGCACCTAAATCACATAAAGCCTTATCAATCGGTAAGGTGCCTATAGTGCAAGGAATCGAAAAACTACCGGGGTCCTTTAGCTTCGGTGGGGCTTTGTTCTGTAAAAATGCACTACACTCTGCAGTAAGAGCGACGGTTTCTACCTCACCAATGCTTCTCTTCCGAGTCAAGATGTCCTTCATAAATTTGGTATAAGATGGGACCTGCATAATGAGCTCGGTAAATGGGACTGTAACCTGCAAATTCTTCACAACCTCCATGAACTTGCCAAATTGGGTAGTCTCCTTCCGATTCTTCAATCGACCCGGGAATGGTACTTAAATTATTGGACTAGTCGGGGTGGGAACGGGAGTAGTGGGTGGTGGAACTTGATCTTCACTTGGAGTTTCCACAATAACATCCTCATTGTAATCTTCCACTAAAACCTCCTTCTTCTCGGCCGGTGTATCATCTTTAGGCATCGACGGACCCTCATAGTGTGTGCCACTACGAAGAGTGATCGCATTAGCCGTATCATGTTGTTGATCACCTTGAGAAGGGAGTTTACCTTGTTGACGCGTTGCTTGTGACGCGGCAAGGTGTCCCACTTGGTTCTCCAAATTCTTGATGGCATTATCCTTAGCTTGATCATTCTTTTGCATTTGTGCCATCATAGAATCCTGGGTCTTGGCCATCATCTGCATCATATTGCGAAGCTCAACCATTTCATTAGAACTCGAAGAAGAAGAAGAATTACCTTGAGCTTGTGCGGAGGATTGCCCCAAATTCTGCTAACTAGTACCGAAATTCTGATGAGAATTCCCGAAATTCTGATTAGTATTGCCAAAATTTTGTTGATGTTGACCCGAGTGAGGTTGCTGCTGAAAATTTCCCTGATTTTGGAAATTCCTTTGATTACCGAAATTCTGTTGGTTCTGAAAATTTTGTTGGTTCTGAAATTGCTGCTTGTTCTGAAAATTCCCTTGATTCTGGAAATTCTGCTGATTCTGGAGATGCTGCTTTGGTGGGGTACATAAACTGGTGTAATAGGCGGGTTCAAGACATTAGTACTCTTGTAAGACAAAAGAGATGCATCATAACCCGGTTGGTTCATATATGGATAGCGCGGGCGCATGGAATGAAAAGCATTCACTTGTTATATGGAGCCCAGAAAATTCTGAGCTTGGTGGTCTGCGGCACCACGACGCATACATGCATACTCTTGCATGGCATGCACTTGATGCATGCCTCCTCCAGCTTGAGAATTCGACACCTCCAATGCATCAAATCTCTTAGCTAAGACGGCTAATTGAATAGCCACGGCATTAAAGGACCCACTTTCACCGGAACTAGACCGAGTATTACCTCGAGGATTACCCCATCGGGAGTGGTGAGATGCCATTTCTTCAATTGTTTGTCAAGCCTTATCATCATCCACATTACATTGGAATCGCCCATTGCATGCCGAATCAAGTGTACTCCTGCAATCATCATACAACCCGTTATAAAATTGGTTACAAAGAAACCAAACCTAAAAACCATGGTGCGGGCATTCCTTCACAAGCTTCTTGAACCGCTCCCACGCTTCATGAATATTCTCGTTCGGAGTTTGACGAAAATTGGTGATTTGACTCCGGAGCATGTTCGTCTTTTGCGGAGGATAATAGTGCTTGTAGAAGGCAAGGGCAAGAGAATTCCAATCGGCGATCCCTTCGGTGACTTTATCAAGATCGGTTATCCACTCCCTAGCGGAATCCCGTAGTGAGAACATGAAGAGCATCTCCATGACTTCTTCTTGAGTTACCCCGGCCGGAAGTGGAATCATGGAGCAATAATCAGTAAAAATCCTCATATGCTTGTGAGGATCCTCCTTAGGGTCACCACCAAATTGATTCTTTACCACCAAAGTGATAAAGGCGGGTCGAATCTCAAATGTACCTTGAGTGGCAGTTGGTCGTTTAACCAACTTAGGAAGAGCAGTTTGCTCGGGCTCCGAATGACTAGAAAGTTTCGACATTTTTATGATAGAAGGAGGTGGTAAAATGATCTCGGACTGAGATTGATGTCCCTCTTCAAAGGACTGATTCTCAGCTACAAATTCAGTATGAATAGCTTCCAAAATCGCAAGATCGGGAGCTGCGGAAATCTCTCTCCAAATTTGTCGTCACCTACGAAAGGTTTTCTTGGGTTCAGGGTCGAACGGAGTAAGCTTTGATGACCGGAAAGACCTGGGCATAAGCAAAACTACAAGTAGGGAGTGAGATCAATCTCAAGGAGTTTTAATTCCTTGAGACGAAAGAGAGCAAAAAAGAAACAAGCTAAAAAAACAAGCAGAACCGTTTCCCCGGCAACGACGCCAAATTTGATATGGGTTAAGTCGCCTCACCCAATCAAGATAAATCACCTAATGCTACTAACACGAAGATAGCGGCAAGCAAGGTATCGAATCCACAGGGAAACAGTTAAACACGTCTAATAGCTATGGCGATTCTAAATGCTCTAAACAGTTTGATTGATGGAATAATATAAAGAACTACTAAAATACGAATATGAATAAAGGATTCTAAAAAATGAGAGGAAAACAAAGGTCACAGGTTCACGATAGATGTTCGACAATTATGCGACAATAATAATAAACACATAAACATGCTAGTCGGCTATAACACGTTCTATCGAATCGTGTCAACCTAGGAAGGATCTAACGGGCTCTCGAAACTTATTAGACTCCCTACCAAATCGCACGTGATCTAATCCTAATTCGGCTTTCGCACAAGAACTAGAATTTCTCAAACAGATTAAAATGTTGTGGCCTTTAACAAATTAATCGGCAAACAAAACACGCGAAAGTGGTGCTAGCATAATTATAAATTTAGTATCAAAGCAACATAATCGTATAATAATCCATCGATCCCCCTCGACCCTAGAGAGAAAATTAGTTACGCATGATAACTACGAAACAACAAATCGCATACATGGAATTCATGATTAAAAGTGAAGCAAACAAATCTAACGATAAACGAACGAGAATCTAACGAACTAAATGGAGCAACGAATTCCAAATAGAGAAAATTACGACGAACTAAGTAATTTACGATAAAGATTGAAAATATAAAACTGAAAATTGCATAAGCGAGTTTACCGAAATCGAGTACGAGTTGAAACCGAGTGCTAGAATCCTAAGAGTCACGAGTTTTCTAAGGAAAATAATCTAATTATGAAAAGTGATAGCTAGAAAAATAATACAACTCCTTAGTTATACAAAATAGGCGGAAATGGGCTGGGTGTGCACGCTGGCCGGTTGGCAGGCCGCCTGCCACATGCAAGGGCCGAAGCACACACTAAAAACAAGCTTAAATCTCCTTTGTGTCACGCCGGCCGGCTGGCAGGCCGCCTGTCACATGCAGGCTGGCGTGCACAACACTAATAAAAACAAGTATTGGGCCACTTTCCATGGCCCAATGAATCGACACTTCTCATTTATTCTCCGCCTAAACGTCTTGAAGCACGGGTTTTGTCTCGAGATAGTTCTTTTAACCAGATATGTGTGTGAATGCACATAAAGACCTGAAATCGTGTAGAATCTACAAAAACACTCACTCAAAGCAAAATGTTAGAAGAAACGGCTCTAAAGAACGCGTTCTGACCGTAAAAGACAACGAAATCGAGGGAATAAAGCTATATAAACACGATACATCACCCTTCAAAGTGTACAAAATCAATTGATGCTCAACCCAAGAGATACCAGATTGATGTATTATGAGAAGGCTATGGCACAACAGTTTTCTTTCCTTGACAAGGCACGGTATAATTTCTTACAGCAAAAGGCTAAATGCCTTTGGGTAGAGGAGGGAGACATGAACACAACATATTCCATGCTTCCATTAAGCACAGGAGGTCCATTAATAAAACCACCCAAATGCATAACATGAAAGGAGATACTCTAAGCACATTGGATAACATACAAGAAGCTTTCTGGATTACTTTACCAGGATATTGGGGGAGACAGCAGAAGTACAGAAGGTGCATATACCCACTGTGAGACGTGGTAGTATCCTCAATGAAAACCATAGAAGAGAATTGATGAAGCCACTTGTTATGGATGAGGTGAAGAAAGCAATGTTTAGCATTCAAGGAAATAAAGCTCCGGACGGCTATAATAGTCAATTTTTCAAGGATACTTGGGCCATTACTGGTCAGAGTGTATTTGAAGCAGTAAATGATGTATTTACCAAGCAGAAATTGTTGAAGCAAGTGAGCAACACTACTATCAGTAGTCTATCACCCTCATACCTAAAGTATCTAATCCCACTTCAGTGTCACAATTCTGTCCCATACACTACAACAAATTGACACCTGCGCCACGAATTATGCCACAAGAATTTGTTATTTGTGGCTAAATTTTACCTAGCCACGGGAAAAATTTGATTCAATACTTGGTAAAAAAAATATGCCACGGGAACATTTTTTCCCGTGGCAAAAATTCACTTGCGCCACGAATTTTACTAAAGTCGTGGCTAATAATCACTCTTGCCACGAAAGATGTCACACCCGTGGCAAAAATATATTTAGCCACGAATTTGTTCAGTGGCAAATATTATTTAGCCACGACATAATTAACTTCCGTGGCGAAATTATTTTTTAGCCACAGATTTAATAAACGCATGTGGCTAATGGTTCTCCAAACTTTAATCAAATACTTTCAAGTTAAGTCAAGTATCAAATATTGATCTTAAAAAATTCATTAAAATTCAAAGTTAAAGATAATATGAAAAAAAAATATTAAATTTAAAAATATTTTATTAATAAAAAAAATTTGGTATTATTTTATTTAGTTTTAAGAAACTTTTTTTTTTGTAAAATTTAATACAAGAAAACTTTGGTTGTCTAATTTGTTGATTTTTTACTCATCATCATTTTTGAAGTAATTGATTTCTCTTAATTTGACAATATGTTTTATTAAAATTCTATAATCTTAAGTATGACTTTTGAAAGACAACTAACATTGACATAGTGTAATATATGGTAGATAAAATACTGCGTACATATCATATCAAGTAAAATACGTATGTGATTGATCATTCATCATTGAGACGTCTAATATTATTTAAGACTCTTTCATTTCTACCGCTTAATTAGTGAATTTTTTCACATGTATTACACTTCTTTTTAAGACAAAAAAACTTAAAAAGAAAGTGACTGAGCATGATTTTTTTTCCAAATTATTGATTTTCATACAATATTTTCAGTGTTAAAAAAAACAGCTTTATTATACTCGTATTTAAGAATTCTAATTAGTCTATATTTTTTTATGGATATAACTTTGACTACGAAAACAATAATTATTTTTGTAAATTAATTGTCTTTCAAGTTGTTTGGTTTGGAAGAAAGATTAATGTATTAGAAAGTCGGGCCAAACTTCAATAACCAGTCAAAATAATTTTTCAAAAAAAGAGAGATATAAGTGAGAAAA
This sequence comes from Agrostemma githago, assembly GCA_958450325.1. Classification (NCBI taxonomy): domain Eukaryota; kingdom Viridiplantae; phylum Streptophyta; class Magnoliopsida; order Caryophyllales; family Caryophyllaceae; genus Agrostemma; species Agrostemma githago. The sequence continues at coordinate 31,733,197 of OY288260.1, read as the reverse complement.
TCAAATAATTAACAAGTACAAGTAAGAAAATCTAATAATTAAGAACTAATAGTGATAAAATCAAAATTTAATTTATCGTCAACTGTTTAATTCAATAACTGTTCTGTAATATTATTTGGAAGACATTTTAAAAAAATTAATTTAAAATAAAATTCACTTAATGAAAAATAAAATTCGGGTAAAAACTTGAAATAGTCAAGAGGTAACTCAATGAGGATAAAAAACTGATGAAATAAAATAACGACCGATAACGAAAAGAAAAAACATATCGAATGAACTAGCAATAAAAGAACGTGGAAAATAGAAACTAAAATAAAATATCGATAAATTAGTGAAATCATGAGTCCGAAAATCAACTTCGAAACTCTTTTTTTTCCGCAATAATAATTTTTTAATCATAATATGTAAATCATTTGGGGGAAAAAAATTAATTACACAAAAGTAAATGTAGTTTGTGAAAAAAAACATTACTTTAAAAGAATTCAAACCAATGATTATGTCAATAAAATTCAATTTCCTTTCTGGTAGACGGCCATAAGAACTCCACAGTTAAGCGTGCTTGAGTGAGACTAGTGTTAAGATGGGTGACCTCCTGGGAAGGCTCTTCGATGCGTATGGTGAATGATTCACCTATAAAGCTAGTAACCGTTCCAGATGTGACTACTATAGGGGTAGACAATTCTTACGACGACTATTAATTAATTTAATTTATTATATATTTTGTCACCGGAATAAATGTTTCGCCACAAACATAATTAGCCACGGATTAAACGTAATTTGCCACGGGATAATCCGTGGCAAACAATTAATTCTAGCCACGGGGGACTCTGTGGCAATAAAATCAATACTTGCCACACTTTTTTTTTTCCGTGGTTATTTGTTTGCCACGGCCACTTGCGCCACGGATGGTCTTTCCGTGGCAAAGTTGTTTAGCCACGAAAATTTAGCACTTTTGCCACGAATTCAGCCGTGGCCCAAGTGCTCATTTGTAGTAGTGATAGCATGCTGCAATACTATATACAAATGCCTATCCAAGGTGATTTGTGGCAGATTAAGCTCAATTCTTCCTGAGATTATCAATTCCAGTCAAAGTGCCTTTGTTAAGGGAAGAGATATCATTGAAAACATTCACATATGTCATGATTTGTTAAGGCTGTATAACATGAAGTATTGCTCTCCAAGAATAATTCTTAAAATTGATATGCAAAAAGCCTATGACACGATAGAATGGAGCTTCGTGAAAGGTATGTTGGAGGCACTCCAATTCCCGGTTGAGATAGTTAATGTCATCATGGAATGCTTAACCTCACCAAGCTATACCCTGACTCTAAATGGAAGTAATTTTGGATTCTTCAAAGCCAAGAGGGATTTGAGACAAGGAGACCCGCTTTCTCCCCTTCTCTTTACAATCTGTATGGAGTATTTAAGAAGGGTCATTAATGTCATTCAAGAAAAGGTGGAATACAGGTTCCATCCTATGTAAAGCAAGTATATTAAGTCATCTATGCTTTGCAGATGACCTAATGCTCTTCTGCAAAAGAAATGTGGCATCTATTAGATGGATAATGAAAGCATTTGAGCTGTTTTCGAGTGCCTCAGGACTAAGGATGAATCAGGCTAAATCGCAGCTTTATGCTAATGGAATACAAGAACCTGCAATGAGACAGATCAAGGAGATAATTGGCATGACACCAGGTACCCTACCTTTCAAATATTTGGGAATATCTATGTCCCCAAAAAAGATCTCTGTTATGGAATGTCACATACTCACAGAGAAGATTGTGCAACAAATTAGAGGTCTCAGAGCAAAGAAACTATCATACAAAGGACGGCTAGTCCTTGTGCAATCTGTGCTCAGCAGTCTGCACATATATTGGCACGAATTTTCATAATTCCTACTTCAGTAATAGCTCAAATAAATGCTATCTGTCGAAACTTCCTATGGAAAGGGAGTGAACATTATAATGGCCGTCCACTAGTAGCATGGGAGACAGTTTGTACCACAAAAAGAGGAAGGGGGTTTGGGGATTAAGGATTTGCAGAAGTGGAACATCGCAGCTATTGGGAAGTATGCTTGGTGGGTTACTTGCAAAGCTGATCACATGTGGATCAAATGGATTCATGCTATTTACTTGAACGACATGGATTGGTCTTCTTACAAACCACCCCTTAGCTCGAGCTGGTCTTGGAGAAAGATCTGTTGGGTTAAGGACTTGTTCTACTCAAATAACCTATTCCCTACTTTAATTGCACAGAAAAGAGACTATGAGATAGCTGAAGGGTATAAGATACTAACTATGCAGCGTGGTAAAGTGTCTTGGCACCAGTTGGTTTGGAATAGGGTAAGTCTCCCCAAACATGGGTTTATAGCTTGGTTGGTCTGCCATGAGAGGTTACTCACTAAGGACAGGTTAGCAAAGATGAAGATAGTGGTGGATAAGGATTGCTTCTTATGTGGCCAAGGGGAGGAGAACCATGGGCATCTCTTTACGGGATGTGCCTACACGATAAGATGCTTCTCTCTACTCTCTAATTGGGCTGGCATCAACATTCCTGTACAGCATACAACAACCTGGTGGAAACAAGTGCGGATAAAATCTTTAATGCTCAAACAGGTTATTGCAGCTAGTATTATTGCAATCTGGTATCATGTGTGGCGGGTTCGTAATTTCTGCAGGATTCATGTACAACTTGAAAAGTCGGAATGACTTATACAAACTGTGAGGGCTGAAGTTTGCTTAAGAATCAATTGTATGAAGCATAAGATCCATAGTAAATATCATACGGACATTGATAGATTAATGCAGTAAGATTATAGATTGTCACTACAACAAAATCACCCTTTCGCGGCGATTATTTTGATATTTCGTGGTTAATCTATTCGACGCAAAAGGTTTCCCCATCGATTATGTATTCGTTGAGGTAGGCGGCGTTGCCGTTGCCTTTCGTGTCGAATAATCTATTCGCTGGGTTAGCTTCTTAAATGCGACGCGAAAGAAGATGAGGTTTAGTGGCGAATTTAGTGTTGATTATTATTGATGCGGTAAATATTTTGATTTTCCCACTAATAAGATTTGTAGCGATTGTATTCGACACGATAAGTACAATAAAATGTCATTTAGTGACAGTTGTTATAGTTGTATTTGACACGCTACGTACTATTAAATGTCATTTCTTTTACAATTGTATCAATTGTATTTGACGCGATAAGTATTATAAAACTCCATGTTGACAATCGTAATAATTGTATTCGACACGATATGTAATATAATTGCAACCATATACAGTAGTAAATTGGTATCGATCTCATTCGATACAAAATATCATTACCTCTCTCAAATACGATGCAAAATTAAAAAGAAAGGACAAGTGAAAAAAACATGCTACTTATATATATTACTCATAAAATCCCAAAAGTATACGTATCCAACATCGACTAAATTAAACTAATAAAAATAAGTCCGAACTGAGTGCAATCAATCTTTTCAAAACCTAAAATAATTAACTACGTCTTCAACCCCAAAGCAAAGCTTCAACCCAAGTATTCCGTATTACATAGAGTAGTTTCGCCTCGAAAAAACTGCAATAAAGAAAGATATATACCAAGTTATACCAAATTTTTAGTCATTTCCCACGTGCAAGTAAAAAATCAAATAGATTTATGTATGTATATATATACACTCATTGGTTGACGTATATTATTCCCTTGTACATATAAGGAACAGTCACAAATCAACTTGTACGAACATTTAAAGCACGCCGAATATTACAAGACGTGAGTCCATTATCTAGTTCAGTTCAGTATAATATCATATTTGTAACATATTGTGTATTAAGTACGAACAGATTATGCAAAAAAATGAAATAAGAACATCCCATATTAGTCTGATCGTATTTTGAATATTGTTTTGATGTTCTACCGTTAAAGAGGACAACAATTCATGGATTACATTCTCTAGTTGATTTTGATTTTCCAAGACCTTATTTACCTCCGCATCACTCTTTTCTTGTACCATCTTCAATTCTTCGGTATGTTTTTGTTGCATGAGGTTCATCTCATCACGACGCTTGTTCATTAACTCATTGGAGGCGACATTGTTTTCCACAAAGTCCGACGATGGTTGTACACTAGAATTACCCCACAGTTTGAAACCACACAAGTCTCCACCAACTCCGCGCACACGTCCACGTCTTTCTTCCTTTCCTAGATAAAATATATCTCCTTTGACAGCTATTTTCCGTCCATTTGCTCTATTTCATTGGGCCACTCTTGTAATTTTTGTTTCATTAATTCCCAATGTATATCAAAAATGATTGAAATAATCATTGAAATAGTGACCAGAGAATAAAAAACAAAAGGATGATTGCTACTACTCTTTTGGCTTTTAAAATGTCGATTTATAATAGTATCGAACTCTACGTTAAAAAAGTGTGCAGTAATTAATTAAAACTTACCACTGCTTTTGACGACTCTTCAATTTTCTTCTTCTCTCTTGTTTTTCTATCTTTGTGAGTCTCAATGAAAATTTTCGTAGTTTTATTTTTATTAGTTTTTTTTATTAGCAATCTCATAGTTTTTCTTGCATAAACTTATACTCCCTTCAATCTTCATCCTTATCCTTCTTTTGTTTACTTTTCATTAAAATAATTATCACAGATAATAAATGATTATTTCACAGGTCTTTTATAAGACGGTCGGTCTTACTATAATACGAGTAGTAAAACTAACTAATAACAACAAAAGTAAAAAGAAAAATATAACATAGTAGATGAGTTTAAGAAAAAAAAAAGTAAAAGTAAATAAGTATTGCAGGTCTCACAGTAAATTTTGTGTGAAACCATCTCATGTGAGTATTAGTGTTGAGGGAAATAGTTCTTCAAATGTGCAGAGTAAATTAGAATTATGTGACACATTAATGGTTCAAATGATAATTGGTGTTAGTCGATCCAAGGTAATTTTGGGACAAAGGCTTTGTTGGATTGTTGTTGTTGTAAAGTAGGGAGCAAATTAGATTTATTATGAGCTGTATTTGAATGTAAGAGTACGGAATTAATTTTCAGGTAGTTGATCATTATGTTTGTGTTTATTGTATAACTGCCCCTTTTTGTATCCTCTAATTAGCTGTGAATTGTGAGGAAGCCAACTATTTTTGATTATTAATGTTTATGAATGTAAAATGATGGATTTAATGTTGTAAATGCAGGTGTATCCGTATTCGGCGGATGGGGAAAATTAGGAGTAGATGGAAAAAGAATTTGTTTTCTGGGTTATGTAGTTTTATTTGAATTATATAAAAAAAAATAAACAGATTGGGGTGTACTGCTAGTGGATTTTTAAATGGTACCAGCTGAGTGCATCAGCTCGTAGTGGGCGGCTGAGATTAAGGGATGTAGATAGAGTTTTTGCTGGATTTTCTAAGTTTGTATGATGAAAATGGTGCCCTCAACCTCAACTACATTTATTCTCTTGAGGTGCAAATAAACACTAACCGACATCAGCGTTTGGGACTAGAACCCTATGATATCGGTTTTTTCGAGTCACTGTGAAGCTACCGATTAAGTCTAAGTTTATGTCATAATGGGATACCATGACTTTCAATAATCGTATTCCTAACATAACCCTAACCGTGTCTCCGTGCATTCCTTCACACGACAATCTCCTTTCTAAGTGTTCTATCTAGCTTGTAATGAAATGGAGGAGATGACAATCTCCAATTGATCAGAAATGGTTCAACGTCTTAGACACCACAGGAACAAAATTATAAACTCCTTTCCTTCTAAACGACAATCTCCATCTAAATTATGTTAGCATACGAGATTGATGTTGGTGGTTCTAACGACAATTTCTAGCTTCATCGTCTTCTCTCTCAATTGTGTTAGACTAAAGTTCTTTGTCAGATTTAAATGTCGAGCGACTCATCTCTTACACCGATAATACCTAGCATGGTATGAAATCGTTTACTATTTAGTTTTTAGATTTCACGGTTAAAGTTTTTATTTCACTTGTTAAGATAGTCACGGAATTGTTGTTGGACATTGCTTTTTCTCCATTTGTAACCCGAACTCTTGTAATTCCATATAGTAATTATAGAATTTTAGTTTTTTTTTGTATATCCATAGAGATTGCTGAAGATTTTTAATGTTTTATCTCCCAAATGCCTTTCATATTTCTCTTCGAAATGCTTCTCCAAATGATGTGGGATGACAATGCTTCTCCTAATGATATCTTGTGAAAAAATTCAAGGGAAATCTAATCAAATTAGAAATTCAGGGGAAATCTAATCAAATTAGAGGTGGGAAAAAGGATGAGATAAGTGGATGCTTGTGAATTTGTTCCTTCTTGTTCAAGATTCAACAGTTGTGACACACCTCATTCGAAAATGAAAGTATTAAGAAGGTAACTAGATTTTTCTTGGCTTCCTTTTGCTTAGTTTACTGGAACTGTGGCATTTTTTTAGTAAATCTCGTGTGGGATGGTGTCACGGAGGTCTCACAATTGAGACCGTCTCGTAGTAGCTTTTGTGTTCTTGAAGTTAGGTTTTCGTTAACTCACCAAATACCAATAGACTAGGGAAATTGTAGCGTACATTATTAATATGGGTTACACCCAGTTATGAGTTCGAAACGAGATAAAAGGGTGGATGGACTATGTCTTCTAGAGCGACGGTCTAAATTGAGAAATCTATGCAATATCCTCAAAGTTAATAACAACGGGAATAAATAAATTATATGAATGTGAGAACCGTGAGAGCCAGCAAGACCTTCAAATTCAAATACTTATGTTGTATTGTGCATTAGTTTCATCTATAGCATATGAATGATCTTTGAAGCCTGAATTTAGCTTATCTTGACAGAATTATGGAGGAGTAAAGACAGCATTATGAACTACCATCACACAACCTTTCAAAGAGATGAATTGATAGTGCGAAATTAGAAATTTACCGTGGATCAACAGTGGTGTTATGTGTATGATATCCAGACATTAATGTTGATTTTTACTGATACAAAGAAGAAACGAAGAAGAAAACAGAATATCGACAACAACGACAACCACGAACAACAACAGCATAGACAAAGAGCGACGATAACAGAGGGGGAGAAAACAGAGGAGAATAAGTATAAGAATAAGACTACGTAGAATAGAGCCTGGTTAATCGACCCACACAACAGCACAATAACAAAACCGTATCGGAACATTATCGATGGCACGCACAACAACAACATTACCGAGTCATATTACTTGCATAATCCACAAAACAAGACGACAACGGCGGTAACACGACTGAAAGACAGCAGCGATATAAATTAGCACTAACAGAAGTAAGGAGGAGGGGGAGGAGAGAACAACGCACTAAACGAAAACACGCATGAGAGATAACAGTAGAAGCATCGACAACGAGACGATAGCAAATAGCAACGCAGTAGCATGGAACACGGTCAGCAATAACAGCCATAAAACGTCTACAATAGATCACGAAAAATCAACTGAAATAGAGTAAATTATGCAGTAAATCCCAATTTCATAGTGATACAATCAAATAAAAGAGAATAATAATCAATTAAACGTACCTTAATTGGTGATTATAACCGAAATAGCAATATAATCGTCAAGGAGCAGTGATGATCAATTGAATTTCGGGGAGAAAGACGAAGATAATTGAGGGTTTAGGAAACTGTCGTGTGTAATGAATCTGTCGTGTATAGTGACGATCAATTGAATCTTTCGTGTGTAATGAAGAAGACATATGTACTAATGAAGAGCAATTAGAAGACGTAGTGTATGCAAAAGTTTAGGAAACAATTAGGGTTTAGGAAAGAGGAAGAAGGGCAATCCTTTATTATACTCCCTCCCCTCCACAGATTTTCCCACTTTCCTTAAAAGGAAACTCCACTAAGATTTTCCCATTTCAAAACTTTCCTTATTAATCCATTATACTCTCTTCCTATTGACTACTTTTTCTGATTTGACATATTGAACCCCACCAAACAATTTACCACCTTTCATTACTCATTCCTTATTCCGTGTGCCATTTACAAATGGGAACATCATTGTGGAGGGGAGGGAGTATAAAGTAGCACATTCAGAGTCCTCACAATCACCCACGTCAGCACGTCCTACATGGCACTGAGCTGTCACCGATGTGGCAGCTGTAAACTGACTAAATTGTGAAAAAATTGCTGCAGTTGAACTTATACCAGCAGTTATTTAAAAATATGGGCAGTTCTTTTAAAAAAATTGTGGGCTTAGTGGGCTTATGCTAGCAGTTACCACTTACTGCACATCCCCTAAAACTGCCTACATCTTCTCCTTTAAATAAAAAAGGAACTGCCTAAAACACAATCACTTATTATTTACCCCTCTAATAATCACTACGTTCATTCAAATTCAAAATTCAGAATCAATAACTCATAATAATATCCCAATAAAATCCAAACAAAAAATAGTACGAAAAAAAAACGATAAACGATACATTATGTCATTTCAGTATGAACCAATCATGATCTCTAACATCAAGGAATCAACGAAGCTTGCACAGATCACTGCAAGGGTAATGCGAAAATGGGTAAAAACTCCACGAACATCAGAAACCGACGCGTCCATGATTGGTCGGAAGCCTTTCATTTATGGCGTCGAACTCATCTTGGTGGATTCCAGTGTAAGTACAAAAATTGACTACGTTAAACATTCAATGGTTAGTAAAAAATTAATCACTAATTTATTATTTCCATCTCCTAGGGATCTACAATACAAGCTTCAATAAAACAAGTATTGGTGAAGACATTTAACAATGGCTTCAAAGAGGGACGGATTTACAACATCTTCAAATTTTCTGTTTCATCTAATTCGGGGATCGAGAAAGCTACAACACACGAATGTAGGCTATGGCTAGAGTATAGCACGAAGGTGATGCAAGTCCATCCAGACCCTAATATTCCTATGTGTGTGTACAGCTTTTCGGAATACGGTGATATCATAGTGGGAAATGTGCCTACCAACCAGTACATAGGTAATCATTTGTCTTCATTATAATCACTGTCTACACCAATAAATTTACCTTTATAACATTTTTAAAACTAACAATGCTTTTACAAACACAGATATTATTGGGAAATTTGTGGATTATAACCCGCTACAAACATCGCACCGGGGAGTTCATTGCAGAATAATCCATCTAGAGAACACGAGGTACAAATGCCAACTTTATTTTACCACGTTAAACATTTTAGTTACGATCATACTAAGTAACCCAAGCGACAATAATGCAGAAATGAACAAATTTCATGCACAATATTTGGAGATTGCGTTACCACAATCATGAATATCATCAACCACTATACAAACTTAGACAAACCTATATTGGTGCTCAGACATGTCAAACGCAAGGAATATAAAGGTAAGAACCAACGTCTCATTATTTTAGAAATTCCATCAATATTTAATTACTACGTACACTATTCTACTTTGATAATCATAATGGGTAATTCCACCTTAAATAGAGTCCTACTATTTTAAAATTATTACGTACCCTTTTTAGTTTTTATAAAAAATATTCACAAACTACTTTCTAAGTTGTTTACAATCACTCAAATCTTAACAAATTACAATATCTATATTGACCTTTGACCTAGGAAAAAATTGACGTCAAACAGCTATCAATTTTTTTAGGGCATATTCTATTGGCTGGAAATTTTAAACAAAATAAATCAAAACAAAGGAAATTTTAAACAAAATAGAGTCCTACCAATTTTAAAGTATTTAATTACTACGTACACTATTCTATTTTGATAATAATAATGGGTACTTCCAACTTAAATAGAGTCCTAGCATTTTAAAATTATTACGTACTCTTTTTAATTTTTATAAAAAAACATTCACAAACTACTTTCTAAGTTGTTTACAATCATTGAAATCTTAACAAATTGAAAGTATCTATACTGACCTTTGACCAAGAAAAAAAATGACGTCAAACAACTATCAATGATTTTAGGGCATATTCTATTGGCTTGAAATTTTAAACAAAATAGAGTCCTATCAATTTTAAATTATTTGATTACTACGTACACTATTCTATTTTGATAATCATAATGGGTAATTCCACCTTTAGTAGAGTCCTACCATTTTAAAATTATTACGTACTCTTTAATTTTCATAAAAAGATATTCACAAACGTCAAACAGCTACTATCAATGAGTATCTAACTTAACCTAATACCTTCAATACAGATAACAATAGCATCATGACTAGAGATGCAACGGTCATTCTTGCTAATCCAAAAATTGAAGAGGTGGCAACATTCAAAAACACGTAAGTACTAAAGCAAAGCTACACTACATTATTATATTGGTTTTATGCATATGATCCATGGTGATGGGTTAGATCGCTAAAATTGTTAAAAGTTATCTTTTATCTTTCAAAGTTACCCTAAAGGTGGTGGGTTAGATCGCTGGAAATCAGAAGCTACTTTGCCAAACCCCTTCAACCATAACATCGTATCAGGAACAAAGTGCAAGACACTCAAGGAAATAAAAAACAGCACATTGGTACAACATTTATTCTCTGTAATTAAAAATTACTTTTTATAGAAATTACTGTAACTAATAACAATTTCAACGTAGTCGGGTACATTTGTCACACTTGCGACAATATATGAAATGGACACCACAAGAAATTGGTATTTTCATTCATGTGAGGAGTGTCGTTCCAAGATGTCGCAAAAGGAAGAATGGATGTGGTATTGTCAAAAAAAAAACTGCAAACGTTTCGATATAGCTACAAAAGACCCTATTGTCAGGTTAGACCTACACGACTTACAATACCACCAAAAATATCTTCTATTAAAATTCACTATTACTTAACATGAACATGTACCAGGTCAGGTTTACTATCTTTGACGATGAATGTGAATTTGCTGAGGTCATAATATGGAATGAAGGAATGACTACACTTTTGGGAAAGACAGCAAAAGAATTACTAAATGAAACAACGGTACAAAATCCCAAATTTTTCCTAAGTAGTCTACGTATTTAATTAATGCGCATAGCAACTCACATTGAAAGTGTAGGGAATAAGGCCCTGTTCTTTTCAGCTGAAACAAGGCTGAGCTGAGCTGAGCTGGTCTGATAGAAGCTGAGCTGAGCTGAGCTGAATTTATAGAAGGTGAAACTAATAATTTTTTATATAAATTATCTAATAATTTTAAGAAAAATGGAGCTGAGCTGAGCTGAGCTGATAAGAGCTGGACTGAGCTGATAAAAGCTGAGCTGGTCTGAAACGGGCTGAAATTAAGCCGAAAAGAACAGGGCCTAAGCCCAACAGGACTCCTACCCATAGAGTTCAGCACCATCGTCGAGAAGGAGTATTTGTTCAAAATTCGTGTGACACAAGCATACAACATTCAGCAGAAATCAACTTGCTATGCTGTCATGGATATGAGTGCAGAAGAGTCAGTAAAGTCGGAATGGAAAGAAGTAATTGCGGGTTCAATAGTAAGTACTACATTTTTTAACACCCACATGAATGACCAAGAACATAATCCAGTAAAAAGTATTCTTTGTGATCAGGTTGACAAAAATGACAAGGTTGTATGTGATTCCATCCCGAAAAATGTACCACTGACAACAGATGCGGTTAGCGAAAGCAGTAAAGGGAGTGGAAATTTAGAGCCATCAGCAGCCATAGAGCCTGAAGAATTAACGTTACCATCAAGCACACCAAAAGACAAGGCTGTGGGAAAAGCGATTGATATAACAGGCGACAACACAAACAAGAACACAAACCAGGAACCCAAAAAGAGGAGACTTTTATTCTAAGACGAATAATGCCATTGCTTCTTCAACATCTTAGACTTTTTTTAGCTGCCAGTGTGTTGTGTTTCATTTAAACGCTTTCCCTAGACGAATTTCGTGATTTGCTTACCTTACTTACCAGTCGAACGTTATTTTAAAGTAGGTTTGTTTCTCTCAGGCATTGAACATTATCATCAATAAACACAGATGCATTACTATCCAGTAGAAGCAACACAAGGATATAAAGCAGCCGCTACAATTAGAGGTCAGAATGTGTTCAACATTCATCCTCTAAGAGCAACACACTTTCAACCCATGAATATTAACTAAAGGATAGTTAGGCATGCTATTTTCAAATGACTTTGATGTTCAAATCTAGGGCTCATCACTGAGAAACAGGGACATACCTTCCACTTATCCATCATCTTCTAAGAGCATACTATAGTTAGTGGTCTCGCCCACAATAAACGCTTCAATTAGGAGAGGGAAAATGATCGATTAATCGAAACAAAGCCACCATCTCTTAAGAGCATATTATTGTTGACACTCCCACCAAATAAACACTTCAATTAGGAGATGGGACGTACTCCATTAATCGAAACAAAGTCACCAATTCCTAAGAGCATATTATCGTTGGCGAGCCAACCTCATAGACGCTTCTATTAAGAGAAAGGACGCGGTGACTTAATAAAAACAAAGCCAAAAATGACCAACACAAACAGCAACAAGAAAACATAATTACAAACAGATGAAAATAATGACACATGATCGTAAATTCCATCATGGTAATCAAGTTGGGAGGAAATGCTCTTAGCTACCACCAAGCATGCACCAAAGTCAACTCTCCCTGTTTTATAAGGACTATTCAAACCCAATCCTGTAACACACATTAACGTAAATCCTGAATTAGTAAGAGTAAATTATATATGATACGTAATTACTGCACAAAATACAGCAAACAGAATCCACAGTTATTAGTATTTAGTATTTAAGTGAATAACAACCACATTTAAAAATAACTAATTAAGTGAATATAAAATCAAGTGAATTTTATGTGAAATTTAAAACGTGAATTTTAAGTGAAATGTGAAATGCCAGCTACAATTTTAAGTGAAATCCCACATCCCACATTTTACGTTAATTAGATAATAAAATTCAAGTAGTATATATCCACCTAGAAATTAGTAAACAAAAACAAATCATTTATAGAGTCCTGCGTCAACCTAAATTCAAATTCAAGTAGTATATATACAACCAATCTTGTAACACACATATATCCACCTAGAAATTAGTAAACAAAAACAAATCATTTATAGAGTCCTGCGTCAACCTAAATTCAAATTCAAGTAGTATATATACAACCAACATATCAGATTTTACACCCACTTCAACCAATCTAGAATTTCAGAAACTCCAAAAAAAATGTTAAATTCTGATACGTTTGGCAAACTGTTGACGGATCCAACTACAGCATTCTTTGTTGGCCTCAATGAATCGTTGTCGGTTGAAGGAAGAATTCTTTCAATTTGGTATGGAAAGAGGATTCTTGGCCATGACACTACAGTAGAGACATGTTCTCAGGAACTTTTATTAGTAGATAATAAGATTGACATACTCGCTTTTTCATGCTTACTATTTCAAATATTGAGTATGCTATGCTTTCTTTCAGTAAAGTTTCCTATTAGTATGACTCTACAATTTTAACTATTCATTATGAAAATATTATATTATGAAGATTGACGACATGCAGGGTTGCGTTATTCAATGTACCATTCACGAACGTGATCTGAAAAAGTTCAAAAATATGTTTACCGAAGGCCTATGCTACAAATTTGGTAAGTTCAACATTGGTGACAACAAAGGGTTTGAAGTTGCTACTCCTCATAAATCAAAAATGTTGATTGACAAGGACACTGAGGTAAAAGAAATAGAGACACCGTTGCTACAATACGGCTTTAATTTTGTGTCCATTAGAGATATTCTCGAAAAAGATTTAGAAGACCGCGAACTAATAGGTTGGCATTATTTTTATATCTAAATCTTAATTCAAATTTGTTGACCTTACAAAACATTTAATACTCTAATTAATTTATTTAATTGATAATTTTTTTGTTGTTATGGCAGACTTTATAGCAGAAGTCATCGAGTATAGGGTGTTGTGGAAAATAAGTATTCCTTGCATCTTCTTGACATTGGTCGACCAAAACTAAGATTTGTTTCCCAACATTAAAATTGGATTGTTATTAACAATTAACCTATTTTATATTGACAATTTTTTAACTTGATTATTTAATTTTTCATGATTTTGATAAAAGTGGAGATAAAACAAGAGTGTGGTTGTGGGGAATTGATTTCATGAATCAATTGTCCTCAATTGCAATTGACGACGGACACCATGCACGTAGGCCGATCTTGACTTTCCAGTGTATAGGGTTCAAATTTACAAGTGAGTGGCTTAAATTTAATACCACTTAAACAATAAAAATTAACTTAATTCATTTTCATTTACAAATTTAATTTATTTATACAGAAGAAGACAGTGTACTTGGAAAAATTATTCTCGAAACAACGGCGGCAACTAAGCTGCACTTGGAACCAAATATACCTGAAGTCCATCACTATGACGGTACACAATGTGCACGAGATGTGTACCGTGTCAAGTGGAATAAACAAAGTGTGAATTGCAATGAATAAGAATCAGAATAGCTACTACATGCCCGCCAACAACATATTTAGTTTCTTTATTAAAGTCAATGATTTTGACTGGATCGTGGTTTTGTTTTCAGAATATTTTGCGTGCTGTTAATTTTTTTTTTTTGGATTTTTTTTGGATTGTTGGACAGCATTATGTTTTAAATGCAGGTGGAATTCTGTTATGAATCTATTGCTCTTATTTTACTTTAGTTCAAAAACAAATTCCAAAAATCTGATGTTAATTCAAAATGAAAAACATTTATTTGAAAAGTATATACAAAGTACAAAAAATTAAAACAGCTGTAATAAAGTATACAAAATAAAAACAAAGTTGATTTAAATAAAAATAAAGCTGATTTGGCTTGAAACAAATTCCATACAAAAGAAATAATATAGAAGCGAAAATAATATTAAAAACAATTTTTTATAAATAATTTTTCAAAATTAATAAGTCAAAAGAAAGTATATAGTAACAAAAATTTATTGGTTAACTAAAATGTTAAGAACTCATAAAGAATATAGTGAATGAATCCTTTATTAAAAAACAAAATTATAAATAGCATATTAAAATTAAAAAGTTAAAAGAAAGTATATAGTACTGGAAGTTTATTGATTACCTAAAATGTTAAGATTTCATAAGGTATATAATATAAAGTATATGGTAAATGATGGTTATCTTTTATTGGTTCAAATTAATAAATATATAGTACTGAAAGTTTATTGATTAACTAAAATGTTAAGATTTCATAAGGTATATAATATATTATAACGTATATGGTAAATGATGGTTAAACAAAATAGAATCACTAAGCTTTACAAATTCAAAGGAAAAATACCAGATTATCAAAAAGAGAAATAGATACAAGATAGATAACTTAACTTTTAACTGTTGGTAACTACCCATGTTCACGCCACTTCCTCCACTAAGCCCTCCAATTATGACCATAAACCACCAAAAATAACCAAACATGTACTGTTACAGCCCTTATATAATGGATTAAAATTATAAAATTATCAGCAATACACAAATTTATAAGTTAAACACATCCATACAATCCCAAAAAAAATTAAGCATTAAACCGTTGTAGACACCCACATTTTGACCGCCAGGTGTCTATAGCAGTTTCCGAAAAACACCCGATGATGATCGGACGCAAACATGCTTTAAATACTCAGAAACGGGCTCAAAATCATTGGCATTTGGCTTGGGCTCATTATGGAGTACATATCTCACAAAACCAACTTCAAAATCAGGCCCAGTGGGTCGTTTCGAGTCAAATAAGACTAATTTGGGCCGATTCCGACACCAGGGGTAAAACCGTCTTTTAGCGACCGAGTCAAAACCCGGTCAAGGATTTTCTCGAGACACGTGAGTCAGCCGTGACACCTCACACGGCTGATTCATACTCCAATCCTACGAAAAATCAGCTTCACAAAATATTAAACAAATCCGTTTAAGGGTAGAATTCGGTCTCAAGTAGGAATCCTATCCGAAAACCGATTCAAACACCCGACCGAGTGCAAACACTCGGCCGAGTAGCCTACCCACCAGCCGGTTCCCTTTCTTCCTTCACAAGAAAGCGGAATTCTCATTCCTCTCAAATTCTTACGTTTCCTATCCTAAACGGTAGTTCAAACTCTCCTAGCCAAGGTTGGGAACTCCCTATAAATAGCCCCTTGCATACAACACACAGGACATGAATTATCACTCATAATTATTCATATTCACGATACATCAAGCATTCATACAATACACTAAAACGTTCGATATCATACCACACAAATACACCGATAGTACACCCGAAGGAACTGGCCCGATACCCGACACCCTTCACGTCCAAATCAAGCTACCATAACTCACCGACATACACTCGACGCTCTTGTGCTCAAGCCACGTCCCAACGAGCCCCGATCCGAGTAAACAGAAGCATGTAGGTTGAGGGTGTACCAAACCCGATTTCTCTTTCTTCTTCTCTTCTCCTTCTAGTCGTCCTTATTACGGGTCGTTCGTCGCTTTTTATTTTATTTTCTAATATCGATACTATTAAAAACTATTTTCATATATCAAACATTCTTAAAAATATGATATCGATTCTCTATAATCGAATATTGTATCAAAAAGAATTATATTAAATCTCGTCGATGCAAATAAAAATCGTTACTTTTTTACAAAATACAACGATTTCAAACGCGGAGAGAATTAACATTTTTTTCATTCAAATTCTTTTTTTCAAACAATTTTACAGAACTTTTTTTAATTCATTTCGAATATTCGATATCGATTTCATAATCGAATATAGGATATGGCGAATATTGAAAACATGAATCGAATATAAATTAATTCATATTTGTACGCGATTTATCAAATTAACGATTTTCGAACAAACGAGCGAAATCGGGACAGGCCCGCACGCGAGTCGCGCCCCTCACAGGCGACTCGCGTACGATTCTGAAACCCGCATTCTTTTTTTTAGCTTTTTCATTCGTTTTTTATTCTACGAAACGATTTCTAAAATTTATATCTTTTCTAAAACTATTCGATGTATTTGATATTGATTTCGTAGTCAATTATCGAATATAACGAATATCGAAAATCTTAAGTCGAGTACGAATTATGCAATCTTCGTACGCGGTTTAATAAAAGCATCGAGTTTTCAAAAAACCGATTCTGAAATCAGCCTGTCATGCGACCCGCCGGCATCCCGGGCGAGCCGCGCGGCCGGCTGAGAAACGCGGCTCGTTTCTCGTTTTTTATTATTTTTCAAACTTCGTTTTTTTATACAAAACCGCGTCTTTTAACAATATTTTCAGATTTCGACTAATATTTTCTCGATCTCGTATATTTATTATTTTTGCTATATTATTTTTCACAAACCAATACTAACTCGTTTGTTTATCCTTTGTAGCAAATTCATATCTTTTTCATCATTTGTTTTATTATACTAAAACGAATCTCACATGCTAAATTCAACTTTGACGTTAATTTTTCATGCATTAAATCGACTTAGCAACCCGTTCAATTCCTCGCATGTTTAGGAAAACAATGTTTGCATATCATTCATCGTATTACTAACGCGCGTATTAAAAAATCATTCGATATCCTAGTAGAGGCCGCTAATGTGCGGGCGGGGTTGGGTGTTCTTAGTGAACTTCCCAACACGTACCCTCACCCCTTACTCAGAACCGTGGTTTCCGGATGTCCGAATCCATTGGCAACGAGAGTCATTCAATATACGATTAACCGATCAAGTCGGCATCGGTATCGAACTGCAAAGGGACGAGCCCAATAAACTCTGACATCGGAAATGGGCCGTATTTTGTATACGGCCCACTACGACATAGAGTGGGCTCGAACGGTTCCGAATAACCATAAAATTCGGTGGCGACTCCAACTTCGATTTAAATTTCAATTTGACCATCTCATATGGAGATTCATTCGCCTCCCCAAACCCGCGCGTGGCCGCGTCGGGGTGGACCTATGTCATGTCCACAACCGTGAACAAAATCATGAACACAGTAAGCATGTCTTCAAAAAGAATCCAATGTCCTACCGTCCTATCAAGCATTTCAAAGTTGGTTGAAGTTAACAAGGTGAGTTACATTTTGTTTTATTTGAATCAAGTTTTCCATTTATTTCAATAGTGGAACAAAGCTATTAAAACTTGGCATGTTGTAGGCCGGAATTTACGTAATTGATGCAGCCCTTAAGGAGATTGACACATCAAAGAAATGGTACCGCAACATATGCACAAGATGTGGAAGTATAGTTGGACAGAAGAGTGACAATTTATGGTACTGTACAATGGAGTACTGCTACGGATCAGAATATGGATCATCAGACAGAAATATAATGTCAGTAATCTATCTCTATAATCAATGGTACTTACCAACACAATTTCTTTATCATCCAACCACTTTCATTCATTATAGATACAAGGTGAAATTTCTGATTGAAGACAAGAATGGTGATAAAGTACACATTAAAGCCACAGACATTGCAATGGAAGAAGTAGTTGGATTACCGACATCTGACAGTTTGGCAATGCTAAGAGAGGTATATTAAAAATAAAGCAGAAATTATATGTTTATGATACTTGGTTACATTACAGCAATCAGTTTTCGTTTAACTTAAAACTTACATTTATATAAATATGACATAGGTTAACACAAGGGAAGTGCCATTTACTTTAATGAATCTATTAAGTAACGAATTCATTATTGAATTGGAAGTTTCAAGATACTTCAATGTGGACATCGGGTTAAGATGTTATAGGGCATTTCGCTTATGTGAAAAAGAAGCAGAAATAAGCAACAAAACGGACTCCAGCACAAATAAGGTAGAACATATCACAAAATTATCTTATGTATATGTGGCATCAATTTAATCAAATAAAATTAACAATTGAAGTGTTTCATTAATAGGAACAAAGTACAATAACCACAACAACGTCAGAGATATCAACTAATTCAGAGTTGGTAAGTAAAATAGCTGCTGATGGGTTAGGTTTACCTGATGAGAAGAATGCTGAAATTACACCCATAAGCAAGCCTCCATATAAAAGAAATTATTTGGCAATTCAAGGTTCATGTGAGCAGAAAACATATGGATTAGAGGGGAAATCAGCAAGCAAGAATACTATGAAACGACAAAAGTAGACATCAACAGTCACGACCTGTCTATAATTCAAAAGTTATTTATGTTTTCCTTTAGTTTTATTTCATTTCAAAGACATGTACTTTAAGTATGAGTTTTATTTACTTTAAGTATGAGTTTAGTTTGAAGAGACATGTTTTTATTCAAATGTATTTCATTCTGGATTTATTTTCACTACATGTTTACTGAAATTTTTCAATGTTCATTTGACACTCATATCATTCTATGATGACTTACACAATAAGTCTTATATGTTCATAAAGTGAGCTTTATCATTCATTCTATATTAACATTCAACTACTTCTACAATCAATCTATTAAAAAATGTACGAGCAAAGTGATTAATCATATTAACTATTCCCACAATATATGGATTCCTACAAAAACTCACTCATGTGAACACTCAATATCCCATAACCCATTATCCTATTTTTAAGGATGTCAGTATACACCTTTCACACTACCCACTACTCTTTAACCCCATTTATCACAATAAGTATAAGTGTAAAGTATTCAAATTACCTATTTTTAAGGATGTTAGTACACACCATTCACACTATCCACTACTATTTAACCTCATTTATCACAATAAGTGTAAATGTTAAATATTCAAATTCCATCAGATAATCAAAAGTAAAAAACATAAACTATCATCCATATTCTTTCCATGTAAAGTACAAAGGATTATTTACATATTTATGATGGTCAAGAAAGATTCTTCAAGTTCAGGAACAAAAAAATCAAGCAAAAGAAGCAAATGGATCACACGGAGCAGTATGTATTTTAAGCTTAATTGTTTTTTATATGGTATACTGTTTTCAAAATATAATACCTTGAAAAGAAATACATGTGAAAGAAAACATTATAGGAATACATTATAAAGAAATTTACTGTGATACATTTTAAAGCATATGGATCATGTTTTCGATAAGTTATAATAAAGAATACATTATATAATAAATTATAAAGCATACACAAAATAAGAAAGTACTACATGTGATAGGAAAACATTAAAACAACCAGACTAATATTAGGATTTACTATGATACATTTTAAAGCATATGGATCATGGTTTCGAGAAGTTATGATAAAGAATACATTATATAATAAATTATAAATCATAGACAAAATAAGAAAGTACTACATGTGATCGGAAAACATTAAAACAACCAAACTAATATTAGGATTTAAAGTTCCGATATGTATTTTCACTTTATTAATTGTCGTTTAATTGATTAAAAGGAGTAGACATTCTTAACTTTTAAGTTTTAAAATTCAAGAGGCTTAAAACAGAAAGGCTATGAGTTGATAATAAGTTTCAAAAAAATCTTATAAATTCTGACCTAAATCAGGTCAATTGTTACCTTGACCGGGTCGGTCGTGTCAGGTTTGACCGGGTCGGGTCAGGTCTTTGTATCAAAGTTCAATTATTATTAACCAATTTACTAATCCAGTTCACTTTTAAATTAATTTGTCAGTCTATTTTAAATAAATTGATTACATTATTAATAATAGGTAATGGTTAAAGTTCAATTATAATAAACCAATTAAAGCCCTAATCCAGTTCATTTTTAAACTAATCAGTCTGACTATTTTTAATAAATTAATTACATTATTAATAATAGGTAATGGTTAAAGTTCAATTATAATAAACCAATTTAAGCCCTAATCCAGTTCACTTTTAAACTAATCAGTCTGACTATTTTTAATAAATTAATTACATTATTATATTGTTTAATTAATAATAGGTAATAGTTACATTATCTATTTAATTAGTATCACTGATTTAATCTTCAGAATTAGTAAATCATTTGAATTCAAATCAATATGTAGAAAATCAAAAATGAAAAAAATTGTAAGAGATTTTAAATTTTTAAAAATTAAACAAAAATATTAAAAAAAAAAATTTCAAAAAAAAAATATAAACGAAAATTTGTAAAAAAATAATATCAAAAAAAATAATAATAATAACAAAAAAAGAAAAAAAAAACAAACGAGCATATTTTAAAAAATAATAATATCAAAAGTTTAAAAAAAAAGAAAATATTAAAAAAAAATTAATATAAAAAAATTTAAAACGATTTATAAAATCAAAAATCAAACTATAGTTTAAAACGAAATTAATACCAATATTTAATAATTTTACAATAATAAAAAAAATCAAGATTTTTCAATATTATGTGTTATTATGCATGCATACAGATTTGGTATACCCAGATTATGTATAACAAATATGTGAAGAGATTTTCCAAATATGCATGCATCAAACAATACAGATTTACAGATTACGTATATGCATAAATCAAGTAATATAAGAAATCAGGATTTCCCAATAAAAGAACAATAGATCTATATCATGCATGCATCCAGACTTTTAATTAAAAGATTTCGTTTTCTAAAATGAAGACTCATACAGATTTCTAACTTGAATAAGAGATTTATAATATCAAAAATCAATAACTTCATAATAATTAAAAAATCAGGATTCAATAATATCAGATTTCGAAACCTAAAATCAACATGCATGCAGATTTCTAACTATAATAAGAGATTTATAACATTTAGGGTGTTTTATAAAGTTAGTATAACATTATAACTTATTTTAATCAAAATACAGAAAATTAAAAACGTGCTTTTACTGTAAATATAATTGAATGGAGAAAGATATATATCTTTTTTCGACCCGAATTAGGAATAAAAATTCAGATCCACTATATATAAACCCAGATCCACCATATATAAACCCGCTACATGTTAGTAGACCATTTCATTTAACTTGACCAAAGACGAAAAGCAAATATAACCAAGATTCGCCACAAAATCATCATTTTTGAGTTCTTGCTTAATTCTTAATTTTTCTGAACAAATGGACAATATTTTTTAATAAATGTTAAAGAAGATGAAGGATCGTTTAATGAAATGGCGAGAGGATGAGGGAGGTTGTAATAAAGTGGGAGGATGAGGGTGGTAATGAAGAGGAGAGAGATAGAACAGGAATAGAATGCAAGAGAGAGAGAGCGTACAACGGCGGAATTGGCAAAGGGTTGTAGGGTTTTGTGGGTGGTAGGGTTAAATGAATATATATGAGGATAGGGGAATTGGGGTGAACAGATTAAGGGGAATTGGGGATTAGTATTTTGGGGTTTTTGTGGGTTGTAAGCTTAATATGAGTTTGGAATTGTGCTAATGTAGCAGCGCATCACCCTTGAATGTGGGTTTCGAATTACCGGCCCATTATAGGGTAATAAATTTGTTTGCCTTCAGTCCATTCAATTTACTACCTAATTATTGTATAATGGCCCCATTGAATTTCATTATATAACCCTTATATCAAATGTTTGGGTTCGGTTTGGGTTATATATTCCGTATTTTACAGGATGAACCGTCGTGTAAGCTTACATAATGGCCCGTCGTATTTTCCGTATTTTACGGGTTTGAGACATTATTGGCACTATTTTACTAAATTATTAGCACTACTATATGCATACTTTCTAGCCACGTGTTTGGATCATTCTTTCAACAATCTTATGGTTTCTAGCCACAAAATAAGTTTAGTTGGTCTCAACGTTTACAATAATTATTAAGAAATTATAATGACATTCTTAGTCATATAATCATTATTATGGAGTACATAATAATTTTAAAAATAAAATAATAATTACATAGTTTGCTTCTATTTTAGTTATCGTCTGTGCATATAATTGTTAACTGAAATCGTATTTGGTTCTTTTAATTGCATTAGAAACAACAGTTTACAATTTTTGGTCATAAATTATTAATTCTTACAACATTGTACTTCTCAATGATTGTCGTACTACTTATTTGTAGACGGTCAATTCCATCAATCCCCGATGTTGTCTTCTTCATCTAATATCGCTCCACCCTTTCCCTTCTCCACTCCCAATACATTTACCTCGACTCCGTTACCTACACTCACATTTGCTCCACCTATCCTCACCCCGGCCCAACAGACGGCTAAGTTAAAAAGAGCTAGGCGACGATTTTTGCTTTATCAAGAGGGGATGTCAAGGCATTTACGACCTCCTGCTAATAGTTGTAATTTTCTATCTTCTTCATATAATAGCCATATGTAATATATGTAGACACCCGCATTTTGACTGCCAGGTGTCTATGGCAGTTTCCAAAAAATACCCGATGATGATCGGACGCTAACGTGTTTCTACGCGCTCGGATATGGGCTCAAAACCATTAGTTGCTGGTTAATGCACTTACGGAGTACAAATCTCACAAAACTGACTTCAAATCCAGGCCAAGTGGATTGTTTCCAGTCAAACAAGACTAATTAGGGTCAAAACCGACACCGGAAATAAAACCGACTTTTAGCGATTGGGTCAAACCTGGTCAAAGTCGTTTCCGAGACATACAAAACAACCATTCGAGCATCAAAAGCCCAGCTCAAATACAAAAAACCACAAGATATCCAACGCAAGGTCCAAAACAATGGACCCGCGCGACCCAACTGAGCCACTCGATCGAGTGCTCAGCCCACTCGATCGAGTGGGCCCTTAAACAGGCCCGACTGCAGGTACACTGGGTCACTCAACCGAGTCAGCCAGTTACTCGGTCGAGTAACCCTAGCCGGGGGTCCATAGCAAAGCCTATATATACACCCCCATGCACAACCTTTCACACATCTTTTTACAACTTTTTCAACCCTAATAAAACCCTAATACTACACTAGCAAACCCTAAACCTAGCTTTAGGAATTCAAAACCCTAACCACCACAACTTAGCCTACATACTCGATACTCCCGTGCAAGCCACAACTACGAGTCCCGTCCGAGCATAAGAAACATGTAGGTTGAGGGTGCAAAAACCCCTTTTCTTCTCCTTTCTCGTCTTTCTCGCATCGTCTTTGTCATCGTCGTTGTCTCGTTTTTACTTTGTTCGCGTCATAATATCATTAATATCGTTAGTATTAAGACACTAAAATACTTGTGGATTTGTGTCGAGTGTGAGGGATGTCGGAATAAGAAAACCCGAATATACTAGTGTATTGCACACAGCGTTGACGGTCGCTTATCCCGACACCCCGATCACTTGACTATTGAAACAAGTCAACTTAAACAATAATTTATTTTTTATTCGCATTATTATCATTAATCGCATACTTCATCGACTTCCTAAAACCTTTTTTCTAAACAAATACTTTTTTTAATAAGGGTCGAAACCCGTTGACGTGGATCCGACATCCCACAATCCTTAGAGATTTATTTCGATGTCGGAGAAGCCGAGGGAATCAAGTCTTTCAATTCAAGCAAAGCGTCGATCTTTTAGATTCGATACCAATTCCATAATTGGATGTCGAATCGAACGATCTAGTCAAACCAATTAACCAATTCGATTTTTCGTCGATGCTAACATAGTAGTCATCTAACTCAATCGGGTTAATACGACACTATAAACGCGGAGGAAAATTCATATCGCTTTGGTTGACTTAACACGACTTATAGCTTTTTCTTCAAACTTCACTCTAGTATTCGATACCGCTTCAATAAGCGGATATCGGGCACGACGAGAATCATAGGTATGAATTGGACATAAATTATACAATGTTTATGCCCAATTCCTCGAATCATCAAAATCAAAAGCAATTTCAAAATCAATAATAAATTGCACACGAACCCTAGTTGGTATAGGGGGCACTCGACCGAGTGCCTAGCCCACTCGGTCGAGTGACATCCCAAAAACGAGACAGAATGCTATCGTAATGACCACTCGGTCGAGTCTCGCAATGACTCGGTCGAGTGGCCATGCACTCGGTCGAGTTCCCTTATAACTCGGTCGAGTGACACCTCGAAATCCGGACATAAGCCTTTTCACGGGCCCACTCGGTCGAGTCCCTCAATGACTCGGTCGAGTGGTCCCCTTCATCATGTCAAACCGTGAGTCCTACAAGCCGTTCGAGTCTCGTTAAAATCTTTTCACAACTTAAGTCGACACGTGTCTAATCAATCACGTGAAAACTTCACTTTTCAAAACTTTACATCATCTTGTCTACATCATTCAATAATTCGCAAACCATTATTATCGTTTGTAGACACCCGCATTTTGCCCGCATTATTATTATCGTGTGCCTTTTCAATCATCATATTCATACATATTCATTCATACACAATCAACACATTCAACCGACATTATCCCTACACATACACACATACATTCAAATTCGAGATCAAAACACGTCAAAGACACACACCATAACTCTACCTACATATCTCGACACTCCCGCGCTCACGCCGCTATTACGAGTCCGTTTCCGAGACCAATTAAGCATGTACGTTGAGGGTGTAATTCAAATCCCGACATCTCTTTCTCCCTTCTTCTTTTTCGTTTCTTTTATTATTATTATTATTATTATTATTATTATTATTATTATTATTATTATTATTATTATTATTATTATTATTATTATTATTATTATTATTATTATTATTATTATTATTATTATTATTATTATTATTATTATTATTATTATTATTATTATTATTATTATTATTATTATTATTATTATTATTATTATTATTATTACTAACCGCTAACACTAACATTTTATTTTCGTTACTAACATTTTAATTTTGGTACTAACATTTTATTTATCCCAATCTAACATTTTATTTATGTACTCTAACACCTAACTTTTTATTTACGGTTTATATTCCGTCTTATATAATACCGCGTATAATTATTTAACAAAACTATATTCAAAACGATCCGAGCAACGTCCGTTGAGGCTAAATTAATGATCGTAGGCCTTAATGCCAAAATATGGTATTAAAATGCCGAGGACTTATGTTTGCAACGACGATCGAATTTTTGGGTCGAATATGTTTAATTACGAATTTCGCCTAAACTCTATTTAATCCCTTTACAAGTCGTATTGAAGGTGGCGCCCTTCGAGGTGCGCCGCGCTAAACACTTACGGGCGTAATAGATCGTGGAGATTCGTCGTCAAATATGTCCGACCACATCTCTTTCAAAATATTATTCTAAAAGAATCATCGACAAATCGGATTAGGACGAAACCCATTGACGCCGAATTAATTGTCACACAATCCGAAAGGATTGATTACGACATTATGATGCGGAGGGAATCGATATTCGTTCTAGCCCGATCAAACTCGATTTTGCAAATTCGCTCAAAATACTAGATGTCGGTTCTATAACCGAATGTCGAGTATGACGAGCCATCGAGATTTAAACTAATATAAATTGGACAATATTTATATTTAGCGTAATTGCATCTCGATTCAAAAACATAAAAACTACAAAATGGGTCGTTTCAAAGCACAAATTAAACACCCGTACACGGGGCACTCAATCGAGTGCACAAGCCCACTCGATCGAGTAGCTCCCAAAAAATTGGGCAGAAGGTCTGACAGAAGTCCACTCGGTCGAGTCCGCCATGACTCGGTCGTGGACTTCTTTGTCCAAACAAAATGAGCGCTTATCTTATCATCCGAGCTCGTCAATTTTTTTACGACTTTAGTCGTCGCGTGCAAAGTTAATCACGTGATCTCCTTTTTCAAAACTCATGCATTTTAATTCACTTCTACGACTTTGATCGATGTCTTTCACAATTTAGTTTTATGTCGCCGACTCTTTAGTCGTATCCGACACATGACTAATTTAGACACCAATTTTTTCGATGTGATAAGTCGGGACAAGGCATCGAGATTTGGGATCGGGCTAGCACCACGCCTAGGTCCCATATCTCCGTCCTCCGTTTAATACACAATATAATGTGTATTTAATCGAAGTTCGTCCATTTACTTAACTTACGGTCTAGTTTGTATTTATTATATACGGGTCAGTTTCTAGTTAGTATTTGCCGCTTTTAATTCCGGTTATTATTTTATCGCTCGTTGTATTGTGAATTCCTGGTTGTATTCCGCCCGTGTAATTTGTAATTTATTTACGAGTTTTCTATTTTCAATGTTTGCCATTTATTTATTTAAATGGACATCACATCCTAAATCACTTTGACGTGAATCAAGATGCATTAAAATGACGTAACTAACAAATAATTCGCATGCTTAGCCAAAAACGCTGTTTGCATATCATTTAATCATTTTACTAGCGCGCGTACATGAACACGAATGATGTCTTAGAAGAGGCCGCTAAGTGCGGGCGGGGTTGGGTGTCCTTAGTGGGCTTCCCAACACGTACCCTCACCCCTTACTCAGAACCTCGGTTTCCGGATGTCCGAAACCGTTGGCGCACGAGAGTCATTCTATACACGATAACCGATAGAGACGGTATCGGTATCGCAATGCAAAGGGACGAGCCCTATAAACTCTGAAATCGAAATGGGCCATACTTTGTGTACGGTCCATGACGACATAGAGTGGGCTCGAATGGGTCCGAATTCCCATAAATTCGGTGGCGACTCCAACTTTGACTTAAATTTCGAACCCGAGAACAATCTTACCACGAGATTCATTCGCCTACACAAACCCGCGCGTGGCCGCGTCGGGGTGGACCTACATCATGTCCACAATTTGGCGACTCCGCTGGGGATACCTGATGTACCACATGTCATCGGGGTTCCTAGGGTGAGACTCGAAGAGAAATCGTTCGCATATTAGTGTACGCGCATTAGTTTAATGATTCATGCATAACCCATTTTTGCCCGAGCCGGTTACTTGTGACCGACGTCCCACTATACCGCGGTGCATTCCTAAATGGGTGCGCTAAAGACTTCAATGGCCGAACTCGTATGGGTTTCACGGCATGTCCTAAGACCAATTCGGCTTAGGGAGTCCGTCCTGATTTACGAGAGCCATCGTTGTTGGTATAGACCCTATTTTGACCGACCGAGACTTAGCGTAATGCATACATAAGTGTCGTTATAATGCTTGTTTGACTACGTGCTACTTGGTTTCCGTGTCAATTTTCAAAAATCGTCATTTCAAAAATGCATCTTTTCAAAATATCCAATTTCAAAAACTCGGAATGCTGCCAAAATTTAGACTTACGATTTGACTAAAAATAGCCTATTTTTAGCCGGCATGCTTCCCATTTCAAATTTCGAATTTTCGATTCCCTTTCGATTTTGGAATTTTCATAATTCAATTTCAATTTTCAAATCTTCGTAATGCCATTCGCGATTTTCAAATCTTCGAGATTCCATTTTCGATTTTCAAATCTCCGAGATGCCGTTTTCGATTTTCAAATCTTCGGGATCTTATTTTCGATTTTCAAATTTTCGGAAATTTATTTTCGATATTCAAATTTTCAAAATTCCGAATATTCAACTTTTAAAAAAACTCGTCCCTGTCGGCATGCTGCCAATTTCGCGGGACCGTCTCCCAATTTTTCAAAACGCGAAATTACTCGCAACCATTCTAACATTTCAAAATGCCCGGTTCTATTGGCCTTCTACCAATTTCAGGACCGTTCTCTCAATTTTCAAAATTCAATCATTTTTCAAAAACCTTCCTTATTATAGGACCTACCGTGATCCGTGTGTCGGGTGTTTTCATAGTACGATGAAGGTCTATAGCTTCGGAACTCCGTCAATCCTACATCACGGGTTTCTTCCCCATCCTAGTCCGCCTTATCCTAAAGGTATAACCAACCAACACGAGTCATACACTCGTAAATAGAAGGTTCGTAAACACTCGAGTCCTAACTAGAAAGTCACACGCGATCTTTCCCTCCGACAGGACGGTCCCCACGACCTTTCCTAGGGGAATTTTTCCCGTCTTTCAATCCGTTAGTCGAGTCACCCCAATTCAAGTCCTTTAACTTAAGGGTCTACCCTAATCACATGGTCTATCCTTCTTCAATTCAAATCAAGGGTCTCTAGCGTCGAAACTCTGCCGATCTTACATCGCAAGTTTCTTCCCTTACCCCGTCTATCTTTCCTCGAGGCCGAGTCAACCTTTTACAAGGCATAGCCCTGTAGCTAAAGGTTCGTGATCCTTACATCTAAGGGTCACTCGTCCGACACTCGAGTCTTAGCAAAACCTCCAATCTCACTCAGGGGGCTACCCTTTAGCAGAGCGATCAATCACGGTGGCTTTAAGGGTCATGTCTTACACGTGTTGTGTCATGTACCCCACTTTTTGAGTCACTTAGATGTCACACCATCTAAGTCCTATAAGAGTCCTTAGTCTCACTTGGGGGCTGTCCTCCACCCGAGCATTCGACAACGGTCACCCTAAGGGGTACCCTACGTTTATCCTACACATGTGTCCTTGTGTTGCCTTCTTCGAGTCGTACCTATGCTACGAATACTCGAGTCACCTGGGGTTTAGGTCACCACGGTTGGACCGAGAACGTGACGCGGTCAAACACGGTCGCCCTATTTTTGGACTCACCCTTATGTAGCTCGAGTCTAATTCGCTGTCGTTACTTCGTCTAGGTCAACGTTCGAGTATCCCAGTCCAAGAATCTTTGTCTACCCGTCACCCTATGCTATGTCTAGTTTGACTCCCTTTCTTCCATTTGCGCAAAGTCGAGTTTAGGCGAGTCGTGGCACCTGTCATTTTCTCCAATCAAAGACCTTACCAAAAAAGGAACAACCAACCGAGCATCCGTAAGTCCGGATTTGATTCGAGTCTAAGTCTGAGTCCGAGTCTAGGATACCCTACATCCTCATTTCCAAATGAGAGTCAGAGTCTTTTGCATTCTGTCCTCTTTTCAAAATTCAACAAAAATCAGCTTTCAATATTCTGTCTCTACTATATGCTTTCCTTATGTGTTTCCGAGAACATGATGAACACCATCATACACTGTGACCACATGCACGTGACTATTATAGACACATCTATAATGACTATAGTAACTGAGACCCGTGTTTTCCCTTACCTGTTCCATGTCTGGCATAATAAGCCACATAACTACCCTTAGCAGGAGCAGTATCGAATCCTATGACAAATCTAGGTAGTCTCCTAGTTTGCGTTCAAGACGGAAGGCAAGCCCATTTCCCACAATAAACACCCCTCCAATAAGACTAACCAATCCCTATCTTAGGCGTTAGTCTGACTTGATGCCAAAAATACCCAACTCGGGACGATGCTCCCACTAAGCCTGCTCGGAATTATGATGACAATACTGAGATCCAAATCAGCATGCTTACTGTAGAGTACTCCACCGCGAGTTGCACTCACACAAACACCAACTGGGCGGGTTTAGCTCCACAAGCCAAATCCAACCGATGGGCCCACCCCCATATCCACCCACAACATCAAAGGGAGGGATAGCCGGAAAAAAAAACTGGACAAAAAACAGAAGTCCAAGGAAAAAAGCAAAAGGCCAGAACAAAAGAGCTGGCCATGATTAACATCCCACGACCAGATACGGTCAATCCCACGAGCGGGGCTAAGAGGTCAACCCAAAAAAAAAAAACACAAAATTCAAATACCCATGACCGTGGTCAACGGTCAACTCAAGTGAAAGTCCCTTGACCGGGGTACGGTCAATTAAAAAATTATTGATGCCCATACCATCAAATAGGGGAGAAACAATCAAGCTGGTCAGCTAACACCACACTTAGCCTTCCCACATTACAACCCTCAAGACCTTCTCGAGACCTAGGCTAAGAGACAACCCGGAATTTTGAGGATTCAAGCTCCATAGGATACACCCTAACCATTAGGGTCGGACATGGAAACTAGATCCCACATTATCAAACCTACCCCGATCGAAGTCCGAGTCATTATTACTCGACTTCCCCTTTCCTACCACATTACAATACCTTACCCTCGAAGCCTTAGCTCCACAAAATCGAGCTCCAGATTTTGAAGCATCAAAGCCACTTATTGCCTGGCACCACATTTCCAAAAACATCCAAACCAGTTACCAACCCTAAACACGGGAACTCAACCTGCGGTCGGCATAGAACATGCCCAAATAGTTCACACCACCTCTGGGGGCTACCCCGGAGAACGCTCACAGTCACAGGATCAACATCCTAACTGTTCTAGCCCTTTGATCAAGACATCATTGGGAACACACCTAGCCTACACCATCGCTATGGCTAGTTACACACAAAGCCCTAATAAACTAGGCACCATAACATATCTTCCAATCCACTGAACTACGGCTTGGTTTGATTTCACTACACGTGAATACGTAGGCAGCCTTTCAACAAGGGCACAACCACCCACATTGACACATGTTCTAAAAGCATCATCATTCCGGTCACGACACTGTCATGTTCTCAACAGTTTGCTTTGTCGTCCTGGGGGCTTCTCCTAAGCAGAAGTTCTCCATCCACTCACATAATCCAAGTGACTTTCAAAAACTAGCCTCCTTTCTATAGAGTGTCCTAGTACTCGGCTCAGTCGAAGATGAGAATCTGTTAAGGACTCGAAGTGACACCCACTTTGGGAATGTACCCCAAAACCAAAAATTCAAAAGAGCACTAGGCTGCAGCATTGCTACTACTAAGTCCTGTCATGCAGAAACAGTCTCATTACAGACTACTGCAATTCCCCTATATCACATCCTTCCCATTTCGATGTTCGACCGTGTAGACACCCACATTTTGACTGCCAGGTGTCTATATCAGTTTCCGACAAACACCCGATGATGATCGGACGCGAACGTGCTTTAATATATTCGGAAACGGGCTCAAAATCATTGGCATTTGGCTTGGGCTTTTTACGGAGTACATATCTCACAAAACCGACCTCAAAATCAGGCCCAGTGGGTCGTTTCGAGTAAAATAAGACTAATTTGGGTCGATTCTGACACCAGGGGTAAAACCGTCTTTTAGCGACTGAGTCAAAACCCGGCCGAGAATATTCTCGAGGCACACGGACCAGCCGTGACACATCACACGTCCGGTTTGGACTCCAACACCACAAGAAATCAGCTACACAAAGTATTAAACAAATCCGTTTAAGGATAGAATTCGATCTCAAGTAGGAATTATATCCAAAAACCGAATCGAACACTCGACCGAGCTAGGACACTCGGCCGAGCAGCCTAATCCCAACCGAGATTCCTTTATTCTTTGCCAAGCAAACGGAATTCTCGTCCTTCTCAGCTTCTTACGTTTCCTATCTTAAGCGGTAGTTCTAACTCAAAGCATCTCTTCCAGCCAAGGTCGGGAACTCCCTATAAATAGCCCCTTGCACAACTCAAAAACAGACAAAGAGAAATATTCACATCGATTATTCATACACATACATCAACTCTTCACACATAAACATAAAACTTAGCATCGAGAAACCGATATTATACCCGAAGGAAACCGGCCCCTAGACCCGACACCCTTCACACGTTCTGAACCGAGCCACCGCAACTCACCGACATCCACTCGACGCTCTTGTGCCCAAGCCACGTTCCGAAGAGCCCTGATCCGAGTAAACTAAAACATGTAGGTTGAGGGTGTAACCAAACCCGACTTCTCTTTTTTCTCTCTTCTCTCTCTCGTCGTCCGTCGTTTTATTATGGGTCGAGTGTCGTTTTTTTTATTTAAGGGTCGTTCGTCACTTTTTTATTATCGATATTACTAAAAAAAACTATTTTTGTATAACAAGCATTCTTAAAAACATGATATCAACTCTATAGTTGAATATCGTATTAAAAGAATTAAATCAAATCTCGTCGATGCTAAAAAAAATCGTTACATCTTCTACAAAATACAATGATTTTAAACGCGGAGAGAATTAACATCTTTTTCGTTCAAATTCTTTTTTAAACAATTTTACAAAACCTTTTTTTAAATCTTAATTCATTCCGAATATCCGATATTGATTTCATAATCGAATATCAGATACGACGAACATCGGAAACATAAATCGAGTATAAATTAATTCGTATTTGTACGCGATTTATCAAAATTAACAATTTTTGAACAACAAGCGGAACCGGGACAGACCCGCACGCGAGTTGCGCCCCTCCCAGGCGACTCGCGCACGAGCCTGAAACCCGCGCTCTCTTTTTTAGCCTTTTTCGTTCATTCTTTTTTATTTTACGAAACGATTTCTCAAAATTTATATCTTTTCTAAAACTATTCCGAGTATTTGATATCGATTTCATAATCGACTATCGAATATAACGAATATCGAAAATATTAAGTCGAGTACGAATTATGCAATATTCGTACGCGATTTAATAAAAGCATCGAATTTTCAAAAATCGGTCTCGAAAACAGGCCGGGATGCGAGTCGCATGCGTCCCGGGCGAGCCGCAAGGCCGGCTGAAACGCGGCTCGTCTTTCTTTTTTTACTATTTTTCGAACTTCTTTTTTTATAACAAACAGCGTCTTTTTAGCAATATTTACAGATTTCGACCAATATTTTCTCGATCTCGTATATTTATTATATTTGCTATATTATTTTTCACAAACCGATACTAACTTGTTTGTTCATCTTTTGTAGCAAATTCATTTCCTTTTTTATCGTTTGTTTTATTATACTAAAACGAATCTCACATGCTAAATTCAACTTTGACGTTAAATTTTTCATGCATTAAACCGACTTAGCAACCCATTCAATTCCTCGCATGTTTAGGGAAAACAATGTTTGCATATCATTCATCGTATTACTAACACGCGTATTCAAAACGTCATTCGATATCCTAGTAGAGGCCGCTAATGTGCGGGCGGGGTTGGGTGTTCTTTGTGAACTTCCCAACACGTACCCTCACCCCTTACTCAGAACCTCGGTTTCCGGATGTCGGAAACCATTGGCAACGAGAGTCATTCAATACACGGTATCCGATCAAGTCGGTATCGGTATCAAATGCAAAGGGACGAGCCCAATAAACTCTCACATCGGGAATGGGCCGTATTTTGTATACGACCCACTACGACATAGAGTGGGCTCGAATGGTTCCGAATAACCATAAAATTCGGTGGCGACTCCAACTTCGATTTAAATTTCAATTTGACCATCTCATATGGAGATTCATTCGCCTCCCCAAACCCGCGCGTGGCCGCGTCGGGGTGGACCTATGTCATGTCCACAATTTGGCGACTCCGCTGGGGATTAACTGATGTGTGACTTACCATCGGCATCCTCAGGGTGAGACTCTAATAGAAATCGTTTGACTAGTACAATACGCGTTTTAGTTTTACGGTTCATGCATAACCCCATATTTTCCCGAGCCGGTACTGGTGACCAACGTCCCACTATACTATCGATGTAGTCCAAATTGGATATGTCGAAGGTGTCCATTAGCCGATTCTTATGGGTTTTATGGCATGCTCTAAGCTCAACTTGACTTAGGAAGTCCGCCCCGATTCTCGATAGGCTGTGTACAGTAGTATAGACCCTTACAGACTGACCGAGACTTAGAATTAGAGCATACATGGCGTCGTTATACTGTTTCCATGACTACGTGCTACCTGATTTACAAGTCTTTTTTCAAAAACCGTCATTTTCAAAATTGCATCCTTTTCAAAATATCCAATTTCAAAACCCGGGACATATACCGAATTTAGGATCCACGATTTTACTCAAAATAGCCTATTTTTAGCCGGTATTATGCCCATTTCAAAACTCGAAAATATTTTCGACCTTTCAAAACCGTCACCCGGTCCACCCTTTTGGTTTTCTTTCATAGAAAAAGGGCCGGTTCTACCCGATTCTTTCGGGCTTTTCAAAAAATCATATTTCGAAACCTTCCTCTTCTTAGGACTTCTCGTATTTAGCAGTGTCGGGTCGTGTCTTAAGTCGTCAAGTCTTCTAGCGTCGAAACTCCGTCGATCTTATATCACGGATTTCCTCCCTATCCCAGTCCGCCTTATTATACTAAGGCAAGGCCCACCTACGTAGGACATACTCCTACAAGGGTCGGCCCGTCTACACAATCGAGTCTAAAAGTCTGGGGAATGTCTCACGTGAACCTCCTTCCGAACAGGGCCCAGCCCACACGGCTGGATCCTAAAGGAGGCCCACCTTTCACAAGTCATCCGTCTAGATGTCTTTTCCGAGTCGTTTCCTCTCTAGTTTCCCTTTTCCTTGCTCGGGATGTACTTTTGTTCTAGGATTTGGGCTAGTTGCTGATTACGCGGTGTTCTTACAGACAGACCACCCTTCACCTGAACGATGACGCAACAAGCCATTGACGAGTTGACCGTTTCGTTGGCCAAGCTCCAAGACCAATTGACGAAAATGAGGGAGGATCAGATCGCCATCCTCACCCGGGTAAGTGCAGTCGAACAAGGAACTCCTAGCGCTGGGGTTGAAGACAATGGGCCGTTAGCTGAACTGGCCAGCGCGGTCCACAAACTACAAGAACAGGTCCACACGACCACCAGTAACACCATCCACACGGAAAATGCTCGGGCTTATTCGCCCCTAACCGATGAATTGCCCGCTAATCTCAACCTGACGGACCTACCCATGTTCGGTGGGACTGAAGACCCGGTACTCCATATCCGGGCTTTTAAGGAATTCACGGCAGTCAAGGGGGTCAAATTGACCATGTTCAAGCATCTCTTTGATTCATCTTTGGACAAGCACCCGAGAGCCTGGTACTACAGGCTTGATTCCAAGAAGTACAAAACTTGGGACGATGTTGCAACGTAGTTCGCCCGAAACTATGCGGACAATACTGAGATCCAGACGACCATGCGTACTCTGGAGGTCATGGCCCAAGAGCCCAAGGAAGGTTTCACCAAATACCTCCAAAGGTGGAGGGCTGAAAGTGTCAAGCTGGTTGACAAGCCCAGCAAAAAGGTGCTAGTGGAGGCCTTTGTGAAAAACCTCCGCCCGTCTTACTGGATCCATCTCCGGTACGCCTTCATACCCAATTTCGCCACCCTAACTGAGATGGGTACGAGAATCGAAGATGATTTAAGGCTAGAGAGCCTTACTAAGGCCTCTACTAAGGGGTACCAAGGAGCCAGCTCGTCTTCTGGCAAGCCCGCAACTGCAAGTGCGGCCCGAAGCATCTTCGACGAGGTCAATCTACTAGACACCTCGACCAAAAAGAATACTCCGGACCGAGTGTTCACTGACATAGGGACTACTTATGCCAACGCCTTACAAAGGCTATCTTCTACGGGTCTGATCCAGCCGATAGACCCAATGCCGGAGGTTCCTGTCGAAAAACGGTCCAATAGCTACAACGCCCAGGCCTATTGCCACTATCACCGAGGCAACGAGCATGACACCGAAAAATGCTGGAAGTTGAAGCATCTCATTCAAGATCTGATCGAGAGTGGGAAGATACCGTTACCCAGTGATAAGCCCAGTAACAAAAACAACCCTCTTGCTACTCACGCCATTTTCACTGGAGAAGTAGTCGACTGTACTCATCTCATTTCCCCTTTCATTCCTCAAATCAATGGGATATGGAATGATGACGAGGACGATGTTTACTTGGCTAAGGGGGAAACCGTCCCCATCACTGTTGAAGAGATTCGGAAGGCCAAAACCAAGGCCATGGCCGGCACGCATATCATCATGGCCGAACCTTCGGCCCCGCGATCCGTCACTGAACCTACCAAGACAGAACCTACGCTCGAAGAACCGGACACTGAATCCAAGTCCAAGTCAGAGTCAGAGTCAGAGTCGGAGTCTGGGTCTAAGTCTAGAGGGTCCAGTACTAGGGTCGAGTCTGTAACCCCTTTTCCTTTGGTCACACCTGTGGGAGTCTCGGAGTCTGTCCCGAGAGCACTCCCCATCCCGCCTCTAACCAACGATCAGATGGCTGCTCTCTTTGAGCTATTTTCGAAATTCTCTATCAATAATAACGATAACCGCTCTGCTTACGACTTGTCTTATTTTCAAAACATTTTCAAAAATTTTATTTGCAATGACATTGAGAAACCCGACGAACAGGTACCGCTACCTCCGCATCTAGTCGAACAACTCGAACAAAGGGAGTCCCGAGATCCGGTCATTGAGGAAACTGACTCCATCAATGTAGGAACCCCTTTAGAGCCTCAGATGCTTAAGTTAGGTTTATCCTTAGATCCCGAGGAAAAACAACAATTCACGGATCTCCTCCATGAATTCAAAGACGTCTTCGCATGGTCTTACAAGGACATGCCGGGAATAGACCGAGAGATAGCCTAACACCGTATACCCATCAAAGACGGGTGTAAGCCGGTAAAGCAAAAACTCCGAAGAATGAGGCCCGACTGGTCTCTCAAAGTCAAAGAAGAAGTCGACGAGCAATTCAAAGCGGGCTTTATTCAAGTGTCTGAATATCCAGACTGGGTTGCAAATATCGTACCAGTACTCAAGAAAGATGGAAAGGTACGAGTTTGTGTAGATTTCCGGGACCTTAATAAGGCCAGCCCGAAAGACGATTTCCCGTTGTCACACATCGACATACTGGTGGACAACACGGCCGATCATGTCCTTCTATCGTTCATGGACGGGTATGCCGGGTACAATCAGATCAAAATGGCGGAAGAAGACATGAGTAAGACCACCTTCACTACGCCTTGGGGGACTTACTGTTACACTGTTATGCCATTTGGGCTTATCAACGCCGGTGCAACTTATCAACGGACCGCCACTACCTTACTACATGACATGATGTATAAGGAAGTAGAGGTCTACGTGGATGACATGATCGTTAAGTCCAAAGAAAGAAACGGACATATTCCGGCCCTTAGAAAGTTCTTCACCCTGTTACGCAAGTACAACATGAGGTTAAACCCTCAAAAATGCAGTTTCGGGGTAACATCGGGCAAGCTGCTGGACCATATCGTCAGCCAGCGCGGCATCGAGGTTGACCCAGCCAAAATCAAGGCCATTACCGAGATGCGGCCGCCTAAAACCGAAAAGGAGATTAGGGGGTTTCTCGGCGAAGTCCAATATATCAGCCGGTTTATTTTAAAGCTAACCATGGTATGTGAGCCCATTTTCAAGAAACTGAAGATAGGAGAACAAGTACTGTGGGACGACAAATGTCAAGCAGCTTTCGATAAGATCAAAGAGATTCTGTCATCTCCGCCGGTACTAATGCCACCTCAACACGGTTTGCCTTTGTCGTTATACCTAACGACGACCGAGACAGCCATGGGGGCTATGCTGGCACAGACAGTCGAATCAGAAGAACGAGCTATTTTCTACATCAGTAAAAAGTTCCTCGAGTATGAATGCAAGTACACCATGCTCGAGAAAACGTGCCTAGCACTGGTTTGGGCCACTAAAAAGCTCTGACATTATATGCTTAGCCACGAAGTACACGTACTATCTATAATGGATCCCATCAAGTATCTGTTCGAGAAGCCCATCCTCAATGGCAGGATATCTAGATGGACTTTAATGTTAGCTGAGTTCGACCTCAAATTCGTGCCATTAAAAGCTATCAAAGGTCGGGTAGTAGCCGAGTTCCTTGCCGATAGTCCGGTATCTGAAGAGGGACATACCGATACCTAGGCTTTTCCGGATGAAGATATATTCCATACTGATACGGGGACATGGGATCTATACTTTGACGGGGCATCCAACTTTCGAGGATTTGGTGTCAGAATTTTGCTAATCTCACCGCAAGGAGAACACATACACCCCGTTGTCCATTAAATTGGATTTTGACGTGACTAACAACGCAGCCGAGTATGAAGCGTGCATTCACGGATTGCAAGCTGCCGCAGATTTAGGAGTAACAATCCCCCGGGTCCACGGTGACTCATCGCTAGTCATCAATCAAGCACTC
This sequence comes from Agrostemma githago, assembly GCA_958450325.1. Taxonomy (NCBI): domain Eukaryota; kingdom Viridiplantae; phylum Streptophyta; class Magnoliopsida; order Caryophyllales; family Caryophyllaceae; genus Agrostemma; species Agrostemma githago. The sequence goes on along the minus strand of OY288260.1, from coordinate 31,694,460 downwards.
CAGAAATGGAAAACTCGGAACGCAAATCTCGTAGCTTACCAAGCGCGAGTAAGGGCTCTCGAAAAGCAGTTTCAAAAGGTGGAATACATCTATCTACCTCGGGAGGAAAACCAGTTTGCAGATGCGCTGTCCAAGTTAGCAACTTTACTGAATATCCCAGAACACATGACCAGCATGCCGATTTGCGTCGAAAGACGGTCCGAGCCGGCATATATCAACGCTATCGAAGACATCGAAATAACTGATCCAGAACCTTGGTATCAGGCTGTTCTAACCTACTTAACGTCAGGAGAATATCCTCCGGGATCTGAAAACCGGGCCAAGAAAGCCCTACGAAGATGGGCCACTCAGTTCATCCGCACGGACGATGGACAGTTGTACAAAAAGACGGCACAGGGGGCTTTATTCCTATGCATCGACAAAACACAGGCCGAAAAGGTCATGGCCGAGGTACACGATGGCGAGAACGGTCCGCATATGAACGCCCATATGCTAGCTCGAAAAATCGCCTGACTCGGGTACTACTGGAATAGCATGGAAACCGACTGCCAGTTATATGTCAAACACTGTCATAACTATCAGATTTTCGGCAACGTCCAGCATATGCCGTCATCCCTGCTATATACTATGACATCACCATGGCCATTCTCGACATGGGGAATTGATATAATCGGAAAGGTGAACCCTTCCGGGACGGGAGGTCACTGCTTCATTCTAGTGGCTATTGACTATTTTACTAAATGGGTTGAAGCCGAGTCGTATCGTGTCTTGAACGCCAAGCACGTAGCAAAATTTATCCAAGATAAAATTATATGCCGATACGGGATCCCGCATGAATTCATTAGTGATCACGGGACCCACTTTCAAGCCGAAACCGCTACTTTGCTAGCAAAATATAAGATCCAAAGACATACATCTTCGCCTTACCGTCTCCAAACGAATGGAGCGGTAGAGGCAGCAAATAAAACAATCGTTACCATACTTAAAAAGATGGCTGATAATTACCGGGATTGGCCCAATAAAATCCGTTTCGCTTTATGGGGGTACCGGACATCAATCCGTACCGCAACCGGAGCAACTCCATACTATCTGACATATGGGATGGAGGCGGTCCAGCCGGTCGAGCTCGAGGTACCATCCCTGAGGATTCTACTCGAAAGTCAGGTACCTGAAGCAGATTGGGTCCAAGCCCGATACGATTCGTTGATTCTTTTGGACGAACGACGATCTCGAGCCCTTAACAATATCCAGATATACCAAAAAAGGATACAACGGGCTTTCAACAAAAGGGTTAGGCCCAGAAATATTAAAGAGGGTGATCTAGTCCTAAAATCTGTCAGGGCTTTGCTACCAGTCGACCCAAGGGGAAATTTCAAACCCAATTGGGCCGGACCGTATCTAGTGAAGAAGGTTTTATCGGGAGGAGCAGTAATGCTGACAGACTTGGATGGGAACGAATTCGTCAATCCAACCAACTTGGACCAGTTGAAGCGTTACTACCCTTAACTTTATCTCAATGTCATTTGCTAAAAGTTTATAAAAAATTGTCTTTTTATGAAAATTTTCAAGAATTAAGCAAGTCAATAAGTTAGGATTACTTTTCCTACTGTCGCACATCTCGAACTAATGGTCTTGATGTATTTCGAAAATTGCACAAAATCTACGTCTGAACTACGGTTGGTTTGATTCCACTAATCGTGGATACGTAGGCAACCCGTCAAAAGGGTACAACCACTGCAATAACGAAAAGACAGGAACGGTTTTCAGTAATATGTCTTTTATTATTTCAAAAAATGCCTCACGCAAAAATAAACAACAACAAAAATCACACAAAAATAATAGTAGTGTTTAAATAGTAAAATCTAGGAGACTACTGCTCGTACATCTTTCGTTTCCCTTTATCTTTTGGGTTGCGCGGATCCCGAGGTCGACGGGGCGGGGGCGAACGTTCCCGGATCACGAGTGAAACCTCTTTAGCTCGAACCCGTTTCTTCGACTGCGGATTCTCCGTCACTTGCACCGGTCCGAGCCGAAACCGTACGTGCTCTGGTAGTCTGTCTCGAGGACCAAGTCGGTCCTTGGCCGCCAGTCTTGGGCCGAGTCTCCTTTCTAAGTCCGTCTAGGGGCTCACTTTCCCCCATGCACCTCTAGCACTGGACCCTTCAGTCTGAGTCCTAGTCTTCCCTTTCTGGCCCGACATCAGGCGAACCATGGTAGCCGAGGTATCTCCATCATCAAAGAAGCCTCGATTATATTTAGCTTGTTCTCGGCGCAGCAAGTCGAAGGCTTCGTCGGTCTTCAAAGCACCACGGGCCTTAGCAGAGTCCGCCTTGGTCCACTTCACGTAAGAATCGGATACCCAGATCGAATGAGAGGTCTTCAGAATGGGCCAAGTAGCCCGAGTATACCACCTTTACATCCAGGTATCGCTCATCACATCCGTCAGCTGAGTAGATTCACTCACGACCGCTTCGATTTCCGGGATTCTCTGGGCCCGGCCATATTGCCTAAGTATGCGATCGGGGTAAAGATGGATTGTTTGCCTAAAGGATAGGATTAGTTGATAACGGGCCCTATCCCTCGATTCTAACCCGGTCCAGACATAAGTGGGCCACCAAGGTATGGCCCAACGGATCAATGGGCCTCCATGAAAAGATAGCAACTCGTCCCAGAATTCTTGGGTAGAAAGACGAGAAAAGTCAACAGTCCGCCTTCTTGTCATTACTTGATTCAGACGATATCGGCTTACGTCAAGAGGAGGATCCAGGATCGATAACCTCTCGAATAACCAAAGCTGAAAAGTCAAAGTCACGAAAAAGTCAAAATCGTGAAAAGTAAAAAAAAAAAAAAAAAATCGCAAAATCGCAAAAATCGGAAAAAAGCCGAGAAAACCGGAAAAATCAGAAATTTCGGGAAAATCGGAATTGCGAAAAATCAAAAAAAAAAAATTGCGAAAAACGAGGGAAAATCAGCCTACCTATAGAAGACGGGTGCTCCCAGTCAACCGGATTGACGGATCCCTTTTACGATTATCCAAGCCCTGGATAATCTCCCCTGTAATCAGCCAAGCTGGGCTGTGCTCTGTCTCCATTAGATCCTCTACAGTGAGAAGCCTGACATGGCCCATGCAAGATAACAAATCCATATGACCCTCGAAGGCGTAAACATGGAGCATGCAAAAAGTAAAGGCCCTACGGCTATATACCGGCCTGACCCGGACGTCGTCTGGATTCATAAATTTTTCAGCCAGGTCGATCAAAGAAACAGTATTATTTTCTGTCATGCGAGATACCTCCATGTGAGAAAGCCCTAAAAATTCTCGTAATTTTCTCCTCGTGTCAAGAACTGAAAACGGGACGGCAGGGCGAAGCATGGGATTCCATCCTCCTACAGCAGCAATTTCCTCAGGAATAGGACAAATTTCGCCTCGAGGAAATCTAAAGACATGATAAGTATCGTCCCAGTAGGACAGGCAAGCATCCAAAAAGTGACGGCTCACTTGCATTTGACGGATCGTGAATAACTAGGTGACGCCATTCTGGTTCAGGATAACGTTATCTGCGTCTCTGAAAAGTCGAGACCAATCTTGCAACATTCCAACTAATCTATCGATACCCATAATGAATTTCAAAAAGGAGGAAATAAGTTTCTCAGGGTTTGTTTTTTTTCTTTGAAGGAAGAAGGGAATTATGGGAATTATGAATAAATTGTGAGCAAGGAGAAAGTATTTATAGCATGAAATCAGTTTCTCCTCCTCATCTAAGGATTCCTAATCCCAGAAGATTTAGCATACATGCCTTATCCTAGGATCTAGCTAAGTCATCCTGAGCATTCATATTCCTTTTCGGAGTCAAAATACTTTAATTTTTTTTTTTCAAAACTCTTCCAAAATTCAAAAAATCTCCTTCAAATTTTATCCCCCAGCACGAGTCATTTCTCCTAAAAATGTGTTACATGCAAACTTTGCATAAATCGTGGTACAGGACGACTCAAGCGGAACCGTGCAACCAACTCCCCAGCGGCATTTAACGGGATGAGCCTGTATATGGGCACACCCAAGACTTATACGACAAGTCTAATTCCCCACGGAGTTATCATCATCAGCTCAGGTATTATTTCCAACTTATGGCTGGCGAGCCCTTTCACGCAAGTCTAAAGGACTTTAAACAACATGACCGGAAGCTGCCAGGTTTTAATCTTGGATTGACCTGGTGGCTACTCTGACTTTCGCCCTGTCCAAGCCTCAGTCAGAGTGGGGGCTCTGTAGACACCCACATTTTGACTGCCAGGTGTCTGTAGCAGTTTCCGACAAACACCCGATGATGATCGGACGCGAACGTGCTTTAATATATTCGGAAACGGGCTCAAAATCATTGGCATTTGGCTTGGGCTTTTTACGGAGTACATATCTCACAAAACCGATCTTAAAATCAGGCCCAGTGGGTTGTTTCGAGTCAAATAAGACTAACTTGGGTCGATTCCGACACCAGGGGTAAAACCGTCTTTTAGCGACCGAGTCAAAACCCGGCCGAGAATATTCTCGAGGCACACGGACCAGCCGTGACACCTCACACGTCCGGTTTGGACTCCAACACCACAAGAAATGAGCTACACAAAGTATTAAACAAATCCGTTTAAGGATAGAATTCGATCTCAAGTAGGAATTCTATCCAAAAACCGAATCGAACACTCGACCGAGCTAGGACACTCGGCCGAGCAGCCTAATCCCAACCAAGATTCCTTTCTTCTTTGCCAAGCAAACGGAATTCTCGTCCTTCTCAGCTTCTTACGTTTCCTATCTTAAGCGGTAGTTCTAACTCAAAGCATCTCTTCTAGCCAAGGTCGGGAACTCCCTATAAATAGCCCCTTGCACAACTCAAAAACAGACAGAGAGAAATATTCACATCGATTATTCATACACATACATCAACTCTTCACACATAAACATAAAACTTAGCATCGAGAAAACGATATTATACCCGAAGGAAACGACCCCTAGACCCGACACCCTTCACACGTTCCAAACCGAGCCACCGCAACTCACCGACATCCACTCGACGCTCCTGTGCCCAAGCCACGTTCCGATGAGCCTCGATCCGAGTAAACTAAAACATGTAGGTTGAGGGTGTAACCAAACCCGACTTCTCTTTTTTCTCTCTTCTCTCTCTCTCGTCGTCCGTCGTTTTATTATGGGTCGAGTGTCGTTTTTTTATTTAAGGGTCGTTCGTCACTTTTTTATTATCGATATTACTAAAAAAAACTATTTTTGTATAACAAGAATTCTTAAAAATATGATATCAACTCTATAGTTGAATATCGTATTAAAAGAATTAAATCAAATCTCGTCGATGCTAAAAAAAATCGTTACATCTTCTTCTACAAAATACAACGATTTTAAACGCGGAGAGAATTAACATCTTTTTCGTTCAAATTTTTTTTAAACAATTTTACAAAACCTTTTTTTAAATTTTAATTCATTCTGAATATCCGATATCGATTTCATAATCGAATATCGGATACGACGAACATCGAAAACATAAATCGAGTATAAATTAATTCGTATTTGTACGCGATTTATCAAAATTAACAATTTTCGAACAACAAGCGGAACCGGGACAGACCCGCACGCGAGTCGCGCCCCTCCCAGGCGACTCGCGCACGAGCCTGAAACCCGCGCTCTCTTTTTTAGCCTTTTTCGTTCATTCTTTTTTATTTTACGAAACGGTTTCTCAAAATTTATATCTTTTCTAAAACTATTCCGAGTATTTGATATCGATTTCATAATCGACTATCGAATATAACGAATATCGAAAATATTAAGTCGAGTGCGAATTATGTAATATTCATACGCGATTTAATAAAAGCATCGAATTTTCAAAAATCGGTCTCGAAAATAGGCCGGGACGCGAGTCGCATGCGTCCCGGGCGAGCCGTGCGGCCGGCTGAAACGCGGCTCGTCTTTCTTTTTTTACTATTTTTCGAACTTCGTTTTTTATACAAAACAGCGTCTTTTTAGCAATATTTGCAGATTTCGACCAATATTTTCTCGATCTCGTATATTTATTATATTTGCTATATTATTTTTCACAAACCGATACTAACTTGTTTGTTCATCTTTTGTATCAAATTCATTTCCTTTTTTATCGTTTGTTTTATTATACTAAAACGAATCTCACATGCTAAATTCAACTTTGACGTTAAACTTTTAATGCATTAAACCGACTTAGCAACCCACTCAATTCCTCGCATGTTTAGGGAAAACAATGTTTGCATATCATTCATCGTATTACTAACACGCGTATTCAAAACGTCATTCGATATTCTAGTAGAGGCCGCTAATGTGCGGGCGGGGTTGGGTGTTCTTTGTGAACTTCCCAACACGTACCCTCACCCCTTACTCAGAACCTCGGTTTCCGGATGTCCGAAACCATTTGCAATGAGAGTCATTCAATACACGGTATCCGATCAAGTTGGTATCGGTATCAAATGCAAAGGGACGAGCCCAATAAACTCTCACATCGGAAATGGGCCGTATTTTGTATACGGCCCACTACGACATAGAGTGGGCTCGAATGGTTCCGAATAACCATAAAATTCGGTGGCGACTCCAACTTCGATTTAAATTTCAATTTGACCATCTCATATGGAGATTCATTCGCCTCCCCAAACCCGCGCGTGGCCGCGTCGGGGTGGACCTATGTCATTTCCACAGACCGTGTTGCCACTCGCCTAGGCTATGGATTAGCGCAGCTTAAGAGTCTTGTCGTCTTAGGTGGCCACCCCCCTACCGAGTCACAGTTCAACCCCTGCGAGATTCCAAGTCGTGTCTGTCAACTCGTCCTGTCACGTCCAGAGTCGAGTCTGTCGGTGTGTCTCTCACTTCAAATTTTTGCTTTGAAATTTGCAAAACTTAGCCATTTGAGTAAATCCTTTTCGACAAGGTCAAATTTCAATCTATTTAAACTGTAAATTTCTTTTCTACCCCTTTCAATTTTGAAAACCTATCTCCTAGCACGTGAATTGCTTTCAGGACTTCAATTTTAAAATGAAGCAAAAATTATTTCTCCAGCGCAAGCCAGTCTATTGATTCTATCTGTATTTCCTATGTGCTATCTTGCTATCTGTTATGCCTGCTATTTATGCCTATGTATCTAACATTTCAGGTGCCAGCTAGTGCTTCCCAACGGAACATCAAAGGCGGTGTTTCTCCTGGAATGCTACATCCAAGATGTGATGTGTCGGCATACGGGTACACCCAAGACTTCAGAAGCAAGTCCCCGCACAGCTACTTTACTCCCCAGCATGAGTCGGTGTTTCTGCTGAAATGCTACATCGAAGATGTGACGTGTCGGCATACGGGTACACCTAGGACTTCAAAGGCAAGTTCGATTCCCCACGGAGCTATCATCATCAGGACAGGTATTACCCTTTTCTTATGGCTGGCGAGCCCTTCACGCGAGTCTAATGGACTATAAACGACCCGACCGGAAGGCTGCCAGGTCGTAATCCTCGATTGGCCTGATAGCTATTATGACTTTCGCCTTGTCCAAGCCTCAGTCAGAGTGGGGGCTCTGTAGACACCCACATTTTGCCTGCTAATGTCTGTAGCAGTTCCCGACAAAACATCCGATGATGATCGGACGTAAACGTGACTTAATACGCTCGAATACGGACTCGGAATCAATAGTATCCGATCTGGGCATTTAGCGGAGTGCAAATCTCTCAAAACCAACCTCAAATCAAGGCCCAGTGGGTCGTTTCCAATAAAATGAGACTAATTTGGGTCAAAACTGTTACCGGAAATAAAACCGTCTTTAAGCGACCGAGTCAAAACCCGGTCAAAGTCGAATCCCGAGACGAACCAGCCTCACATTATGTCCAAATACACAAAATGAATCAAGTCACAACAACCAAATCATTTCAAAAAAGTCAACAAATCTTCCCCTATTTAGGCTCCAACCGGTTTGACCCACTCGATCGAGTGGTTCAGGCCCACTCGATCGAGTAAGCATGTGAACCGGTTGAACCAGATTTGAACCGGGCACTCGATCGAGTGCACACGCGCCACTCGATTGTGTGGCCCTAAACCGGGGTATTTGTTCTATAAATACCCCATCACCCTAAGCCATTTCACAAGGCTTTTCCAATCCTAATCATCCATTTTACAACTTTTCCAACCTTTTTCACCACACTATCAACCTTCAATCACCCATCATTTACACTACTTTTCAATCATCATATTCATTCATACACAATCAACACATTCAACCGACATTATCCCTACACATACACACATACATTCAAATTCGAGATCAAAACACGTCAAAGACACACACCATAACTCTACCTACATATCTCGACACTCCCGCGCTCACACCGCTATTACGAGTCCGTTTCCGAGACCAATTAAGCATGTAGGTTGAGGGTGTAATTCAAATCCCGACATCTCTTTCTCCCTTCTTCTTTTTCGTTTCTTTTATATATATATATATATATATATATATATATATATATATATATATATATATATTTGTATTATTATTATTATTATTATTGTTGTTGTTGTTGTTGTTGTTGTTGTTGTTGTTGTTGTTGTTGTTGTTGTTATTATTATTATTATTATTATTATTATTGTTATTATTATTATTATTATTATTATTATTATTATTATTATTATTATTTTATTATTATTATTATTATTATTATTATTATTATTATTATTATTATTATTATTATTATTATTATTATTATTATTATTATTATTATTATTATTATTATTATTATTACTACTACTACTACTACTACTACTAACCGCTAACACTAACATTTTATTTTCGTTAATAACATTTTAATTTTGCTACTAACATTTTATTTATCCCAATCTAACATTTTATTTATGTACTCTTAACACTTAACATTTTATTTACTGTTTATATTCCGTCTTATATAATGCCGCGTATAATTATTTAACAAAACTATTTTCAAAACGATCTGAGCAACGTCCGTTGAGGCTAAATTAATGATCATAGGCCTTAAGGCCAAAATACGATATTAAAATACAGAGGACTTAAGTTTGCAACGACGATCGAATTTTTGGGTCGAATATGTTTAATTACGAATTCCGCCTAAAGTCTGTTTAATCCTTTTACAAGTCGTATTGGAGGTGGCGTCCTTCGAGGTGCGCCACCCTAAACACTTAAGGGCGTAATAGATCGTGGAGATTCGTCGTCAAATATGTCCGACCACATCTCTTTTAAAATATTATTCTAAAAGAATCATCGACAAATCAGATTAGGACGAAACTCATTGACGCCGAATTAATTGTCACACGATCCGAAAGGATTGATTACGACATTATGACGCGGAGAGAATCGATATTCGTTCTAGCCCGATCAAACTCGATTTTGCAAATTCGCCCAAAATACTAGATGTCGGTTCTATAACAGAATGTCGAGTATGACGAGCCATCGAGATTTAAACTAATATAAATTGGACAATATTTATATTTAGCGTAATTGCATCTCGTTTCAAAAACATAAAAACTACAAAATGGATCGTTTCAAAGGACAAATTAAACACCCGTAAAGAGGGCACTCGATCGAGTGCACAAGCCCACTCAATCGAGTAGCTTCCAAAAAATTGGTTAGAAGGTCTCACAGAAGTCCACTCGGTCGAGTCCGCCATGACTCGGTCGAGTGGACTTCTTTGTCCAAACAAAACGAGCGCTTATCTTATCATCCGAGCTCGTCAATTTTTTTTACAACTTTAGTCGTCGCGTACAAAGTTAATCACATGATCTCCTTTTTTAAAACTCATGCATTTTAATTCACTTCTACGACTTTGATCGATGTCTTTCACAATTTAGTTTTATGTCGACGACTCTTTAGTCGTATCCGACACATGACTAATTTAGACGCCAATTTTTTCGATGTGATAAGTCGGGACAAGGCATCGAGATTTGGGATCGGGCTAGCACCATTAGGGGTGTTCACCGGTCCGGAACCGGACCGGACCGGACCGGACCCGGTTGGACCGAAGACCGGTCGAAGGCCTTCATCAGAACCGGAAACCGGACCGGATGGGTGTCAGACCGGACCGGGACCGGACCTGTCGGACCGGTCTGAACCCGGACCGGACCGGTCGACCCGACTAACGCATAAATGGTTGTAACTTGTACGTTTGTAACTTGTAAGAATTTGGTTAAGATGCAATGTGCCAACGTATAATGTTTACACATGAATACGTAATCAAAATTGAGAAGTAAATCGCAAAGTCCTAGATAAAAATAAAGTACGAAACTAATAATGTATGCTTAAAATTTAATAATGACGAATTGACGAGACTAATAAAATCTTCGAATCTTTGAGGTCGTCGATCTTCAAAGTTGGACAACGACATCTTCTTCATCGACTATTGTCGTATTCGTCAAATCTATATGAAATTAAATTGACAACTTATGTTAGGAAAATATTAAGTAAGTCGGCAATAGGAATAATAATGTATAAATTTAATGAAAATAACTAAATAAGTGTATAAGTTCGGAAATACCTTTTTCAAGTTTTTCAAGTTCTTCTAACTTTTCTTCCATGTTAAGCCCTTTATCATTTCTTGGCCGAATCCAATCTTGTGCACATAAGAGTGCTTCAACAATCTTAGATGACATAAAAAAAAAAAAATGTGGTTAAAGTCTTCAATGGACATTCAAAGAAAATTAAAAAAGAGTAGAAAAAATAAATAAGAACTAAAATGTCTAAATATATATTACCTTTGGGGTCAAAGAGCTTCTAAATGGTGATAGATGTCGACGACCGGCACTAAAAGAGGCTCTGAAGCTACAGTAGAAATAGGCACTGCTAAAACGTCACGTGCTAAACGTGATAAAATAGGGTACCTAGGAGCGTTCAGTTTCCACCATGTCAACGCATCATAATCTTCTTCGTGGTCCCCAAGTATTTCCTCCAAATATCTATCAAGCTCGGATTTTGAATACCCACTATTCGACCTTGTCCTCCGAACTTGGCGTTCAATAGCTTTTTTGAAATCTAAAGAATCATCATGTCCAACACTACTACCCACAACATGTGTACTCTCATCATTTCGAGGAGTCAAAGGAGCATATAATCTCCTATACTCATCAAATAACCCCATTGCTTTAGTATACACTAGCTTGCTCATTTCTTCATCTGTAGGCGCATCATAAACACTAGTGAAAGCAAACTTCAAACTTACTAACTTAACATGCGGATCAAGAATAGCTCCCATATAAACCAAGACATTCATCTTCTCAACATCTCCCCAATACTTGTCAAATTTCTTTTTCATAGCACATGACATAGCTTTAAAGTCATCATCATCGCTATCACTAAATTTATTTAACTGATGAAGTGCACGAGCAATGAAAAAGAAACTAGAATCGCTAGTCACATACAATGAAGCAGAAACTTTTTCAGTCAAAACTTTAAACTCCTTCAAAAATTTCATCAACGATTCAACTACAACCCAATCATGGTCACTAGGAGCACCAGAATGTTATACCTCAATAGGATTCCCAAACTCATCAACATCATCTGAACCTGGACCAAGTTCATTTCCTGAAGGGTTAACTGGAACATTTACATCACCAAATACATCCTTAAATTTCAAAGCGGTTTCCAACATATCAAATGTAGAGTTCCATCTAGTAGGCACGTCAAGAGATAATGACTTCTCAGATTGTGTATACCTCTTTGCAACATCCTTAAAGAATTTCACTCTAGCAGGAGAACTTTTAACAAATTTAACCGCATACCTAACCCTACTGATTGAGTCCTTGTTCTTTTTCAAACCATCCCACACAATAAGGTTGATAATATGCGCAACACACCTCATATGCAAATAATCCCCATTCCCTTACTGTATTAGGCTTATTTTGAAGAATTTTTCTTAGTTCCAAACAAGCAGTGTCATTAGAACTAGCATTATCAACAGTCAAAGTAAACACTTTATCATCTAAACCCCATGATCTGAAGCAACCATCAAGATGGTTTGCTATATCCTTACCCTTGTGACTATAGATAGGACAAAAACAAATGATCTTCTTATGCAACTTCCAGTCATTGTCGATATAATGAGCAGTTACACACATATAGTTGATTTTCTGAATGCTAGTCCATGTATCAGTGGTAAAAGATACCCTTTGACATGACACTCTAAGACACTCGATCAATTTAGTTTTCTCATTACAAAAGAGTTGATAACAATCCCGAGTTATAGTGACACGAGATGGGATATGAAATGTAGGGCAAGTCACATGCATAAGACGTTTGAAACCAGTTTTCTCAACAAAACGAAATGGTAACTCGTCCACTATGATCATGTAAACAGCTGCATCTCTAACCTCCTCGAGATTCAAAACCCACCCTTTCAATTGACCTTCCCCGTCATTTTCACTCCTATCAAAAATTAACTGAGCTTGTTTCCCTTTCGACTTGTTTGTAGGAGCATCAGGATTAGCGGGGCATGTAAGCCAATGATTTTTAACATTTTTGGAACCATTTATATTACTATCAGCTGCAAAATTTTTATTTTCACAATAGATACATTCAGCTCTTCGCTTACCTTCCTCGTCGTCGTACTCACGGAAATGCACCCAATAAGCAGATCTCCTACTACTTTTACCATGGACGTACTTGCGTCCTGGGACTTTAGGCCTGACAGGCAATAAAGCTGTTTCTGGTTTTGTCTGAGAAACATTTATATTCTCGTCAACACTGACGTCAAAGTCCGATGTGAGCGGCTCTTGTGTTACGACCTCTTCCAAATCAGGTTCAAGTCGTCTTTTTTTCGAAACCGAGCTTCTCATTATTCTAAAATAATAAATAAGCGAATAAGTGAAATAATATTCAAACAATTAGAAATTTAAACTATTAACAAAGACACAAAGTACTGTAAATCTATCATTAACAAATTCATCAAAAAAAAAGAAGTAATTAACAAATCTAATTAATTGTCAACTAAATTTCTAAATATTGGCATATTGCCACTCGGCCCACTTGGCCACTTGCACATTGCACAGAGCCAGACATTGCACATTGCACTTGGCCACTTCGCTTATGAGTCAGCCACAGAGCCACATACATGAGACAGCCGAGACAGCCAGACAGGACAAGTGGACAACACAGACTGACAGTGAGAGACGCACAGACCAACAGTAAACAGAAATACACAATTACACAAAATAAAAACAATACTTTATTCCTAAATCCTAACCATTATAAACCAAGAAATAAAAAGAATACTTCTCAAAAACTATACTTCATCACAGGCTCACAGCACAGATTCACAACTCACAAGTCACATACTCACATGAATCAAATATGTTTCAACCAAAATCAAACATTCAATGATTCAAGTATTCAACACAAATCAACAATGATCAACACACGAATAAACGATGGCCAAAAAAAATTACCTGTTGCTGTTAGTTGATTTAGAACTTCGAGGTCCGGCGTCCGGCGTCCACAGTCCACGTAGGGTGGAGGCAGACTCAGAGAAACCCACAACGGCCACAAGAAGTCAAGATATTTTGAGAATTAGTAATTCTGTATATTAGTGATTAGTGAATCTGTGAATTAGTAATTTTGTTATTTTTGTATAGTATTTTCAATTATTTAAGTATGTTCTCTTTAGGAATTTAGAAGTTAGAATTTTTTTAGGAATTAGGTTGATTATATTTTGAGAATATAACAATTTACTAAGTCAAACTTTGGGATTTTGGAAATTTTTGAAAATAAAATTTACTGACTTGATTACTTGAATAATTGATGAGTTGCGCTTGCGTTCAAACACTTCAATGTTAGGAAATTGGATTAGCGGTTATTGAATTCCGCTCTTCCGGTCTGGACCGGGTTTTTCCGGGTTTTAGCCCGGACCGGACCGGAAAACGGATTTGCAGAGAAAGAGGACCCGGGGACCGGACCGGTTAGGGTTAGGTCCGGTCCGGTCTGGACCGGTCGGTCCGGTTCGGTCCGGTTGGTCGGTCTGGACCGGTTTTGGAACAGCCCTAAGCACCACGCCTAGGTCCCATATCTTCGTCCTCCGTTTAATACACAATATAATGTGTATTTCATCGAAGTTCGTCCATTTACTTAACTTACGGTCTAGTTTGTATTTATTATATACGGGTCCGTTTCTAGTTAGTATTTGCCGCTTTTAATTCCAATTATTATTTTATCGCTCGTTGTATTGTGAATTCCGGGTTGTATTCCGCCCGTGTAATTTGTAATTTATTTACGAGTTTTCTATTTTCGATGTTTGCCATTTATTTATTTAAATGAACATCACATCCTAAATCACTTTGACGTGAATCAAGATGCATTAAAATGATGTAGCTAACAAATAATTCGCATGCTTAGCCAAAAATGCTGTTTGCATATCATTTAACATTTTTACTAGCGCGCGTACACGAACACGAACGATGTCTTAGTAGAGGCCGCTAAGTGCGGGCGGGGTTGGGTGTCCTTAGTGGGCTTCCCAACACGTACCCTCACCCCTTACTCAGAACCTCGGTTTCCGGATGTCCGAAACCTTTGGCACACGAGAGTCATTCTATACATGATAACCGGTAGAGACGGTATCGGTATCGCAATGCAAAGGGACGAGCCCTATAAACTCTGAAATCGAAATGGGCCATACTTTGTGTACGGTCCATGACGACATAGAGTTGGCTCGAATGGGTCCGAGTTCCCATAAATTCGGTGGCGACTCCAACTTTGACTTAAATTTCGAACCCGAGAACAATCTTACCACGAGATTCATTTGCCTATCCAAACCCGCGCGTGGCCGCATCGGGGTGGACCTACGTCATGTCCACATTGTTATACAGTTACTAACCGTTTGTTCTTTTCTCGATTTAATTCTCGTTTATTTTATTATACTAAAATGAACCCGCATAGTAAAATAGAACTTCGACGTTAATTTTAGTTGCATTAAATTGACATAGAAACCCTTTCAATTTCTCACATGCTTAGGGAAAACAGTGTTTGCATAAGCATTTTCATCGTTCAACTAACGCGCGTATTCAAAAATCATTCGATATCTTAGTAGAGGCCGCTAATGTGCGGGCGGGGTTGGGTGTCCTTAGTGGGCTTCCCATCACGTACCCT
The DNA here is from genome assembly GCA_958450325.1 of Agrostemma githago. NCBI lineage: Eukaryota > Viridiplantae > Streptophyta > Magnoliopsida > Caryophyllales > Caryophyllaceae > Agrostemma > Agrostemma githago. The sequence continues at coordinate 31,679,317 of OY288260.1, read as the reverse complement.
CACCCCTTACTCAGAACCTCGGTTTCCGGATGCCCGAAACCGTTGGCGCACGAGGGTCATTCAATACACGATAACCGGTAGTGACGGTATCGGTATCGCAATGCAAAGGGACGAACGCAATAAACTCTGACATCGGAAATGGGCCGTATTTTGTATACGGCGCACTACGACATAGAGTGGGTTCGAACGGGCCCGAACTCCCACAAAGTTCGGTGGCGACTCCACTTTGATTTAAATTTCAATTCGATCCATTCTCATCTGGAGATTCATTCCCCTCCCCAAACTCGCGCGTGGCCGCGTCGGGGTGGACCTATGTCAAGTCCACAATTTGGCGACTCCGCTGGGGATTAACTGATGCGTGACTTACCATCGGCATCCTCAGGGTGATACCCGAATAGAAATCGTTTGACTAGTACAATACACGTTTTAGTTCTACGGTTCATGCATAACCCCATATTTTCCCGGGCCGGTACTTGCGACCGACGTCCCAATATACCGTGATGTACTCCAATATGGATATATCAAAGGTGTCCATAGTCGATTCGAGTGGGTTTCGCGGCATGTTCTAAGATCAACTCGACTTAGAAAGTCCGTCACGATCAACGTCTAGACTATGTGCACTGGTATAGACCCTTTATAGACCGACCGAGACTTAGTGTAAAGCATACATGGCGTCGTTATAATGCTTGCTTGACTACATGCTACTTGGTTTCTGTGTCGTTTTCAAAAACCGTCAAAAATACATCTTTTTCAAGATATCCAATTTCAAAACCCGGGACGTATACCGAATTTAGGACTTATGATTTTACTCAAAACATCCTATTTTTAGCCGGTATTCTGCCCATTTCAAAACTCGAAAACATTTTCGAACATTCAAAACCGGGGCCCGGTACACTTTCCGATTTTCTCGAAAAATTGGGCCTTTCCCCGAGTTTTCTCGGACTTTCCAAAAACTAACCATTTTCAAAACCTTCCTCTCCTTAGGACTTCACGTATTTAGCAGTGTCGGGTCGTGTCTTAAGTCGTTGAAGTCTCTAGCGTCGAAACTCTATCGATCTTACATCAGGAGTTTCTTCCCTATCCCAGTCCGGCTTAGTAGAATAAGGCAAGGCCCACCTACGTAGGACATACTCCTACAAAGGAGGGCCCGTTTACACAATCGAGTCCAAAGTCTGGGGATGTCTCACGTGAACCTTCCTTCGAACAGGACTCGGCCCACCCGCCGATTCCTAAGGAAGGCCCACCTTTCTCAAGTCACCCGTCTAGATGTCTTTTCCGAGTCATTTCCTTTTTTTAGTCTTGTTCGGGATGTACTTTCTATTCCGGGATTTGGGCTAGTTTCTGATCACGTGGTGTTCTTACAGACAGGCCAGCCGAGACTGATACCAATGCAAGATGGACGAATTGAAAGATGCTCTGACCAAGATCGAGACTCAACTTACTACCATCCAGGCTAACCAAACAACTTTAGCCACCCGCCTGAGCGCCGTAGAGAAGACGGCCCCTGTTGAAGGATCTGAGCCCACTGGGCCCATAGCTGAACTAATCAACGTTGTTCGCAGGCTCGAGGAACAAGTTCACCTGTCGACGAACAACTCGATCCACAGCGAAAATGCTCGTTCCTATTCGCCTTTGAATGACGAGCTACCTACTAACCTCAACCTTACGGGAATTCCGATGTTTGAGGGTACTGAAGACCCGGTCCATCACATCCGGGCTTTCAAAGACTTTATGGCGATCAAGAGGGTGAAGTCCACCATGTTTAAGCACTTATTCGCTTCCTCCCTTGAAAAGCATCCCAAGGCCTGGTACTACAGGTTCGATTCGAAGAAATATAAGACCTGGGAGGATGCGGCGACCGAATTTGCTCGGAATTACGCCGACAACACCGAAATCCAGACTACAATGCGTACTCTGGAAGTCATGGCCCAAGAGCCCAAAGAAGGGTGCACAAAATATCTTCAAAGATGGAGGGCCGAAAGTGTGAAGCTGGTCGACAAGCCCAGTGAGAAGGTCCTAGTGGAGGCTTTTGTCAAGAATCTCCTCCCATCTTACCGGGTCCATCTCCAGTATGCTATCATCCCCAATTTTACCGTCCTTACTGAAATGGGCACAAGAATCGAGGATGGCCTAAGGTTAGAAAGCCTGACTAAGGCCTCTACCAAGGGCTATCAAGGGGCCAGTTCACCTGTGAGCAAGCCCACATCTGCAGCTGCAACTCGCAGCATCTTCGATGAGGTAAATCTGCTTGACACCTCATCCAAAAAGAATACACCAAATCGGGTATTTACGGATATAGGGACTACCTATACCTACGCCTTACAAAGGCTATCTTCAAAAGGCCTTATTCAACAATTAGGCCCGACTTCCGAGTTTCCAGTGGAGAAAAGGCCCAAGAGCTACAATGTCTAGGCCTATTGCCAATATCACCGAGGTAATGGGCATGACACGGAAAAATGTTGGAAACTGAAGCATCTGATTCAAGACCTGATCGAAAGCGGGAAAATACCGTTGCACGGAGACAAGCCGAGCAACAAGGAAAACCCGTTCAGTGCCCATGCTGTATTTACCGGTGAGGTAATCGACTGTTCACACCTCATTTCCCCCTATATCCCACAAATTAACGGGATATGGTTCGATGACGAGGAGGATGTGTACCTAGCCAAGGGGGAAACTGTCCCCATCACTAGTGAAGAGGTTCGAAAGGCTAAGTCCAAGGCCTTAGCCACCAACCACCTCGCCACCGCCGGGCGTTCTACTCCAACAACCGTCACTGAACCCGCCAGGACGGGATCAACCCTTGAAGAACCAAGCAGTGACACGGCTCTGGTCCAATAATTGTAGAGGGTTCGAGCTGACTTAACCATATGGCAACTACTAGTTAGCTCGCAAGCACATCGAGAAGCACTGACTAAGGCTCTCGATGAAATTAAGGTTGACTCACAGGCTACCCCTGCTGAAATGGTAGCTACTATCATGCCCTATCTCAAGGGCAAGTCCAAGAATGAAGGCCCACTCAAAACCTTCTCTGAGTCCGATCTACCACCATTTGGGCCCAATCATAATCTGGCCCTGTACATCACGGTCATCTACCGGGGTAAGTACCTCCCGATGACGCTTATCGATGACGGATCTGCCGTAAATGTCCTTCCCCTAAGGACCGCTAGGGCCCTCGGCATCACCGATGCCAACTATCTCCCGACGGCGCAGACTATCCAGGCTTTCGACGGAAGCCCAAAACCGGTAGCCGGGCCCGGTAAACTGACAATCATAACGGGCCCGATCGAAAAAGAGTTGGAGTTTCAGGTGATCGATGTCACCTCGTCCTTTAACTTGCTACTAGGAAGGCCTTGGATCCATGCCGTCAGGGCCGTATCCTCTACCTTCCACCGAAAAATCAAGATGCCACTCCAAGACGGTGTCATCACATTGGAGGCGACCCCTATGACCGTGGCTAGCTGCAATGCCACAAGCCGGGCCAAACCACGAGGGTTCGATTTCATGGGTATCATCGAGGAGGAATATCTCTTCAGGCCCTACTTCACTACTAGCATCGACACGATGCTACAAAACTTGGGCTACTTACCGGGGGCTACCTCGAGACCACATCTTCCAGCTGGGAAGATTAACGAAGTCCTAAATGATGGCGAATCACAGTTCGGATTGGGGTATGCTATAACCCCGGAAAATGTGGTCCGGGCCGGTATTCACAAGGCCACCAACATCATCAAGGGTACTTACATAGGCCCTTATAGTCCGAATTTAACTGACTACTTCGTCACTCCTGTATTCGGAGCTATTCAAGTGGGCCTCTACCAACCCACCATCACATATCCCGAGACCAAAACGGCTCGGGAATGCAATTTCATCCCCGATGACATATTCACCCTTGTTCAAGCCGAGTCCAAGGAAGGGGAAAATAACTCCGAGCCCGTGCTGGGGCTCCTGTTCGGGGAAGACACGGACATCCTCGCTCCTAAAGAGGATCTGGTCAACCTCATCCTTCGCAGCAACCGGTTTGACCCAACAAAGTTGATCTCCGAAGTGGGTACGGACACCGGGAACAGGGCCTGGAGGAAGACCATCAAATGGACCGACAGCCAGGGACGGACCTACAAGCTGACCACCGGCGAGGGAGACATGCCGGATACCGAGTCCGAGTCAGAGTCAGAGTCAGAGTCGGAGTCTGAGTCTAGAGGGTCTGGTGCTAGAGTCGAGTCTGTAACCCCTCTTCCTTTAGTCACTTCCACTGAGGTCTCGGGGCCTGTCCCAAGACCTCTCCCTATCCCGCCACTGACCAACGAGCAGATGGCCGCTCTTTTCGAGTTGTTCTCAAAATTTACCATTAATAATAATAACGAAAACCGTTCTGCTTACGACTTGTCTTATTTCCAAAATTCTCTCAATTTCAAAAATTTTATATGCATTGACATTGAGAAACTCGACGAACAGGTACCTCTGCCTCCGCATCTGATCGAGCAGCTCGAACAAAGAGAGTCCCGAGATCCGGTAATTGAAGAAACCGAGTCCATTAACGTGGGAACCCCTTTAGAGCCCCAGATGCTTAAGTTAGGCCTATCCTTAGATCCTGAGGAGAGAAAACAGTTCACAAACCTCCTCCAAGAGTTCAAGGACGTCTTCGCATGGTCCTACAAGGACATGCCGGGTATAGATCGGGAAATAGCTGAACACCGAATACCCATCAAAGATGGGTGTAAGCCAGTAAAACAGAAGCTCTGGAGAATGAAGCGCGAATGGTCTCTCAAGGTCAAACAGGAAGTAGACAAACAATTCAAAGCAGGCTTTATACAAGTGTCTGAATATCCAGACTGGGTCGCAAACATCGTGCCGGTACCCAAGAAGGACGGCAAGGTGCGGGTATGTGTGGACTTCCGGGACCTTAACAGGGCCAGCCCAAAAGACGATTTCCCGTTACCACATATCGACATATTGGTGGATAACACTGTCGATCATGCCCTTCTATCATTCATGGATGGGTATGCCGGATACAATCAAATTAAATGGCAGAAGAGGATATGAGTAAGACCACCTTCATTACACCATGGGGGACTTACTGTTACACCTTTATGCCGTTTGGGCTTATCAATGCTGGGGCCACTTATCAACGGACCGCCACCACTTTGTTACATGACATGATGCATAAGGAAGTGGAGGTTTATGTCGACGACATGATCGTAAAATCCAAGGACCGAAGCGGGCACATTGCGGCCCTAAGAAAATTCTTTACCCGACTACGCAAATACAACATGAGGCTAAACCCTCAAAAATGCAGTTTTGGGGTAACATCAGACAAATTACTGGGCCATGTCGTTAGCCAACGCGGCATCGAGGTCGACCCAACTAAAATCAAAGCCATCACCGAGATGCAACCACCCAAGCCGATAAAGAAATAAGGGGGTTTCTCGGGAAAGTCCAATACATCAGCCAGTTCATTTCAAAACTAACCTTGGTATGTGAGCCCATTTTCAAGAAACTGAAGATCGGAGAACGAGTGGTATGGGACGACAAATGTCAAACGGCTTTTGACAAATCAAGAAGATTTTGTCTGCTCCGCCGGTATTGATGCCGCCTCAACCCGATTTGCCTTTGTCGTTATACCTAACAACGACCGAGACAGCCATGGGGGCTATGCTGGCCCTGACAGTCGAATCAGAAGAACGGGCTATTTACTACATCAATAAAAAGTTCCTCGAATATGAATGCAAGTACACAATGCTCGAGAAGACATGCCTAGCTTTCGTTTGGGCCACTAAAAAGCTCCGACATTACATGCTCAGTCACGAGGTACATGTATTATCCAAAATGGATCTTATCAAGTACCTATTCGAGAAGCCCATCCTCAACGGCAGGATGTTCAGATGGACTTTAATGTTAGCTGAGTTCGACCTCAAGTTTGTACCATTAAAAGCCATCAAAGGCCGAGTAGTAGCCGAGTTCCTCGCCGATAGCCCGATATCCGAAGAGAGCCACACCGATACTTGGGCCTTTCCTGATGAAGACATATTCCATACCGATAGCGAGACATGGGATTTGTATTTTGATGGGGCATCCAACTTCCGAGGATTTGGGGTCAGAATTCTGTTAATCTCACCACAAGGGGAACACACTCCTTTATCCATCAAATTGGACTTTGACGTGACCAACAACGCAGCCGAATACGAAGCATGCATTCACGGGTTGCAAGCTGCCGCTGATTTAGAGGTAACGAACCTCCGGGTCCACGGTGACTCCTCACTGGTCATCAATCAAGCGCTCCAAAAATGGAAAACTCGAAACGCCAATCTCGTGGCTTACCAAGCACGGGTAAGGGTTCTAGAGAAACAATTCCAAAAGGTAGAGTATATCTACCTGCCCCGGGAAGAAAATCAATTTGCAGATGCACTTTCCAAATTAGCATCCCCGCTAAATATCCCGGAGCATCTAGCTAGCATGCCAATCTGCGTCGAAAGACGGTCCGAGCTGGCCTATATCCACGCCATCCAAGATATCGAGTTAACTGACCAAGAACCTTGGTATCATGCCGTCCTAAACTACTTGGCAACGGGAGAGTATCCCCCGGGAACTGAAAACCGGGCCAAGAAGGCCTTACGAATATTGGCGACCCAATTTGTTCGCACAGACGACGGGCAGTTATACAAAAAGACGGCGCAGGGGGCTCTTCTCCTATGTAATGGTTATGACCGAAGTACACGATGGTGAAAACAGTCCACATATGAACGCCCATATGTTAGCCCGAAAAATCATGAGGCTCGGGTATTATTGGAACACCATGGAAACAAACTGTTAGTTATATGTCAAACATTACCATAATTGTCAGATCTTTCCTAATGTACAGCATATGCCATCTTCCCTATTATATACCATGACATCATCATGGCCATTTTCGACATGGGCTATTGACATAATTGGAAAGGTGCACCCTTCCGGGACGGGAGGTCATTGCTTCATTCTGGTGGCTATTGACTACTTCACCAAATGGATCGAAGCCGAGTTATACCGTGTCTTGAACGCCAAGCATGTGGCCAAATTTATCCAGAACAAGATCATATGCCGATACGGGATCCCTCACGAGTTCATCAGTGATCACGAGACCCACTTTCAAGCTGAAATCGCTACGTTGCTATTAAAATACAAGATTCCGAGGCATACATCTTCACCCTACCGACCCCAAACAAACGGAGAGGTAGAGGCGGCTAATAAAACGATTGTCACCATACCTAAAAAGATGGCTGAGAATTACCGGGATTGGCCCGACAAAATACCCTTTGCCTTATGGGGATATCGAACTTCAATTCGCACCGCGACCGGAGCAACTCCATATTACTTGACATATGGAATGGAAGCGGTCCAACCGGTTGAGCTAGAAGTGTCATCCCTCAGGATTTTACTTGAAAGCCAAGTACCTGAATCTGATTGGGTCCAAGCCCGATACGATTCGCTAGTCCTTTTAGACGAACGGCGGTCCCAAGCCCTCAATAATATTCAAATATATCAAAAGAGGATCCAACGGGCTTTCAACAAAAGGGTTAGGCCCAGGAATATCAAAGAAGAGGATCTGATCCTAAAATCGGTTCATGCCTTACTACCGGTTGACCCAAGAGGAAAATTCAAACCCAATTGGGATGGGCCATACTTAGTCAAGAAGGTCCTATCAGGAGGAGCGGTGATGCTGACAGACCTGGACGGGAACGAGTTCGTCAACCCGACCAACTTGGACCAGTTGAAGCGCTACTACCCATAAACCTTATCTCAATGTCATTTGCAAAAATTTATAAAAATATATCTTTTTATAAATTTTCAAAATTATAGACAAGTCAATAAGTTAGAAATAATTATTCTACTGTCGCACATCTCGAATCAATAATCTTGATGTATTTCGAAAATTGCAAAAAATCAATCAATTTTTTGAACTACGTTTGGTTTGATTCCGCTAATTGTGGATATGTAGGCAACCCCTCAAAAGGGTACAACCACTGCAATAAAGAAAAGACAGGAACGGTATTCAATAATATGTCTTTTATTAAATTCTCGATAAACTCGGGATCACAAACAAAAAACAAAAAAAAAACGCCAAAACGGCACACACACAAAAAAATCACACCAAAAAATAATAATAATACTCAAATAATGAAATAAGGGAGACTAATATCCGGGCATCTTGCCCTTGCCTTTGTCCTTTGGGTCTCGTGGAGCCCGAGGTCGCCAAGGTGGGGGCAAACGTTCCCGAATCACAAGGGGAACCTCCTTTGCACGAACCCGTTTCTTTGACAGTGGGTCTTCTGCAATAGTCTTCGGTCCAAGTCGGGCCAGCACGTGCTCGGGTAGTCTATCCCGTGGGCCAAGTCGGTCCTGCACAACTAGTCTTGGGCCAAGTCTCCTCTCTAAGTCAGTCTGGTTGCCCACTCTCCCCCGAGCACCTTTAGCACTAGACCCTTCAGCTTGAGTCTTGGCCTTTTTCTTTTGACCTGACATTAGTCGGACCATAGTAGTCGGGGTGTCACCTTCTTCAAAGAAGCCCTTGTTGTCTTTAGCTTGCTCCCGTCGCAGCAGATCAAAAGCCTCATCAACCTTCAGAGCAACTCGGGCTTTGGCATCACTTGTTTTAGTCCACTTCACATAGGAGGCTGAAACCCAGGTCGTGTGGCGAGATTTGGGAACTGGCCAAGTATGCCGGGTGTACCATCTTTGCATCCAGTAGGTATCGCACATCACATCTATCAGTTGGGTAGGGTCACTCACAACTGCTTCAACTTCTGGGATTCGTTGGGCCCATCAATATTGCCTTAGTATGCGATCCGGGTAGAGATGAACCGTCTGCCTGAAAGATAGGATTACCTGATAGCGGGCTCTGTCCCTCGGGTCCAAGCCAGTCCAAAGATAGATGGGCCACCATGGTACTACCCATCAAATTAACGGGCCGCTGTGAAAAGACAACACTTCGTCCCAATACTTCTGAGTAATCTAGCGAGAAAAGTCAATGGTCCGCCTCCTCGTCCTCACCTGGTTGTGACGATAGTTACTCGCGTCAAGAGGAGGATCTATCACTGATAGCCTCTCGTAAAGCCAAATCTGAAAAAAAAAGAGGCAAAACCATGAGTTCCCGAGACGAAATAGGCATCCGCCTAAGGGCACTCGATCGAGTGCCAGGGTGACTCGATCGAGTGCCAGGGTGACTCGATCGAGTGGTACCTCTAAAAGCAGATCATGAGGTTTTTATCGAGGGCACTCGATCGAGTGGCAGGGTGACTCGATCGAGTGCCCACTGTAGAAAGAAAAATCGCGAAAAAAATAAAAAAATCGAGGAGTTGGAAAATAATAAAAATCCGACATACTTGCTGCAAACGGGTGCTCCCAGTGAGACGAACTGAAGAATCCCTCTTGCGATTGTGCAATCCTTGGATGATTTCATCCGTAATCAACCAAGCCGGGTTGTGCTCCGTCTCCATCAAATCAACCACAGTAAGAAGACGAACGTCGCCCATGCAAGACAGTAAATCCATGTGACCTTCAAAAGCATAAACATGGAGCATACAGAAAGAGAAAGCCCTACGGCGATGAATCGGTCTGACCCGGACATCATGCGGATTCATAAATTTCTCAGCCAGATCAATTAAGGAGACTATGTTGTCGTCTCCGGCCATTCGGGATACCTCGTTGTGAGAAAGCCCCAAAAATTCTCGAAGCTTCCTCCTTGGGTCATAGATCGAATAAGGTATAGCAGGCCGGAGTATCGGGTTCCATCCTCCCACCGCAGCAATTTCCTCAGGTAAAGGGCAGACTTCGCCCCGAGGAAAGGCAAAGACATGATATATGTCATCCCAATAAGACAAGCATGCATCCAGAAAGTAGCGATCAACCCGCATCTGACGGAATGTATACAGCTGGGCAATACCCGTCTGGTTCAAAGCCACCCTATCGGCGTCCCTAAAGCGTCAGGACCATTCCTCCAGCATAACGATCAATCTGTCGATTCCCATGGCTAATTTTCTTGAAAGGAATAAAGAGACTTTCTTTTGGAGGAGGGTTGAATTATGAGGAGTTTATGAAGAAAATCAAGGACAAGGGAGGGCTATATATAGCATCAACCTTACAACTTTCTTTCCATATCTCTCCTTGCACAATAGTTTCCTACTTCTAAAAGGAATTGACCCACAAGCCTAGTCTCGATACTAGCACGGAAATATTCATCCCGAAGTTTCCTAATTTCTTTAGGAGTCAAAAATTCCAAAAAATTCAAAAAATTTCCACATTTCAATATTTCGAAAATTTTCAAAAATTCAAAAATTCAAAAAATCATTTTCCCCAGCACGAGTCATTTTACTACCTACGTGTTGAATGCATTTTATTTGACTTATACAGGTACGAGTCAAGCAGGGACATGCAACCCACTAAATCTCCCCAGCGGAAGCTCAAGGCGGCATTTTCACGAGATAGGCCCACACATAGGCGCACCCGGGACTTACGCGACAGGTCCAAGTTCCCCACGGAGATATCATCATCAGCTCAGGTATGATTTCTGGACTATAAACGACCCGATCGGAGGTCTACCAGGTCTTAATTGGCTTGGTAGCTACTCTGGCTTTCGCCCTGTCCAAGCCTCAGTCAGAGTGAGGGCTCTGTAGACACCCGCATTTTGACTGCCAGGTGTCTATGGCAGTTTCCAAAAAACACACGATGATGATCGGACGCTAACGTGTTTCTACGTGCTCGGATATGGGCTCAAAACCATTAGTTGCTGGCTAATGCACTTACGGAGTACAAATCTCACAAAACTGACCTCGAATCCAGGCCCAGTGGATTGTTTCTAGTCAAACAAGACTAATTTGGGTCAAAACCGACACCGGAAATAAAACCGACTTTTAGCGATTGGGTCAACCCTGGTCAAAGTCGTTTCCGAGACATACAAAACAGCCATTCGAGCATCAAAAGACCAGCCCAAATACAAAAAACCACAAGATATCCAACGCAAGTTCCAAAACAATGGACCCGCGCGATCCAACTGAGCCATTCGATCGAGTGCTCAGCCCACTTGATCGAGTGGGCCCTTAAACAGGCCCGACTGCAGGCACACTGGGCCACTCGACCGAGTCAGCCAGTTACTCGGTCGAGTAACCCTAGCCGGGGGTCCATAGCAAAGCCTATATATATATATATATATATATATATATATATATATATATATATATATATATATATCCCCATGCACAACCTTTCACACATCTTTTTACAACTTTTTCAACCCTAATAAAACCCTAATACAACACTAGCAAACCCTAAACCTAGCTTTAGGAATTCAAAACCCTAACCACGACAACTTAGCCTACATACTCGATACTCCCGTGGAAGCCACAACTACGAGTCCCGTCCGAGCATAAGAAACATGTAGGTTGAGGGTGCAAAAACCCCTTTTCTTCTCCTTTCTCGTCTCTCTCGCGTCGTCTTTGTCATCGTCGTTTTCTCATTTTTACTTTGTTCGCGTTATAATATCATTAATATCGTTAGTATTAAGACACTAAAATACTTGTGGATTTGTGTCGAGTGTGAGGGATGTCGGAATAAGAAAATCCGAATATACAAGTGTATTGCACACAGCTTTGACGGTCGCTTATCCCGACACCCCGATCACTTGACTATTGAAACAAGTCAACTTAAACAATAATTTATTTTTTATTCGCATTATTATCATTAATCGCATACTTCATCGAATTCCTAAAACCTTTTTTCTAAACAAATACTTTTTTTAATAAGGGTCGAAACCCGTTGACGTGGGTCCGACATCCCACAATCCCTAGGGATTTATTTCTATGTCGGAGAAGCCGAGGGAATCAAGTCTTTCAATTCAAGAAAAGCGTCGATCTTTTAGATTTGATACCAATTCCATAATTGGATGTCGAATCTAACGATCTAGTCAAACCAATTAACCAATTCGATTTTTCGTCGATGCTAACGTAGTAGTCATCTAACTCAATCGGGTTAATACGACACTATAAACGCGGAGGAAAATTCATATCGCTTTGGTTGACTTAACACGACTTATAGCTTTTTCTTCAAACTTCACTCTAGTATTCGATACCGCTTCAATAAGCGGATATCGGGCACGACGAGAATCATAGGTATGAATTGGACATAAATTATACAATGTTTATGCCCAATTCCTCGAATCATCAAAATCAAAAGCAATTTCGAAATCAATAATAAATTGCACACGAACCCTAGTTCGTATAGGGGGCACTCGACCGAGTGCCTAGCCCACTCGGTCAAGTGGCATCCCAAAAACGAGACAGAATGCTATCGTAATGACCACTCGGTCGAGTCTCGCAATGACTCGGTCGAGTGGCCATGCACTCGGTCGAGTTCCCTTATAACTCGGTCGAATGACACCTCGAAATCCGGACAGAAGCCTTTTCACGGGCCCACTCAGTCGAGTCCCTCAATGACTCGGTCGAGTGGCCCCCTTCATCATGTCAAACCGTGAGTCTTACAAGCCGTTCAAGTCTCGTTAATATCTTTTCATGACATAAGTCGACACATGTCTAATCAATCACGTGAAAACTTCACTTTTCAAAACTTTACATCATCTTGTCTACATCACTCAATAATTCGCAAACCGTTATTATCGTTATACCGTTACTAACCGTTTGTTCTTTTGTTGATTTAATTCTCGTTTATTTTATTATACTAAAATGAACCCGCATGCTAAAATACAACTTCGACGTTAATTTTAGTTGCATTAAATTGACATAGAACCCTTTCAATTTCTCACATGCTTAGGGAAAACAATGTTTGCATAAGCATTTTCATCGTTCAACTAACGCGCGTATTCAAAAATCATTTCATATCTTAGTAGAGGCCTCTAATGTGCGGGCGGGGTTGGGTGTCCTTAGTGGGC